>OZ016495.1:2586051-3081281 GCA_963966615.1 Tenthredo amoena | reverse complement strand
TTCTTTTCCGTACCGTTTTATTCGTTTATTGAACCAAAGACAAGAGGATATGAGAATAAAATAAAAACAGAAATAATAGGAGAGAAAAAAATAATAATAACAAAATATATTAATAATGATAATAATCTTGCCAGCCAGATACTACTACATTATACCAGTATTGTACTAACAACTGCATAATTGGTATGGTTACTATGATAATTGCTATTACCAGTCAAAGTTAGAGTACATATACACACACCTAGGGATATGTATATGTATGTATATGTATATATATATATATATATATATGTACATACCTATTTGCTGGCTGAATAACGAATTTATTGATAATATATATATAGTAACAGACAAGAAGTCAGAAAAAAAGAAGGAATGAAAGAATAAAGGCGATCGATTATGCTTGAGCTACGTTCTGCCCTTGAAAATAATCAATTATACTGCCTCTATATTATTTATTGATTATATTATTCACATTATTATTATTATTATTAATATTATTGTCATTATTATTATTATCATGATTATCATAATAATTATCATTGCCGTAGTAGTTTCGCGTCTCGTAATAATTATAATTTCTTATAAAACTTGATAGTTTATTATAATATAACTATTATATTATATATACGTACCTCTATGTATGATTTATTATTATTATTATTATTATTATTATTATTCTTATTATTATTATCATTATAATTTACGTAAAATGCTACTATACTATTCTATATACTTACTTACTTACTCACTTACTTTCGCCACTATCACTACTACTACTACTACTACTACTACTACTACTATTGAAACTGCTACCTTACCATATAGTATATATTTGCTAAAAAGAAAAAAAAAACAAGAAAACTTAACGCAATGAACAGCACTACCACAGCTAACTACATATATATACCACCACCGAAACCCACTATTATCAATTATTTATTTATTTATTTAATTATTATTATTATTATTATTATTATTATCATTATTATTATCATTATTATTATGATTATATAACATAACGGCAATTATGTTTTATTTAAGGATTAAACTGATTTGTGTTTGGTTCAAATGATGTTTGTTTTATTTCAATTCTTACGCACATTTATACTTGACATATATATATATATATATTATATATATATATATATATATATATTTGTTGATGATTACCTTACATTTAATTATATCCAATCTCCCCTCCCCCCACCCCCCCTATATACCACACCTAAATAATACACATAACATAAGAACCATTTCCCCGTTAACAGATCATGATCATATATTTTGTACGTTTTCCCTGGTACGCGGAGAAAATGGTAAAGAAAAAACAAACAAAAAACAATTATTTATTCATTCATTTATTTACTTATTTATTATTCTTGCATGTATCTTATTATTATTATTATTGATATTGTTATTATTATTATTATTATTCTTCTTCTTATTATGATTATGATTGTCATTATTATTTCAAACGGTTCGTATATATATTATAGATGATTTTAATATCAAGTATTACAGTACGTAACTAATATCGATATGTGATATTTTATCATTCCATAATGCATACTATATATATATATAATTGTGAAACAAGTATTATATTTATTATATTGCAGAATAGTATTAGTAGTCGGAGCGATATTGCGAATCATGATATGATATTAATATGAATCGAACGATTTTCTATTCTGTTATATATATATGTATATTAATTATTCGTAGATATAACGATTATTATTATAAATAAATATCATACAACTATAAGTTTTTTTTTTTTCTGAAATAGTTGCGACTTATAACGGACAGAGAAGAACAAATTTAACGTTCTGAAAAACGTAAAATTCTTAGATTTTTTTTTCTTTTCACCCTTTTTCGCGAGAGTCGCCAGGCAATGGTTTATATAGGAAAGGGTATAGAAAATTGGTGAGTTAGTGTAATAATAATTTTTTTTCTTTGTTATAAATATTATAATTATTAATGATATGTCTCAATGAACTTCCTTGCGTATACCTACAATATATTTCAACTACTACTACTACTATTACTAATCACGCATATATAATAAATAATGAAAACGCACAGGTGTATATATATATATATATATATAATATATATATATATATATTCATATTACGAAGTATATAGTATATATTATTCTGAGATACATAGCGCACAAATATGATTGCATAATAGATGATATTTAGTTGTTTAAATTATAAAATGAAAATAAAGAAGAAAAAAAAAAAAAAGAAAGAAAAGGAAGGGGATAGGATCATTTACCTGATATATTTATAACAATGAAAAACGATAAGACTTTGGGACTTAGCTTATATATATCGGTCGAATACATTGCGCAGAGTCGATTACGTATATATATATATATATATATATATATATATATATACATATATATGCGGTAGAACTAATTTATTATTATCGATTATAATATGTGAGCCCCACCTGTTTCTTATTATTGTTAAAAATTAACAGTTCGTAAACATATACTTATATATATATGTGTGTGTATGATATTATAGATGATTGTTTGAGCCTTAGCCCAGACTCGCTCGCTGCACCATGACTAATTAATAATTATACTCAATGAAATATATATATATTTATATATATATTATAATAAACGCGCGAAGTAAAAAAAAAAAAAAAAACAAAAAAAAAATAAAGAGAAAGAAAAAAGCAAACGAAGGAGAAGGAGAAGGAGAAGAAGAAGAATAAGATGATGTAGATGAAGAAGAAGAAGAAGAAGAAGAAGAAGAAAAAAAAGACAAACAAACAAACGCAGAAATTAAAAAAAAAGATAAATCGAGTTTAACCTATTATTAATATAATATTAAAATATTATGATTATTACGTTAGATAATATTATATTACGTGTATTGTATTTATGTCTTACAATTACTAATCGTTGTTAGTTATTATATTATACTATCGCTATTATGATGATGATGATGATGATGATTATGATTATACAATGCGATTACGAATGATATTATAATTGAACTATATAATTAAAATGATTAAATTATATAGTTGTATAAAAAAAAAAAAAAAAAAAACAAATACAAGCCAAGCGAAGATTATACACCTTGTACCGCAATGATATCATTTACTAAAAGACGTTTTTTCTCGAAGATGGAAAGAAAAGGAGGATAAGTATAATAAAAATGAAAAAAAAAAATGAAAAAAAAAAAGAGAAAGAAAACCTGAAATAATATAAAATTATCGAGCATTTTTCAAAAATGCGTCAGTTTTCCAGATTAACAGACGATATGCGAATTTTACCGTTTTGAGAAAAAGAAAAAACAAAAAAAAACAAAAAGAAGAAGAAAGAATAATAAAATACGTTTTTAGCTTATTTGTGTATTAAGGGGTACGCGCATTATATATGATATATTACATTTACATTAATTAATTATTGTATTGACTTAACTATATCAGTATCACCATTAATTATATATTACTGTACTACTACTTAGTACTATTATTATACTATATTTATTCACTTATTAATACTACAAAAAGAGAGAAAGAGAGAGAAAAAAAAAAAAACAAAAACGAAAAAAAAAAAAAAAAAATAATAATAATAATAAAAAATGAAAAATAATAGACGATGAAAAGAACACGCAGAAGACGAAGAATACAAATTGAAAAGAACTAAATTATTGCGTATATTATATACTATAATTACGAGGTATAATTATATCATGTCTTTCATATTGAATAATATAAGTCGAGTGCAGGTTACACGCAAGAATTCATATAATATACGGTTTATCTTATTTCCATTATTATTATTCTTCTTATTATTCTTATTATTATTATTATAAATCATTGTATCAATTGATTATCAAATCCTTATATATTATAATGATATACATATACCTATACTCAACGACAGGCAAAGAATAATTATATATAATTAAACTATTATTTGAAAATGGTGAAGCGCGAATATATGTTGATAAAAAGGATTAGAAAAGGAAAAAAAAGAAAAAAAAAAAAGTGAGAAAAAACAACAAGCGAATCATTTCTTTCAACTTTCTTCTTTTTTCATCGTATATATATATAATATATTGCCAGTAAGTATATATATATAATAGAAGAAAAATCAAATATATACTTATCTCTTTCAACATCGGATGAGTAAGAGAAAAAAAATTGAAATAAAAAAATAAAATGAAAAAAATAAAAAATAAAAAGTAACCCTGAAACACTCTCTCTCTGTGTGTGTGTATATATATATAGTATATAATTATAAATAACTGGTACAACACTTATATTTTTCTTCTTTTTGTATTTTATAATTTCGTTTATTTTATTTTTCCGATGCGCATTTTGTCCGTGAATTAATTTTTTTCCAATTTATTAATAAAATGGCAATTACGGCCCGGGTTGCAGCATATTAGGTATATATTCGAGACTGTATGATAATTATATTGTGATGATTATATATATATATATCTATACATGAAAAGAAAAAAAAAATTGAAAAAAAAAAAAAAAACAGCTCAGTATTTGTGCGATTATAGAAAAGACAAACGAATTATACCTAAATATATATACATATACGAAAAGCAATAATCTATAGGAATTATGAGTAAATACATTCCATTTGATATTTGAGTATCTATGAAAGGTTGCTTTCGTTTTTTAATCATTTCATATTTTTTGTTCTTTTAAATAACCCGCCTTGCTTAATGGCCGCGCGCGCGCAACCGACGTGTAACATGTATAGTATCGTACTAGCCCGTTCTTACCTAGCAGCATACTATAGCATTCCTTTAAATTGATATCTGTGACTATAAAATGAGCAACAATTTTACCGTTGAGATTACGTTGTTATATCTATCATCGATTGATCTTTATGAATAGATTATAATTCACTAAATTATTTACTTATTTTCATTGATTCAGCGGAAACACTAATATATACATAATATACCTATATAAAATATACAGCGTACACCGAACGACCAGACGATCTACTCAACGACAGTACTCAAAGATTATAATTATATTTATATTTATGTATAAAGAAGTAAAAAAAGAAAAGTAAAAGGAAAAAAAAAAAAACAAATAAAATAAGAAAAACCGTTTCATTGAGTACACAATATATTATACCCGGTCCGTTACTGCAGTAATGACATAATTCGTAATTCGTAATTCGTAATTCGTAATTTCGTTATGAAAAAGAACGATTATTACGATATTGCATGAAGATGATTATGGTTATCACTATACATATATTACTAACTGCAACACAACAGCTCTAGCTCACTGTAGGCCTAACTAAACTATAATATTACACTATATGATCTAAATATTATGTAAACGAGAAATTTCGCTGAAAAGATAAAAACCTATAATCTGATATATAGGTTTATATTGCAATACGTATATATGTATGTATATACCATAAGAACGGTAAATATCTGAATATATACTTATAATAATATATAGTTATGCACAGATATAACGTATAAATATGCGTAATTGATTGAATAAATACGGAGCCATGCAGAGATGATAATCTGACGATGAAAATAACCGAAATCACAACGATATACATAAATTGAAAGACGAATAAACAAAAAAAAAAAAAAAAAAATTAAAAAAACTAATAACACTTACCTATACTGATTATAATACTGAAACTAACTAATTGCTATCTCTCTCTATATATTTAAATAATTATATATTGATATCTAAAAACTTCTGTAAATGTTTTAATTATTGTAATTATATTATGATCATATAATTATGATTACGATTATTATTATTATGATGATTATTATTATTATTATTATTATTATTATTATCGTCATTAATTAATAATATATCCATACGAAAAGGAAAAAAAAAAAAGAGAAAAAAAACTATTCCAAAGAAGAAGTAAAAAAAATCAAAAAAAAACAAAAAATAAAAATATAAGAAAAAAAAACAAAAAAAAAAAAAAATATATATAATAATTATGGTAGCTAGTCTGTCAATGGGTGTACAATATTTAATTACAATATTATATATTATGTAGTCATTATAGTAAGAATGCAAAAAAAAAAAAAAAAGAAAAGAAAAGAAAAAAACAAACAGATCGAAGAACGACGGTATGTAGTTTTTATTCGTTTAAACTGTGCAGGATATGATGATGATTATTATTATTATTATTATTATTATTATTATTATAATTGCGTATATAATTGTCAGTATGGCACCGGGGCCATTGTCTAATTAATTATTCATCATTTATATAATATATATTATAACGATTTAAATTATATACTATTTATATTAGATAGGGTAGGATTCATTTTGTGAATTCAATTATATTATTATATATATATATATATTATTCTATTACATTATGATGAACCGGCTATATAGTTATTATATGTACGTATATGAGGTGAGTGGTGGTCGGATATTAATCAGAGCTGGCAAGGTGGTTTTAGGCGGGGCTGTCGGGTGTGGCGGTAGGGGCACAAAAAGAATGAAAAAAAAACAAAAAACAAACATTAATTAAAAAAAAAAAATAAATGAACAAATAAATAAAAAGATAACAACAACAACAACAACAACAACAACAGCAACATAAAGGAAAAAGCTACGAATTATAATGATAGCGTATAACAACGGCGAATACGCATACCTATATACATTTATGTATGTATATAAATGCGCAGCAGGCGGAACGATATTATTAACTATTATATATATAATATATATACCGAATAAATTCAGAATGTTTCAGATTCAAAATCATACGTGCAGCTTATATATATTTATATATATATATATATATATATTAATGATAAATTAAATAAATTAATTGAATAAGAATAAATATAATTATTTATACGACATGATTAGTATATAATATATTGACGTAAATAATTATAGATATATAATATATATGTATATTTATATGTATATAACTTTCGTGGCATGTTATCAACGCGTACGAATGTTATTATTATTATTATTATTAATTATTATTATTATTATGATTATTATTGAATAATAATAAAAAAAATTCAATATTTCGTGGAATTTACGGAAAAAAAGAGCTGATAATTACCTTTTATAGTAATTAATATACAATACATAATTATTGCGTTTGATAATTACAGTATAATAACGGGTTAAAATAATATACTTACATATTAATTATGAAATTTACGCGTCGCGGTCGTAATGAATCTGAAATACACTGGATATAGTACATATACCTATGTAGGTACATACATATATGTATATACGTATATATGCATATAGTAATATGAAATGAAATTTTCAAAGAAAAAAAAGAAAAAGCAAACACCATTCCATGATGATGATGATGATGATAATGCAATAAGCCGCATAGCACACATAATTAATACACATATTTCCATTTATTACTATTATTATTATTATTATTATTATTATATGATATTATTCCGAGACAATTTTAGCAATTGTAAAGAAAAAGCAAGTTACATTTCTGTGTAAATTTGAGTGTCATATACATATATATATACGTACATTATTAATATTTTCTTTTTCTATTATTATCGGGATCGAGAGACTATATAACTGCAGCGGAAAGAAAATTGAAAAAAAAAAAAAACACATCCAAACAATATTTATAATGAAATTCGTATACTGGATAATTATTATACAAAATATATATATATATATATATATATATGTATATATTATATATACATATATGTATATCTATATATTGCTGCGTGGGCGTACATTAATTATAAATATATGTTATTCTGGTGCGTGTATACATAATATGAAGAGGAAAAAGTTGCGGGAATATAATAATAATAATGAACTAAAAAGAATGAGATGAAAAAGGAATAGGAAAACATTGTTAGCCTTAGACGGTGCAGTTGAATCTAATGTTATATTAAAGGGACGGAGGATCGGAGAAAGTGATAGGAGCTATTCGATAAAAAGAAAAAGAAAAAGAAAAAAGAAAATAAAATACGAGAAAAGATAAGAGAAAAACAAAAATAAGTCATTCGAAAATCTGACGGTTATTATAATAGTACAATGATAAAAAAAAAGTGATCAAATTTAAGAAAAAGATTGATATCCCTTATTATTAATAAGTCAGATCAGATATACACGATTATAACTCCTGTTCGTCAAAACATTATACATATATTTACATCTACATATTTTGCATTTTTTTGTTTCTTTTTTAAAGAAATGCAAAATTCAAACGATGCTATATTTTCGACATTCTATTCCGTGGCAAGTTGATATACACAACGTTATATAGGTACATTCCTATATACAGCGCAGAGATATATAAGCTACGAGAAATTAAATTTAGCGTTGGAATTTTTGGCGCGCGCGCTAATATGTATATGAGAACGCGAGGAACAGCTGCGCTGCGCAGAACTGCGCAGTAGATCAGCGCGACGGGGGGTACCAACGAGGCGTAGGTACGCAGCGAGCTATAATCTGCAAATACTTTCCTTATCACCTGCTAACCCATCCTCTCTCCCGAGGACAGCTCGCGGGCCCTATATTGCAATATTTGTACTTTTCCATGTTGAAACCTCGATATACAATAAATTATATTAACAAACTTTGATATAATATCACAATGATTATTCAATCACTGCAGTACTGCAAATTTCGCATTGCCGAACACATCAGAAGCGCGGGAAAACTATGTTCTGTCGGTAATCGATCCATATACCGAAATAAGAATTCGACAGGGTTTTTTTTTTGGGTTATTCAGATTCTGATATGATCAGAAACACTCCGAATAAAGATATAAAATTAATGGAATCGAAAATCTACGCTGATCAATCAATCTACTCTTCATTATCTACAAGTATAACGCGGTGACCTGCGTTAGCGACGCTACAGATCCACAGTACCTCGGGTAATCTGAAGATTTCCACAGCTACCGATAAGTATACTTTTGTTACACGGCGGTAAGAATTTGAAAAATTTAATTCTCTCGAAATAAGTGAGATGTTAAATTTAGGCGTTATTTTGAAGCAGAATAGACAATTAGACACCTACCTTCGTTGAGAACGAACAGAAATTTATTTTATTTGTATAACTCGATTTAAATTTTATTTTTCAACGATAGAACAGCAGGAATTGAACAATTGCATATCACGTATCTAGTTTATTGGTTGTTATTCAAAAACCATAGAATTCATATCACATACGTAATACATGTATCAGTTATTATTTCCGTTGTTTAGGTGCGAATTCCAGGCCTCTTATGTACTTCTTGTTGATCTGGTATTTTTCTAAAGATAAACAGAAGCCCGAGAGACAAAGAACAATAACACAATCAGTAACTCATCGATCTTAATGATCACCTGATTAATCCTCACTCACCAGTAAGCAGTTTGTAAACGTAGAGTACTTGGTTCCCTTGAACGAGTACACTGGGCGTTTTTTTTCCAGGTACATCAGTTATCGTCGCACTGGCCCCAATTCCCTGACACTCTTTGCTAAACTCTTGTAACTTTATACCAAAAGTCTCCAAGTTGTTGACCAACGTTACCTAAATTTATACTCGATTATTATATAGTCTGCGATTCAAGAATCTTCTTTCCACCTACGAATTACCTTCTTATTCCCGGACCGAGTGGCCACGGTGATATCTATGGGCTCCAATTTACCGCTACGCAATAATCTCGTACCAGCGACTGTTACTTGGTGAGTATGAGTCATTCGACCAATGAATTTGTTCAAGGCATCTTCCCACCCTAAGCTCTCCTGGCTTTCTTTTGTGCGTAAAATTCCTGCCAGTTGCGGGTTTAGATTCAGATTTCTAAAAATCGATCGTCAACGTCAGTGGACTCGAATTTTGTAGATACTTACTAATCAGGGTTCATGCATGGCCTTAATCGGTTCATTTTATTTCATATTGTTTTTATCTGTTCTCAAAGTTTCTCGAAATCGTTTAAAAAACATTTTATAATGTTTCAAACGCAAAGAATTCTATGTCAAAAAAAAAAAAAAACCCATGGTTTTTTCATTTATCCTTTTATATTCTATTATAACTCACTTGCCGTCTTGTAGATTCTCCTTCTTGACGTACTCAGTGAAACTTTTTCTCACTTCTACCCTAGTCAGAATGTCGCCTTTTCTGTGTTAAACATATTAAAGTGGCAAAATTTTGGGTGAATCATAAAATGCCAATGATTTATGTCCTTCAATTTCGCTTAGGATAAAAATCCGCGGGTCTACTTACTCGTATCCGAATTTAGATAAAATGGGTAAAACGTCTGCGGTAACTCTGTAGCATTCGGCAACGACTGGTACATTCGATACTACGGGTTCAATCGGCGTTGGTTCTTCAGTGATTATCAATTCCCTCAACAGCGGATGATCCGTCTGTAAAATACCGAAGTATTTTATACTTTGCTACGATTGTATCGTCGATGAAGTGTCCGTACCTTAACAGATAGTAAAGTTTCGACGCCTTTCATCGTCGAGGTGTTAATAACGCCTTTCGTTTTCATTCCGGCTAAGAATATGGACAATTTTTTGTGGCTCGATTTTTTAACGTCTATAGTTTGCCCCGCGGGACAAACGGCGAGTAAATGATTTTTGAAAAAGTTTGAGGAAAGCATGGGGAGGTCCCCTTTCTTTATAGTCGTTTTACAAGCCTTCAGGAAACAGTATTCCAACAGTTTGTCCATTTCCTGAACGGGGTTCACCTCCTCGACGGTCACCTCGGTTTCCAAACTCTGGGCATTGTTTTCCTGCTGAGAAAAACCACTCGTTTATTAACTTTGCTGATGTGTAGTTTCACAATAGGTCATTATACGGTGTGGTCACAGTCTGGGATGCGGGAACGAACGGAAAACCGATTTATACCGCTTCATACTTGCCGTCAGACGTTCTTCAAGCGTTTCAGTTTGAATTTCGCCTTGTACATCGAGTTCTTTCAGTTCATCTGACAAAGTTTCGTCAACTTCCTCTCCCTGGACGAATGGTGTGCCTAGGTTTGGTCTTGCGGGAGGCTTACCCAGCTGGCAGAGCGTGTCTCCTAATGCGTGTAATATTTCTACACACTTTCCGCGACCCCCAGCCATGTACATGTCGTAACTTGAGTGTACCGTGATACCGACAGCTACAGGCGCCTGTATAAATAAGTTTTTTATTGTTTCCTGCATTTGAAGCGTATTTGAGTTTTTGAAAACGTTTTTTATAACGTTTCAAAAGCTTAAAACTTCTAAAAACGTTCGGTTCTTCAAAAATGTATATTATTTCACAGCTTCTTTCAGCTACTACGTCCTTATCTGGTATCGAGAGGATTTTCACGTTTTCTAGATCATCTATTACGAATTTGAGCTTGAAAATATGAAATTTAAAATAGAAAATCACAAAATTAAAGAAAAAAAATACTCAGGTTTTTAGGGTCGCTGATTTGGAATTGGACCTCGAAATTTCGAAATCTAAAACAGCGGACAAAAATTGGAAAAATAGTACAACTTTGATAAAAATCGATTTCGACCGTTTTTGGGGTTGCTGATTCCGAATCTTACTTCGAAATAATGAAATTCGGATTGGCGGATCCAAAATAACAGACAAAAATGAAAAACAAATTTATTTTTTGCCAAAATTGAGCGTGATTTGAATTTTCAGTTTCAGATTTTTGTGCCGCTTTGAATTTCGGAATTTAGAGGTCAGATTCTCGCTCAGCGACCCGAAAAATCCCGAAAAAGTGACTTCTTGCAGAATTTTCTTCACTGAATCTCTCCCATTCTAGAAAGGCTTAAAACTTGGTTTAAAGAAGAGCTAAGAAGGATCTAAAATCCTTTAAAAATCACAAGCTGTATCCTAATAGCATGAGCCTTAATGAAACCAAAGATTCACCTTGTTATCAACAGTGTTAACAGAAACAGGTGTTCCTTTTTCCAATCTTCCATAAGCATGAAGAGAGGGTGGCCCTTCGAGCACAACACCTGGTAGCATGAGGTCAGCGCCGCTGGCAAGTTTCTGTATAACTCCGTGATGCGTAGTGTAGCTGTAAAGCAAGTCTGGATGATGCCATAGAGTAAAGACAGTAGGATACATCCCGGAATCTAGCTGAAAGAACATCGGCACTTCGGAGGCGCAGAAAAGTTTCCCAATTTGACCACCGTGCGTCATTATCTTCATCGAACTCACAGCGTCTTTACGAGGCATTAGATTTTGGATATCTTCTTCCTTCAGACTAGGAAAAGCGGCCGCTATTTCGGCGTATAATTTCTTCCTTTAAAAATTGTTGAATAATCATTTTTTGTTGTTAATATACGAAAGAAAATTTTTAATTATTTTATGCAATCGGATTTTGCGATTGTTTCTTCTTATTCGAAATGTAAACATAACCTTAAATCCGAGAGAAGAGTAAATTGTAAATGAGTTTACTCACCTTTCAGACCCTTTCAACGGGCTGTTACTTTTCACTTTGAATGCTTTGATGAACATGTTTGGATTATAGCTGCGTATTATGTTGGTAATAAATATATTAAATGGTTAGGAAGAAATTTTGACGTTTTGAAGCCGTTCGTTCGGGTGGAACACACGCGTTCACGTGACGTCAAAGAGCGGACTATGACGTCATGCCGCAGACGAAATGGATTAACGATTATTGCATAGTCGGTAAGAAATTGTGTCGTATCTTACCTCCCGACTTTATGCTTATCATGCTATGATATTAAGGAATTGACATATGAACTTAGCTCCGGAGTAGGTAAAGGCGATTTATTAATTATTCGACATTCAAAAATCGGATTATCTCCAAGAATGTATCAACTTGTTGATTGTTTCGATTGAATATCAATGAAGATATGATAGTGGAATTCAATTATCATTATTTCGTCATCATTGTAATCATTTTTCTTCAACTTTATGATGTAGTGGATAATTTCAGATTCTTTTTGTAAAATGCAAAATAAATAAATGAGAAATAAGAATAAGAATAGCTAGAATAAATGGAGAAAACAAACTAGACGATGTAATAATTATTTTGTTATTGTATTGTATTTCTTCACATCGAGTGCACTGTTATTGTTTATATATATATATATATATATATATATATAACTTTCCATACAAAAATGAGTCGATGATTGAATGATGGATTGTATGTATGTATGTAACATACCATACCTACATCATCACTACATATCTCCTATCTCCTATATCTCCGCGCATAAATCGTTTATGCGCATCTTCAATATTATAATAATTATACTTATTTAAAAACTTCTTTATCATCAATTAATGAGAATATCATACAAAATCTAAGACTATATAATTGTTATTCGTAATGTATATACGTATTATAATAATATAATATATCATATTATTTATATGTATAATATGTATGTATATTATAAGTATAATTACTCATGATGTATATATAGCATTAGCCTTACACTTAAACTTAAAGTTAAACTTACATTTATGTATGCATTTATTTATTTATTTATTCATTCATTTATACTACAATATATAATATCTTATCCTTAAATATGTTACTTTACAAAATTATTAGCGGCATTATTACACAGCTTGTAAGTCTTGTACGGTTCAACAAAAAGAAAAAAAAAAAAGAAAAAAAAAAACGTACTATAATATTGTAGGTATTTGTTTTATGTTTATTTATACTCCAATAAACCTTTACACACTCATCATTTCAGCTCTGTAATTATTATTATTATTTACTTGCGGTTATTATTATTATTATTATTTTTTCTTTCCCCCTGTTTCGATGCAACGCATTTACAATAATACATTTATTTATAATTATTATTTTACCTACAGATATACCTATATTACGCAAGATGTGCGCAATATGTTGTATAAAAAACTTCTAAACCAAATATATCAAATTTGTTACAGTAAAACGTATCAAAAGATTCAATCTATATATATATAGATATTCATTCGACGTAAAAGTTCGCGAAGAAAATGTTTATTTATTTATTTTTAATTTTTTTTTCAAATGCTTCAAAATACAAAAGCTAATCAAACGCTCACGTAGTATCAATTAATAATCGATCCATTAATTGAATAAAAAAAAACAAAAAGCAACAAAAAAAAAAAGCGTATTTTGGTACAGACTTTATAGTCTATGGCACCGGTGAATCTACTTTATTATAACTTTACTAAATATTTCTATTATGGAAATAAATTATTTAGAAGTGAGATGAATGGAAAAAAATAAAATGAACAAAAAATCTGTACCTATATTATGTATATTACATGTATTATGGCAACAGCTTTACTGGACTGAAGGGTCTTTATATTTATTTAATTTTTTTTTCTTTTTCTTTTTTTTTCTGTTGATAGATTATGCATCAAACATATGTGCAGTTTTTGTAAATAAAAAATTGAAGACTTCTGTCATTCTTGTTATTCTTTACTTTAGTTTTTTGTGTTTTTCTTTTTATTTCTCTTTTTTTTTTTGTTACGAAGAAGAATTTCCTCATCCCTGAATAAAACAGCACCGTCTTACATTAGTGTTTGTGTGTTACCCGCTTATGATCAACTTTAGCCACAGAAGAATTAGAACAAAACGAGAAAAAAATAAAAATAAAAAAATAACAATCATAATTTACAATTTAAGATTATTATCGTTATATGTAGTTATTATCTCTGTACTCATTCCATCCTTTCTTCAATCATTGTCACTTAATTATCCCCTGTATGTTTTTTAATCATTTTTTCTTTCGTTTTTTCCTACATCTTTACAGGCAAACCCATCCACCTATTTCATTAGACGTCCTTTCTTATCGTATATCATATTACACAGCATACAGCAACAGTTATGGCTTTCACAAAGCATACAAATTTTAGCCGCGGTTTTCACCATCTGCGACAATCAATCGTTGAGTTAGAAAAAAAAAAAACGATTATCTGTATGTATATCGATCAATAAATAGAGAAAATTAGTATTTATATTTTGAATCAGAAGAAATTCTCGATTATTATTGGGGTATGTAGTGATAATTGATTGTCGCAGTTGGAATAAAAGAAATAGAAAAAGTGTGATTATGTACGATCTCGAAAGTATTATTGTTTTCAGTTAACACAAAAGAAAAATGAGTGAATATTGATTTTATCAATTAGAAAATAAACAAGACGAATGAATTAACGAATGAACGAAGTAAGCTAAAGCGAATTTTGCGACCTACAGTTCCAGGTCTGTTATTTCTTCATCTCTATAATATCAATGAACAGTTATTTAAATAACAGTTATTATTTGTAGTTAATGATAATTAATATTAATAACAATATTAATACAATTGAGTTGAACCTATATAGTGATTGATTCTGAAAGCATTATTGTACTTAGAATAATTATAGTTCTAATCAATTAATACGATGCTTAAAACGAAATAAGATTCGTTATTAATTCAGAAGTAATATTGAAACAAAAAATTCGAACAAGTTCTTCAATTAAATAATTGAGAAATGAGATGGGGGCAGTTTAGAGGGCACTGGGTTGTTTGATATATCGATTGAAATACATATGCATAAGTGTACCTAATGTATGCATGCATCTATGCGTGAGAAAAAAAGAAACATCATAGTGATGATCACACCGCAATTCAGATCAATTTGATTGTCTATTTAGACAGAAATTGGGCTTTGCCACTCCTGTTAAAGGTTCACCTTGACTAGAACTTAAATAATAAGAGAAAAAAGTAAAAGTAGATTAAACATAAGGAAAGAATAAACAAAGAAGTGTCCCCTCCTTATTTTACCTTCCCTATCATTCGTTATTATTACTACAGTTTTATTAATAATAAATAATGCATCGTGGACTTTGTAGCAAAGTTTTTACTTACAGATAACATTTTAACGCAACGAATTATGTCATACTTCGTAAGTTGTATAATAAGCGATGAAAATAAGGTGAACTGAAACACTGCGTGGATATTAATTATAATTTTTATCAATCGTGTTTCAGCTCCAACTTACGAAGTATTATTTATGTGTATATATGTATATGTATATTATAGACTCTCGTCGTATTTTCCCGTTATCATAAACTTCTATTTTATTTTCATTTCTTTTCTTATCATCATTTTCCAAGCCTGCAGTATGTAGGATAATGGATAGAATAAAGATAATTTTGTGTCTGTTGTCGTTATTCTTCTCTGTTGGTTGATATAAACATCCGCTAAATTTGAACTGAATTTTCATTATCATCATATCAGTCTTTGCGTATAGAGAGAGAGAAAAAAAAGGAAGAATAATAATTGAAAAGAATATAAAGTAATGTAATATACCTATATATATACTTTTATACATAATCATTACACGATTTCATGATAATTGGCAATATTATCATCTTGCTAATCATCAAGCAGTAGTTATATTTTTTTTTTAGTCAATAGATAGTAGGATAGTAATACGCGTTAATGGAAATGTAACGAAGAATACTGGGCTAGGTTTTAGATTCGTAGATTCTCCTTCTTTCTACCTTATCATTTCTCTCAAGTTACATATTTACTATGAATGTTTATTTGGAAATTGGGACGCGGTAATTAAATGATGAGAAAACTTATTGCTGAAATAATTGAGTAGTTCCTAACTGAATAATTGATAATACTTTTAAAAAAATAATATGATATAGATTAGGGACGAAATATGTAACTTTGGCGATAAGTGAGTGTTCTAATCTTAAATTCATGCCTTCTTACAATCCAATAATACTAATAATCTTTTATTCGTATTGTTTTGATGATTTTTTTTTACTTTTTTTTATTTCTTTTCTCTTTGGCTATTCCAATGTAACGAAAATCACGCTCATTCACGTTATGACGTTCTGATATTAATATTACATTTGGTCAAACGTTCAAATTTTTTCACACAATCTAGTCCCGACAAATAATCGTATTTTCTTACAAGAGCAGCCCGGCGCGGTCACTCACTCACAAAAAACAATTCAACGACGATATGAATAGATTAACGACTAAACCCATCATATCTTAAGGGCCTAAGATCTCCACTTTCGAAATATCAATTCTTCATTAAGACGCTGACTCTTCTTCGGCAAGATTATGGAGGTCAGAGTAATTGACGATCGCACGATGCAGAAACTCGTACTGAGCCTGAAAACAGATATTTATATTAGCTTTCACTAATCAGCACAAAACTTTTAAATGAAACCAGTTCATTCAGTTTTATTTATACTTACGAACGAGCCGATCATCCCGTGTCTTTGAGATCGGAGCTTTTTCGTGGTAGTAAAAATGTCCACCCTTCTCTCCGTCCTCAATTGTTGAACCAAGATACTAAGAGCAACGAACATTGAGCTTCTATCAGACCCGCAGTTACAATGAACAACTAACGGTCCTGCCGACTCAACGTCGTTCGCTATTGTTTGATCTACTAGTTCGATCAATCCTCTCGTAACTTCAGGGACTTCTCCTTCGACTGTTGGCCACCCATGATAATGGTACTGCGTTACCACCATACTTTCATCTGTTTTCGCATTCACCACACAAAGCTCGCGTCTCGTGTAGTACGGGCAACTTTCGCTCTGTATATACCTCACCCTTATGTGATCATAAGCTATCTCATCGTCTGGCCAATACCGTGGACATTTTCGCGGGCCTTCGCTGAGCTGCAATTAAAGAAAATAAAATAATCGTTGATTTGATTATGATTTTGATTCGGCTGTAATTTTTAAAAATTCTAGTGCGCACTGAGATAGAATAGTACACTAAGATTTAGACCTTGTTCTGTACGAGTCGATGAATTTTAATAATTTGAGAGATTTTCAGCAGATTTAGTTTAGTATTAGAACTTTTATTCTATCGGTAAACCTGAGGTGAAAATAATATAAGTGAAAACTTACATCCGAAAGCATAACAATAGTCGAAGCACATTGCTCAGATATCATCCTCCAAAAATCTGGGATTGTGGTTTCGATCGGGTCTTGCGTGATGATGAAAGATTCAGAGTTATCGTACCCTTCGATGAAAGAGGCGTTAATATAAGTGCTGTGTTCTCTGCCAGGAACTGGCGTTAGTATGACGCGATTTCTGTCGTACGGTATAACAAGCTCGTTTCTATTCTTTATTCTATTCTCATCCCCTCCGCCGACAGAGAAAGACTTCCGATCTTCAAGCACGGAGCTTATTTTCTGCAATTAAATAAAACGTGTGATGATTGAATTACAGTAATTGATAGAAGAGAGATAAAAAGAGGATAAACTACCTCGTATTCTTCTTCCATTTTGCTTTTATCTCTACCATTTTCCCTCTGCCTAAGTTTGTCCACCAAAGTCTTCAACTGAGCAGCTGATATCTCTGTGTCACCGAACTGCGCCATTTCCATTAAAGCGCGATAAACGAATATGTACTGTTTCAAAGACTGAACTAGGAAGTTGCGCTGATGTCTTAAGTCGCATACTGTATTGAATATAGAGACTTGTCCTTCTTCAGCGAGCTGTTGAAGCAGTGAATCGAGGGCAACTAGAGTCCCGGTCCTCCCAACTCCTGCGCTACAATGTACTAAGATGGGTCCTTTCTCGAGAGAATAAGCCTCGTTGACTCTTTTGATGAATCTAAGTATGGCGTGAGGGTGTTCAGGCGCCATGAAATCTTTCCAGACCAGAAAATGGTGCTGTATTATTATCCTAGACTCTCTTTCCCCCGTTCTAGTCATCTTTAACTCTCTCACAACGTAGTCAGAGTAAGGTATCTCGCGGACATGTTCAACGGTGATGTCCCCGAAGCTTTTAGACTCGTTTTTGTCTGGCCAATACTTGGCACATTTGGTTTTTGAATACTCTTCCAAGTTCGTAAGCATCAGTACAAGTTCAAGGTGTTGTTCCCATATCATACGCCAATAGTCGCAGACCGTATTCTCCATCGGTCCTTGAGCGCAGATGAATTTCTTTCTCTCTTTATACCCGAGAACGAAGTTTGCGTTTATGTAATCTGACCCGCAGATTCCGTCTATTTGCACTAAACGGACGCGAGTTTGATCGTAGCATTTGATATCTGGGTAGCGATTTTTGTAAAGATTTTCCCGTGCCTCTGAGGCCCTTGTTGTACGATCGGCAAATCTGTCCGGCAGCAGCTCAAACTCGTGCTGAAAACCGTAGTCTGAATCTCTGTGACGATCTATGTAAGCTTGGAGCAAATCTCCGCGTGCTATCGGTGGCATGTCTGGAGGATTTGACGATACAAGCTGATGCCTTCCTCTAAGGGTTCTACATAGATGCCTGACAAAACGAGGCATCAATTAGAAGCTGGCTTTTGAGGAAAATTTCGTTAAGAACAAAAAGGGCAATAATTTGTCAAGGTTTAGATATTATCAAATTATTTTGTCCCAGGAATCACGAACAGCGAAATAATTTAAATACGATGAAATTTCAGGGTGGTCTGAGTCTGATATTCGGTTTATTTGATCAAAATCATCGTTCCTTTTGATCAACAAGTTAGAAATACTTGCAAGCAAAGTTAAACAGCATTCTTTCAGACTTTGAGCAGTCCAATGTTAGATAAACACAAGAAATCGTGTACCAAATTCAGTTTCTAAGACGTCGCAAGCGGCTTTATGTCGTCTCGATCCTTGGTACGTAATAAAAAGTCAATAAACATCATCTGGAAAGAGTTTTTTCCAGGAAATGCTCACCTGAAGCTGTTTCTTAGGCTGATAATCTCCTCACCGCCTTCCCGCGTGTGTTTAAGATATCTATGAAGCAGGCAAACGGCCATTAAAATTATCACGACTAACACCAACAGTGCGATACAAATCTGCATCATAATTCCCAGCGATGTAGACTGGGCGTCGTTTGCCGGGTCTGAGACAAACCCTGCATATTGCTGGTCAAGGTACCCGCTGTAAGCGGGAAAGAATTCGCTCGCGTTGTTCCCATAGACTGAAAGATTATCAAAATTTTATAGCCGATCATTAAACACAGCAAGAAATACCCATAAGCGTTCTTCGCCTACCCATGACTTCAATAAACCCGCTGTAATTCGCCTTATCGTCTAAAGGCCCATCCTCAGGAAGCCAAGGTTTTGGTTCTGAGTCAGCAGCCTCCTCAAGGTCGTTCCTCTTCCTTCTATTAGCCGTTTCTTGGGTGGCTGATGAATCAGTGAAGTTAGTTGTAGCGCTAGTGGCTTGTGGTTCAGGGGCCAAGTGTAGCACAGGCAGAGAAGCCCTGGGTTTTAAGCCAACACACTTTAGGCAGGTGTCGAGGCTTTTATTCAACGTTTTACTATCCCCGATGAATATCTCTGTAACTATTTGGTCAGAGTCGTACATTTCGGCCAAATATGCGCCTCCTGTTGGAGAATCGTATGTCTGTTGGTAGCTGGAGACAGAGGTATACTTCGGCTCCGGTAAATCTCCGATAGTTTTCTGGCTCTCGAGTTTAATTACGAAAATTCTGTAGCAGCAGATAGGCCCATTCCGTTCAGAGATTCTTGGCACTATTAATCTGAACAGGGGTTCGTCCTGGTCTTCTAATTTACGCCACGATTTCAAGTTCAGACTTTCTTTGCTCGGTATGGCGCGGGGCATTGTACAATTTCCGCTAGCCTCTTGACCCGAAGGAGTTCGTAGCCTGGTTACGCCGCTGATACGAACCTAAGGAAGCAGTGACAAAAAAAAAGATTAGTACAAAGCCAAGTGACCGGAATGGTCAAGGAATTAGAGCTATATGTACCGTGTAGTTCGTGTTGACTGGTAGATTGTCGAAAAATGTGCTGTACACTTTACCGTCAACGCTTTTGTTGTTCGGTACACGATTCTCAATGTCTAATTTACCCATGTCGTTTTTATAGGTCGCAGAACCGGTCAGCACTATGTCGTATCGAGTTATTTTGCCGTTCGGTTTATCAGGCCGCGACCAAGTCACATAAACTGAACTCGTGCTTGTAGTGCTGTTGTAGTTGCAAGTTACGACAACATTTTGGGGCGGACTAGCAACTGAAAAAAGCAATTTTTGATCATTTATGACGGCCTTAATCACTTTTGTGACTCGAAGTTATGAAAAGATGTTAATTCTTTTCATCTGAATGTAGCGGAAATGTTTTTAACACCTCCGTCAATGGTGTGGCCTTCCTGTTCGGCGCTCCAGTTCCCGCATTTCTTAGTATAATCACTGCAGGCTGCTACTTTGAGAGAATAGTTAGTTCCACATTCCAGATTCTCAAATACATATCTGTTAGTTGTTTCTGCGACGTAAATCGACTCCCTTATCATCTTTCCGTCAGTGGCTATTATCTTGTAGTAATGAACGTGGTCTCGTAGCTCAGGCGGCGGAGCTGACCATCCAATTGTTATGGAAGTGATTGACGTTCCCTTCACAGAAACTGTTGGAATGAATTCGGGATCTGAAAACAGAATTTCTCATCGATTATTCAGTCCTAAATGATTCAAAGAAAGATAGAATCTCTGATAATCTCTGGCGGGAGTTCAAGGTACCTTTTACCAAGGTTGTAACCGAATCGGAAGGCGCAGGGTGTGAATCGCCGATAGAATTAGTGGCGGTGAGTTTGAACTTGTATGTAGTGTTGGTATCTAGTCCTTTAACAACGTAGCTAGAATTTCCTCCGTCAATATTCTCATTGTAGTATTGCCACTGTGCTGTTCCAGTCTTCATGTGTTGAATTATGTACTTTTTGACTGGATCGTTACGGTCGTTTACTGTCCAGTTAAGATAGATGCTATCCGCCCCAACAGCTTTTACAAATTCTATGTTTACTTGAGGTACTTCGGTAACAATCAGCGGTCTTTGACTGCTGATAATTCCGTGATAGTCTTTGGCCCTGCACTCGTAAGTTCCATTTTCTTTACGGGTAACGCTAGGGAAGTTTAGGGTCATTGTAAGGTGAGTATCGTTGTGACGTGAAACTTTTGTCATGTCTTCCAACGGCTCGGTGTTCTCAGAATCCCCTATCTTTATCCAACTTAAAGGCGTCAGAGGATCTCCCTGCATGTGACACGATAGAACCGCAGGGGAAGATAAGTTCACACGGTCTCCTTGCCCTCCGGTTATTTTACCAGGCTCTAAAAATACATAAAGTATAATTACATTAACGTTTTTAAAATAGTTAATAGAATATCCAAGGGGTATCGAGGAGAGAGGTGAAACATAGTTGATTGGTATAAAGTGGAAAAAGGATTTCGTAATTAAATTGATGTTATGATTATTCAAAGCATGAGTAATAATTCTGAGTAACAGAAACGTCGAGTTGCAGGGGGAATGGTTAACCACATCCAAGAATGTATATGACAACTATTTTAATGAAGATTAGAAGAAAATCCGTTCATTTACTTTATTATAGAGAATTTTGATTCCATCTTCAGAGGCGGTTTTATTGATTGATAATTCGTACAAAGAAACGCCAGAAGATCTTCGATTTATCAACGTTCTTTGACCTGTTAAGACTTTTATAGTATCGTCTTCTTTATTAATACATCAAAATTATTTGAGAAACAAACTCATGGTATTGATCAGGAATATCGATTTCGAGATAAAAAAATCCCAAAACTGTATGAATATGCGGATAAAATTCACGGATATTGATAGAGTTTCAGAATATTTTCAGGATCCTAAACCTGGTTTAATAATTTCAAGTCTTTCTCAATGCAATCCGAAAACAGACACTAGCAATAATCCGACAAAAACTGGATATAAGACTGGAGCTATAAATCGTAAGTTTAGTTCCGTTATAAACTCAAATAAAGTAATCAGAGTCCTGGATCTGTTTACGAAATTTCAACTGTCTGACAATATTTTGGAATATTTGAACCATCAAGGAGGCATATTTAGACCTTCAATATTTTTGGGAAGCCGATGAGGAAAGGTCAAGGAGAGAGAAATGAGGGAACGAATGAATTCCTGTTACCTATAACTCTAATATAAACAGTGCGATTATATTCATTTCCATCCTTGGTCTTGGCAAAGCAAGTATAGTTCCCCATATCGCTTCTGCTGGCCATTTTAATCTGTAAACTTCTGTTAGAGCTTATTTTTTTGTCTTCTTTAATCCACCATATTACATCTTCTATTCCACTACCAGCAACTCCACCTCCTCCTTCTCCTGCCTCAATGTGATTCACCGTACAAGTCAGAGAAGGTGTACTTCCAGCCTCTATAGATTCAAACGCTTGAGTTCCATTTATCCTAAGTTTTTCCTCCTGTTCAATAGACTCTGAATTATGCGACGATTCCTGAACTGAAAATAATAATTATCTCACTTATCATTTAGGCCTAAATTAATCAGTTTATAAACTATTAAATAAATTGAGTCCAATTTAACTTATCTCTGGAATAAATAAAAAAGAGGAACAAAAAAGGCATAATATCATGTTTCATATGGTAGAGTTGTACAATTTTTATTATCATCATCATCATTATTATGATCTCGAAACGTTTTTGCTTTTTACCTCTAAGGATAACGAAAAGTTATTTGAATGTTCGAAATTCGCGGTATAATAACAAATCGCGTATTATCTGAAGTCGCATCTTATCTCGATCGCGTTAGTTGACGTTATAAGATAAAAAGTACTGGTATTATTCATCGAAAGTATCTATTATCGATGTGTGTAATTAATACAAAAGGTGAAGTGAATGAAATCGAGAAATATTGCGGTCTAAATTTAGCATAGGTAAATCTGATTGGTTGTGATTTAGAAGTGAATCAAAAAACGGCGCCAATTGATAAGACAAAAACAAATGATAGCGATTCCGTGTTTACTAGGTACTCGAGAATTTATTCTATGCACGTGTTGCGATGATCAATTGTCTTTTTTGTCTTTCTTTTATTTTTACTTTTATAAGAGCCGGTCTTCGACATTCAGCGATCAAAGAATTAGACGTTCATTTTTAGTTCAATAAATATCCGATACGAGACGATGAATAATTCATAGTTAAATTAAGCGAGTCGAATATCGTTGGTAATTTATAACACGAAATATATATCACAGGTAGGAATTGGTGCCAAAAATTGTTGTAAGTATATTTTTAAACGTCGTCTGCGATTTTATAATCATTTTTCTTGAGAGTGTTCCGAAAGGAGGGGATATCCTACTTGATATGGATAAAAACAAATGAGTTCGGACAAGTTTTGACGTACCATTATCGGTGGGATTGGCATAAACTAAAACTAAACAAACGAATAGCGATGATATCTTCATTATCGGGGCTTGGCTTTGTAACATGGCGTCCGTCTGTGCAGCCGGGCTCCTCTCCGGGGTTCTGTCACCATTTAATTATATTCCTACCGATGTGAGAGGAACTAGTCATTTATTGTCAGGGGTTTTCACTATCACTCCAAAGATTTATACCGTCTTATCATTTTTCACCACTTTCTATTCAATCTCGGATATAAATTATTTTATTTTTAACATCAATCTAATCACTCTCTCCTATGCTTTGGCTTCTATGCAATAGTACGACGAGGACCGTTCGTTGGTTGGTTGGTTCGTTCGTTCCGAGGTTGTTAGGATGTTGCTAAATTTTATTATGGAAATACGCACGCCATCTAACGCGCCGTTTCTCTGATAGTTCGCGAACTAATATTTCAGTCGGTAGTTAGCCATATCCAGTGATAGATGACGCCCAACGGTTATCATCAGAGTTAACGCGTTTGTACTTCTGCTTATTTCTGTTGATGTCGGTAATTTAGAACACTGTGCATATACAATGCACTGAATCGCACACGAGTTACAGTCGTTCACAAGTCGAAATAGACCCGGAATCAATTATGTATACATGCATACTTCGAACTTAGTTTCTAAAAGAAAATAGGAATTGATCGGCGTTTTTCGAACCGCTTTTGATCCACCGATTTCCTCCAGGTCGGCGTAAATCGATACAAATAAGGGGAAAAGCAGCGATATGGGACAATGTTTCAGGACATAGTTGGATATTGAACATGGGAATTGCAATTTCCGAGTACTTACGTTGGACATGGAATGGATATTGATGTTTCATACATTTCGTGTAACAAATCTTTATTACATTAATATATGTATAGATGATCGTAGTGATCTGAGATGCTTTCGAAAAAGAATTTCGTTGTTTAAAAATAATTTAATGACACCTATTTCCAATCTTATCTCAACTGTAATCATCTCGGTGTCCATGGTCATTACGAATGCAAACATCCTATAAAAAATGATCGGAATCGATGATGCAAGATGCGACGAATTAAGAAATTCGTTGACAGACGTTCGTAGAAAATGTCTTAAATTTCTAATCCACTACACCTATTCGATGGGTCCTAACTTACAGTAATTTGGTACTTTTTTTTACTAAAATCATCAGCTCTCTCAGAGGGCATGTACATACATACACATACAGGTCAGCTATTGTAGATTCGCGGTCGTTGTGTAGATTCCATAGAAAAACTTGATCAGTCATTAAACCCAGTGTCTACAACTAGTCAGATCAATTAGTTGCTAACATTAGACTAAACTATTATGCAACCGAGTGTTTCATAGAAAAATATACCGAAGCTATGATCACTGCCACTAAATTGATTCCTGAAGGGTACAGGCTTGCCGAATTGTTCCTAATCACCTGTTCACGACTCCAATCACCACATTGATGAGTGTAACTGCTACAGGCAGCTCCTTTGACCTTATAAACAGTCTTGTGTTCGGGGAGTTCGTAAGTTAGAGTTGTGTCATTTAAAGTCAAGTATTCCGTCTCTGTGGCGTTGACACCGTGAGTAATTGACACATTGAAGTAATCGAAGTAGCCATCGAATTCCGTAGGTACTTTTTGGAACTCGAAATTTACCGAGGAGTTGGTCTTTTCAGTCACTGTGAAGCTCGGGGTGTAATCGTAATCTGGAAATTGAAATTATATCACAATCATTCACGATGATCAATCATTTCAGCGACGTAACATTCGTTACTCGTTCGTTCATCGTGCTGTTACCTTTCGACAACGTCTTCGTCCAAAGTGGATCCGAGAATGTTAGATCGAGCGATGCATTGGAAGAATCGTACGAATTCATTCTAAAGCGATAGCCAACCTCGCTGTCCAATCCTTTCCAGACTAAGTCAGAGTTGGGATTTTTCATGTCGATTTCCTCCGGATAGGTGGTCCATCCTTCACCGCCTTCCTTCATATACTCGATGGTCAATCTCGCAACCGAAATGCTGTGCTCGATTATAGTCCAGTTTAGGTAGACGCTGTGTGCCCCGATCCCCTTGACGGATAATTTGATTTCAGGGGGGCCAGTGACGACGAGAATTCTCCGGCCTTTGCTGATGTAGGTGTCGGTAGCGTTTTTCACGCTGCACTCGTAAGTGCCACCGTCTTTGTAACTGACATTTGGAAATTCGAGGATCATTGCACTCTGTCTTCCGTTCCGAATCGTCCTGCCGGTGAGAACCTGGTCTGGTACGCCGAGGTTTTTCCATTCCAAGATTGACGAGTCAATGTCATTTTCGTCTATCAGACACGACAGAGATGTGCTAAAGTTCACTCTTGCCATCTCTTCTTTTACCCCAGGCATTACATGATGGTCTGAGAATGAAAGGACAACGATTAGACCGGTGTTACTAAATCAGGTGTATTAAAACCGTGCGAAATAAAACTGGATAAAAAGTATATGAAAAAGTCTTATTCTCTGTGCGAATTTCCCTTCGTCTTACAGGACAATGCGGTCGGATGTGAGGCGAGTTTAAAAATAGTACGGAATCGCGGTTTCATCGGGTGTTTCTTTCCGCGCTAATCGCACCGCTAAGCCTCTTCTACGAAGGCTATTTTATCAGCTAGAAATGGTCGCTGAATCACGAGTATCGGAGCCATTTCAAAATGAAATGAAAAAATGAACTAAAATCCAATCAATCATCTCACCGTACACTTCCACGTGAATTGTTCTGTTCATAGAAAGCCTGTTCTTCGTCTCTGCTAAACAGATGTAATCCCCACTGTCCTCAGTCTTGGCGGAATCAATTCGCAACGTAGCGCTGGTCATATCGTAATTATGGGTACGATCTGTCACGATATTGTCGCCTTTCATCCACCACACGTCTCCTAGGTCATTAAAATTGCAATGCACCTGCAATGCCGAGCCCTTTTTAACTTGGCCGTAAATAGTTGGATCTTTTGGGATTATTTCCAGCTTTAGATTACCGGGTCCTCCAGCCCAAGGGTTTGCACCATCGGAGTTCCGACCAGCTGAAAATTAGCGCAAATATCATCACGAACGTATATCGTTGCTTGGATAATTTGAAGCTGGAATATTAATGAATATTTCGATTCTATATCGAATTAATATTTCTACAAGCGTGTGACGAATGACTATATACGTCCGTGAGCTAATCAGGATGTGGTCAAGATCTCAGACCGTTTCTCATTTGCAAGCCGGATGTAGGAGCCGATAAAGTTATACGAAGACTTTTTTCTCGTTGAAGAATATATCGCATCTGCGTAGTATAATATACAGCTATTATTTCACGCCGATATTCAAACTATTCGAAAAATGGTTCTCGACGATTCTCTAATCAAATTCAGTCGTCGATTTGTTGGAAGATTGCTATAAAATCATCTCGATAAATTCGGAACGATGATATGATACGAAAAAAAGCGTGAAGATCATTTTTAGCGGGAACAATCTCTCCGTACTCGAAATTTTGATCATATATCTCGAAGAGAAGAGGAAGAAGAAAGAAAGACAAGAATATAAGGGTCTTCGATCGATTCCTAATCGACAGATAAGCAAATTCCTTCCGCTGGTGAAATGTGGGAATGGAAACCGACGTCGTATCTATTTTATTATCGAATTTGTGAAATCGAAGCACCTTTTTCTCCAGATGATGAGATAGCGGGGTGAAAAAGAGTAAAGACCGATTTTCGACTTACCATTGTCCCTGGGCTGAGCGTTGATCAACGCCACACAAGCGAGCAGCGATAATATCTTCATTCGCGACATGATTAGTCCGTGTCGTATTCCAAATCCTTCACTCAGTGTGAATCAATGACGAGAAGATGATCGCAGGACCTGGTTTACCAGCGGTCGTGTGCGTTCTAGTCGAGCACTTTGTTTGAACTCCACACTCAACGAACCTTTGGTACCGTGGCGTGCTCTTCGACTAATCTTAGCCACCGTTCACCACCCTTTAATAGCTTAGAAGCTTGTGGTTGGGTCATTGGAAGTGGCTGCGTGTTCCCATCCATGACTTAGTAGAACCTACCGGGAAATTCATGACGTGTTAACGCCACTTCGTAACGGGAGGAATTTTTTTTTGTTAAATTGGGTAATTAGATGATTTCCGTCTATATACGCGATTTCGCGATCTGCAGCGATTGTAATCGCTCTAAAGATCGTTTTTGCAATGATGAATGGAATTCTTGCGACCCCTTTTACCATTGGGGACAGATTCCACTGGATTACCTAAAATCGTCAATTTCTACTTCCGCCTTATGCGTGGAGACATTCTCGACTCTTTTTACCTGAATCGAAATGTGCGATTCTTGAAGATCTCAGATCTCACATACGCCGGGCAAAAATCTCATTGATCGGTTCTGCGGAAATCCGTCCGTCATATCGTGGTCGATTTATCCGTAAGGAAACGAGCCTGTTCGTGGGAATTATCTATTTTTTCAATGCGATCGGTATTCGAACCGCACTGAATAATTACAGAATTTTCCTCAATTCCAAAACCAAGAAATCGACTCGTTTCCGAGCATTCAGTTTCTCGGTAATTTGTCATTCTTTATTTTCAAAATTTCCTGCAGTCTGCGTTATTCACTATCGTGAAAATTTCTCGTCCGTGAATATCTTGAGAATTTAGTTCAGGTACCCAGTTTCAAATTTCGACTCCGATTGGAACAGTATCGGCGTTTTAAATCTCGGAAAAATATCCTCTCGTCCGAAAGAATTTTTGGGCGAGAAGTTCGACTTTCTTAAAACCGAAATTCTCGTTTCCGATAAGGCGTATCCTACGCCCCGTTTAGGAGATCTCAAACGTGAATCATTCGACTTATTTTTCACCATTGTATAACCAGTGACTCAGCTAGTTCAATGCTGCGGTTTAATCAGTGACTCAATGTCATTTCACTGCAGATTGCTTAGCGGCGCTTCTTCCACTGATTGTCAAATCGCACTGATTCTGGTCGCCGAGGGTAGCTGATATTCTACGAAGGCATAGCTGATTCACCCAGGGTTCGAATTTGACTGATAACATTTTTCAAACAAGATACTGATCGAAAAAAAAGTCAAAAATAGCTTTTCGATAATTTCCAAATAGCCAAAATCACTGTTCTTTTTCCTGTCGGATAAATCTGCTCATTAGATACTTTTTTTTGGCAAGTGTGATCCCGTGATTGATTCCGGTGAATTTTTCGGGAAAGGTTCTCCCGTTGCTTTACATCATGTAATAGAATTTTGTTCGTGGATAGGAAAAATCGCAGATTTTCAAAAACTATAATTTTCGATCATTCCGATTCACAGAATGTGAACCTAATCATCATACTGATTACTGACTCTTGAAAATACTCTTCGATTCGCTAGCGGGAAATTTGAGAATAACACTAATTCTGCTATCCTCGGGTATAAGCGGTTCAAAAATCTGAAACTTGACGAAAGATTGAATATTTTTTGATAATTTTATTCCATACCAGAATTGCATAAGTATTGCGTAGGCTCGTGAAGTCTGAATTCAATTTGGACTAAGATCGAGATAAAACTTGAAACGAACATTAACGTATGTCGTTTTTACCTGGATAGCTCAATTTAATCTCTGCTGGTCATCTCAATACGTAAATGGAAAAAAGATAATAAACAAGAAAGAGAAATGTACTGGATATCGGGGTGAGGACTGAATTTTTTGAGAAGTTGATTTAATATATAATCAAAAAAGATCTTACAATTCGTGATCCCATATATTCTAATTAAAACCTAAGCTCTATACGGTTATTCCTAAATCATTTAAATGATATACTTATTTTTCATATTCCACTTATTTTATACATAAGAATTCTTCGAGTACGGAAGTACGAGCCTGCATAATTCCACTTTTCAAATTTTTCTTAAATTACGAAATACTGTACGTTTGCTGTTCACCAATGAATTGTCGCTGAAAGAACCTCTTGGTAATTTTAATTCCGTCAATATGGAAATAATCGATTTTCAATGAGTGAACATTAATAATAATTCAAAGAAGTGTAAGAATAATGCTATAACGCAGACTCTTCTATTTAGAAAAAAAAATAGAATGAGAACGCGATTATCGCAGCAAATAAATTGATAATCCCTGAAGGGCGTAAATCCGCGGAAATATTTTGCCCATTCTTAATCGTGTGACCTTTCTGTTCGGTACTCCAATCACCGCAGTATTCTGTCTTAACGATGCAGGCTCTTACTTTGAAAACATAATTAGTATCAGGCTCTAGATCCTGAATAGTGAAATCGTTAGGAATTATATTCCGGTGAGTCGATTCGGGTTCGTTATTTCCTGGTGTCTGGAGTATTTCGTACCGATAGTACTCTCGCGAATCCGCACCTGGCGTCGTCCAGTCAATCCTTATCGAAGTATTGGTACTTCCATTGATCGAAGGTTCAGGAACGAAATCTGCGGGGTAAAATTTCGTTCGATTATTCCCTAGGTTCTAGTATTTTCGAATCTCTTACCTTCTTTCAATGTCTTGAGAGATGCCGTACAGTTTCCGATCGGCCAACCATCCATATTACTCGCCTTGATTCTCAATTTATAGGTTTCACCTTTTTCGAAATTAGTTACATTCAAAAGCTGGCTGGAACGTCCCTTGGGCTCGAATTCATCAAGTCTCGTCCATTTCTGTTCACCGTTTTCCTGGTAGTCGACGATGTACTTTGCCACGGTATCAGCCTCCTCGTTCACTTTCCAATTCAAATCAACCCAGTCTGCTAATAAAGGTGTTGCAATCAAATCCCTGATTATTGGTATCCCATTCACTACGATCTTTATAGTTTTGCTGGTGAAATTTCGGTCGCCTTCTTTCGCAGTGCACTGATAAGTCCCGGCGTCTTCGGGCCTAACATTTTCCAACATTAGGTGACCCCGTTTTTCATCGATCCTTTGAACACGTATGAGATCGTTCAAACGCTCGGTGTTATCGGAACCGCTCAATTTTTTCCAGCTATAATTCGTCAAGTTCTTATTCCCCAAGTCACACGTAAGATTTGCAGAAGCGTTGAAGTACACCGGAATTTCTTCGACGCCTAAAGAAATGAAAAAGAACTCAATCAGACAACAATTGATAGGAATTTTCTGCATATTTGGTTGAAAAATGTCAACTTTATGAGCAGATTTTGACTCATGATATTCGTCATTAATTTCTATCTTTCGCAATCCTGCTAATTTATCGAAGATGAATTTCACGTTCACTTTCTCGTCCTCTTTATCGTAACAGTTAACAAAAAGCAGGACGCGCAACTGCTATCTCAAATATGAGAACGTGGTGGAAATCCTAGAGTATACTGATCGACAGTTCGAAGTCTCTAGAACTGGCCTCGTTACTGGATCCTGGCGCTAAAGACTCGAGACTCCGGTATAGAATACACTGATCAACAAGTCGAAAATCTTTGAAACTGGCTTTCTTACTGGTCCGTGGTACTAAAGACTCGAGACGCTCGTAGGAAATATACTGATCGACTGCTCGAAGTATATAGAACTGGCCTCGTTTCTGAATCCTGGCGCTAAAGACTCGAGACTCCGTTACAGAGTATACTGAACGACAGTTCGAAGTCTCTAGAACTGGCCTCGTTACTGGATCCTGGCGCTAAAGACTCGAGACTCCGGTACAGAGTATACTGAACGACAGTTCGAAGTCTTTAGAACTGGCCTCGTTACTGGATCCTGGCGCTAAAGACTCGAGACTCCGGTATAGAATACACTGATCGACAGGTCGAAAATCTTTGAAACTGGCTTTCTTACTGGTCCGTGGTACTAAAGACTCGAGACGCTCGTAGGAAATATACTGATCGACTGCTCGAAGTATATAGAACTGGCCTCGTTTCTGAATCCTGGCGCTAAAGACTCGAGACTCCGTTACAGAGTATACTGAACGACAGTTCGAAGTCTCTAGAACTGGCCTCGTTACTGGATCCTGGCGCTAAAGACTCGAGACTCCGGTATAGAATACACTGATCGACAGGTCGAAAATCTTTGAAACTGGCTTTCTTACTGGTCCGTGGTACTAAAGACTCGAGACGCTCGTAGGAAATATACTGAACGACAGTTCGAAGTCTCTAGAACTGGCCTCGTTACTGGATCCTGGCGCTAAAGACTCGAGACTCTGGTATAGAATACACTGATCGACAGGTCGAAAATCTTTGAAACTGGCTTTCTTACTGGTCCGTGGTACTAAAGACTCGAGACGCTCGTAGGAAATATACTGATCGACTGCTCGAAGTATATAGAACTGGCCTCGTTTCTGAATCCTGGCGCTAAAGACTCGAGACTCCGTTACAGAGTATACTGAACGACAGTTCGAAGTCTCTAGAACTGGCCTCGTTACTGGATCCTGGCGCTAAAGACTCGAGACTCCGGTATAGAATACACTGATCGACAGGTCGAAAATCTTTGAAACTGGCTTTCTTACTGGTCCGTGGTACTAAAGACTCGAGACGCTCGTAGGAAATATACTGAACGACAGTTCGAAGTCTTTAGAACTGGCCTCGTTACTGGATCCTGGCGCTAAAGACTCGAGACTCCGGTATAGAATACACTGATCGACAGGTCGAAAATCTTTGAAACTGGCTTTCTTACTGGTCCGTGGTACTAAAGACTCGAGACGCTCGTAGGAAATATACTGATCGACTGCTCGAAGTCTCTAGAACTGGCTTCGTTACTGAATTCTGGCGCTAAAGACTCGAGACTCCGTTACAGAGTATACTGAACGACAGTTCGAAGTCTCTAGAACTGGCCTCGTTACTGGATCCTGGCGCTAAAGACTCGAGACTCCGTTACAGAGTATACTGAACGACAGTTCGAAGTCTTTAGAACTGGCCTCGTTACTGGATCCTGGCGCTAAAGACTCGAGACTCCGGTACAGAGTATACTGAACGACAGTTCGAAGTCTTTAGAACTGGCCTCATTACTGGATCCTGGCGCTAAAGACTCGAGACTCCGTTACAGAGTATACTGAACGACAGTGCGAAGTCTCTAGAACTGGCCTCGTTTCTGGATCCTGGCGCTAAAGACTCGAGACTCCGGTATAGAATACACTGATCGACAGGTCGAAAATCTTTGAAACTGGCTTTCTTACTGGTCCGTGGTACTGAAGACTCGAGACGCTCGTAGGAAATATACTGATCGACTGCTCGAAGTATATAGAACTGGCCTCGTTTCTGAATCCTGGCGCTAAAGACTCGAGACTCCGTTACAGAGTATACTGAACGACAGTTCGAAGTCTCTAGAACTGGCCTCGTTACTGGATCCTGGCGCTAAAGACTCGAGACTCCGGTATAGAATACACTGATCGACAGGTCGAAAATCTTTGAAACTGGCTTTCTTACTGGTCCGTGGTACTAAAGACTCGAGACGCTCGTAGGAAATATACTGAACGACAGTTCGAAGTCTTTAGAACTGGCCTCGTTACTGGATCCTGGCACTAAAGACTCGAGACTCCGGTATAGAATACACTGATCGACAGGTCGAAAATCTTTGAAACTGGCTTTCTTACTGGTCCGTGGTACTAAAGACTCGAGACGCTCGTAGGAAATATACTGAACGACAGTTCGAAGTCTTTAGAACTGGCCTCGTTACTGGATCCTGGCGCTAAAGACTCGAGACTCCGGTATAGAATACACTGATCGACAGGTCGAAAATCTTTGAAACTGGCTTTCTTACTGGTCCGTGGTACTAAAGACTCGAGACGCTCGTAGGAAATATACTGAACGACAGTTCGAAGTCTTTAGAACTGGCCTCGTTACTGGATCCTGGCGCTAAAGACTCGAGACTCCGGTATAGAATACACTGATCGACAGGTCGAAAATCTTTGAAACTGGCTTTCTTACTGGTCCGTGGTACTAAAGACTCGAGACGCTCGTAGGAAATATACTGATCGACTGCTCGAAGTATATAGAACTGGCCTCGTTTCTGAATCCTGGCGCTAAAGACTCGAGACTCCGTTACAGAGTATACTGAACGACAGTTCGAAGTCTCTAGAACTGGCCTCGTTACTGGATCCTGGCGCTAAAGACTCGAGACTCCGGTATAGAATACACTGATCGACAGGTCGAAAATCTTTGAAACTGGCTTTCTTACTGGTCCGTGGTACTAAAGACTCGAGACGCTCGTAGGAAATATACTGAACGACAGTTCGAAGTCTTTAGAACTGGCCTCGTTACTGGATCCTGGCGCTAAAGACTCGAGACTCCGGTATAGAATACACTGATCGACAGGTCGAAAATCTTTGAAACTGGCTTTCTTACTGGTCCGTGGTACTAAAGACTCGAGACGCTCGTAGGAAATATACTGATCGACTGCTCGAAGTCTCTAGAACTGGCTTCGTTACTGAATTCTGGCGCTAAAGACTCGAGACTCCGTTACAGAGTATACTGAACGACAGTTCGAAGTCTCTAGAACTGGCCTCGTTACTGGATCCTGGCGCTAAAGACTCGAGACTCCGTTACAGAGTATACTGAACGACAGTTCGAAGTCTTTAGAACTGGCCTCGTTACTGGATCCTGGCGCTAAAGACTCGAGACTCCGGTACAGAGTATACTGAACGACAGTTCGAAGTCTTTAGAACTGGCCTCGTTACTGGATCCTGGCGCTAAAGACTCGAGACTCCGTTACAGAGTATACTGAACGACAGTTCGAAGTCTCTAGAACTGGCCTCGTTTCTGGATCCTGGCGCTAAAGACTCGAGACTCCGGTATAGAATACACTGATCGACAGGTCGAAAATCTTTGAAACTGGCTTTCTTACTGGTCCGTGGTACTAAAGACTCGAGACGCTCGTAGGTAATATACTGATCGACTGCTCGAAGTATATAGAACTGGCCTCGTTTCTGAATCCTGGCGCTAAAGACTCGAGACTCCGGTATAGAATACACTGATCGACAGGTCGAAAATCTTTGAAACTGGCTTTCTTACTGGTCCGTGGTACTAAAGACTCGAGACGCTCGTAGGAAATATACTGAACGACAGTTCGAAGTCTTTAGAACTGGCCTCGTTACTGGATCCTGGCGCTAAAGACTCGAGACTCCGGTATAGAATACACTGATCGACAGGTCGAAAATCTTTGAAACTGGCTTTCTTACTGGTCCGTGGTACTAAAGACTCGAGACGCTCGTAGGAAATATACTGAACGACAGTTCGAAGTCTTTAGAACTGGCCTCGTTACTGGATCCTGGCGCTAAAGACTCGAGACTCCGGTATAGAATACACTGATCGACAGGTCGAAAATCTTTGAAACTGGCTTTCTTACTGGTCCGTGGTACTAAAGACTCGAGACGCTCGTAGGAAATATACTGATCGACTGCTCGAAGTATATAGAACTGGCTTCGTTACTGAATTCTGGCGCTAAAGACTCGAGACTCCGTTACAGAGTATACTGAACGACAGTTCGAAGTCTTTAGAACTGGCCTCGTTACTGGATCCTGGCGCTAAAGACTCGAGACTCCGGTACAGAGTATACTGAACGACAGTTCGAAGTCTTTAGAACTGGCCTCGTTACTGGATCCTGGCGCTAAAGACTCGAGACTCCGTTACAGAGTATACTGAACGACAGTGCGAAGTCTCTAGAACTGGCCTCGTTTCTGGATCCTGGCGCTAAAGACTCGAGACTCCGGTATAGAATACACTGATCGACAGGTCGAAAATCTTTGAAACTGGCTTTCTTACTGGTCCGTGGTACTGAAGACTCGAGACGCTCGTAGGAAATATACTGATCGACTGCTCGAAGTATATAGAACTGGCCTCGTTTCTGAATCCTGGCGCTAAAGACTCGAGACTCCGTTACAGAGTATACTGAACGACAGTTCGAAGTCTCTAGAACTGGCCTCGTTACTGGATCCTGGCGCTAAAGACTCGAGACTCCGGTATAGAATACACTGATCGACAGGTCGAAAATCTTTGAAACTGGCTTTCTTACTGGTCCGTGGTACTAAAGACTCGAGACGCTCGTAGGAAATATACTGAACGACAGTTCGAAGTCTTTAGAACTGGCCTCGTTACTGGATCCTGGCACTAAAGACTCGAGACTCCGGTATAGAATACACTGATCGACAGGTCGAAAATCTTTGAAACTGGCTTTCTTACTGGTCCGTGGTACTAAAGACTCGAGACGCTCGTAGGAAATATACTGAACGACAGTTCGAAGTCTTTAGAACTGGCCTCGTTACTGGATCCTGGCGCTAAAGACTCGAGACTCCGGTATAGAATACACTGATCGACAGGTCGAAAATCTTTGAAACTGGCTTTCTTACTGGTCCGTGGTACTAAAGACTCGAGACGCTCGTAGGAAATATACTGATCGACTGCTCGAAGTATATAGAACTGGCCTCGTTTCTGAATCCTGGCGCTAAAGACTCGAGACTCCGTTACAGAGTATACTGAACGACAGTTCGAAGTCTCTAGAACTGGCCTCGTTACTGGATCCTGGCGCTAAAGACTCGAGACTCCGGTATAGAATACACTGATCGACAGGTCGAAAATCTTTGAAACTGGCTTTCTTACTGGTCCGTGGTACTAAAGACTCGAGACGCTCGTAGGAAATATACTGATCGACTGCTCGAAGTATATAGAACTGGCCTCGTTTCTGAATCCTGGCGCTAAAGACTCGAGACTCCGTTACAGAGTATACTGAACGACAGTTCGAAGTCTCTAGAACTGGCCTCGTTACTGGATCCTGGCGCTAAAGACTCGAGACTCCGTTACAGAGTATACTGAACGACAGTTCGAAGTCTTTAGAACTGGCCTCGTTACTGGATCCTGGCGCTAAAGACTCGAGACTCCGGTACAGAGTATACTGAACGACAGTTCGAAGTCTTTAGAACTGGCCTCGTTACTGGATCCTGGCGCTAAAGACTCGAGACTCCGTTACAGAGTATACTGAACGACAGTTCGAAGTCTCTAGAACTGGCCTCGTTTCTGGATCCTGGCGCTAAAGACTCGAGACTCCGGTATAGAATACACTGATCGACAGGTCGAAAATCTTTGAAACTGGCTTTCTTACTGGTCCGTGGTACTAAAGACTCGAGACGCTCGTAGGTAATATACTGATCGACTGCTCGAAGTATATAGAACTGGCCTCGTTTCTGAATCCTGGCGCTAAAGACTCGAGACTCCGGTATAGAATACACTGATCGACAGGTCGAAAATCTTTGAAACTGGCTTTCTTACTGGTCCGTGGTACTAAAGACTCGAGACGCTCGTAGGAAATATACTGAACGACAGTTCGAAGTCTTTAGAACTGGCCTCGTTACTGGATCCTGGCGCTAAAGACTCGAGACTCCGGTATAGAATACACTGATCGACAGGTCGAAAATCTTTGAAACTGGCTTTCTTACTGGTCCGTGGTACTAAAGACTCGAGACGCTCGTAGGAAATATACTGAACGACAGTTCGAAGTCTTTAGAACTGGCCTCGTTACTGGATCCTGGCGCTAAAGACTCGAGACTCCGGTATAGAATACACTGATCGACAGGTCGAAAATCTTTGAAACTGGCTTTCTTACTGGTCCGTGGTACTAAAGACTCGAGACGCTCGTAGGAAATATACTGATCGACTGCTCGAAGTATATAGAACTGGCTTCGTTACTGAATTCTGGCGCTAAAGACTCGAGACTCCGTTACAGAGTATACTGAACGACAGTTCGACGTCTCTAGAACTGGCCTCGTTACTGGATCCTGGCGCTAAAGACTCGAGACTCCGTTACAGAGTATACTGAACGACAGTTCGAAGTCTTTAGAACTGGCCTCGTTACTGGATCCTGGCGCTAAAGACTCGAGACTCCGGTATAGAATACACTGATCGACAGGTCGAAAATCTTTGAAACTGGCTTTCTTACTGGTCCGTGGTACTAAAGACTCGAGACGCTCGTAGGAAATATACTGATCGACTGCTCGAAGTATATAGAACTGGCCTCGTTTCTGAATCCTGGCGCTAAAGACTCGAGACTCCGTTACAGAGTATACTGAACGACAGTTCGAAGTCTCTAGAACTGGCCTCGTTACTGGATCCTGGCGCTAAAGACTCGAGACTCCGGTATAGAATACACTGATCGACGGGTCGAAAATCTTTGAAACTGGCTTTCTTACTGGTCCGTGGTACTAAAGACTCGAGACGCTCGTAGGAAATATACTGAACGACAGTTCGAAGTCTTTAGAACTGGCCTCGTTACTGGATCCTGGCGCTAAAGACTCGAGACTCCGGTATAGAATACACTGATCGACAGGTCGAAAATCTTTGAAACTGGCTTTCTTACTGGTCCGTGGTACTAAAGACTCGAGACGCTCGTAGGAAATATACTGATCGACTGCTCGAAGTCTCTAGAACTGGCTTCGTTACTGAATTCTGGCGCTAAAGACTCGAGACTCCGTTACAGAGTATACTGAACGACAGTTCGAAGTCTCTAGAACTGGCCTCGTTACTGGATCCTGGCGCTAAAGACTCGAGACTCCGTTACAGAGTATACTGAACGACAGTTCGAAGTCTTTAGAACTGGCCTCGTTACTGGATCCTGGCGCTAAAGACTCGAGACTCCGGTACAGAGTATACTGAACGACAGTTCGAAGTCTTTAGAACTGGCCTCGTTACTGGATCCTGGCGCTAAAGACTCGAGACTCCGTTACAGAGTATACTGAACGACAGTTCGAAGTCTCTAGAACTGGCCTCGTTTCTGGATCCTGGCGCTAAAGACTCGAGACTCCGGTATAGAATACACTGATCGACAGGTCGAAAATCTTTGAAACTGGCTTTCTTACTGGTCCGTGGTACTAAAGACTCGAGACGCTCGTAGGTAATATACTGATCGACTGCTCGAAGTATATAGAACTGGCCTCGTTTCTGAATCCTGGCGCTAAAGACTCGAGACTCCGGTATAGAATACACTGATCGACAGGTCGAAAATCTTTGAAACTGGCTTTCTTACTGGTCCGTGGTACTAAAGACTCGAGACGCTCGTAGGAAATATACTGAACGACAGTTCGAAGTCTTTAGAACTGGCCTCGTTACTGGATCCTGGCGCTAAAGACTCGAGACTCCGGTATAGAATACACTGATCGACAGGTCGAAAATCTTTGAAACTGGCTTTCTTACTGGTCCGTGGTACTAAAGACTCGAGACGCTCGTAGGAAATATACTGAACGACAGTTCGAAGTCTTTAGAACTGGCCTCGTTACTGGATCCTGGCGCTAAAGACTCGAGACTCCGGTATAGAATACACTGATCGACAGGTCGAAAATCTTTGAAACTGGCTTTCTTACTGGTCCGTGGTACTAAAGACTCGAGACGCTCGTAGGAAATATACTGATCGACTGCTCGAAGTATATAGAACTGGCCTCGTTTCTGAATCCTGGCGCTAAAGACTCGAGACTCCGTTACAGAGTATACTGAACGACAGTTCGAAGTCTCTAGAACTGGCCTCGTTACTGGATCCTGGCGCTAAAGACTCGAGACTCCGGTATAGAATACACTGATCGACAGGTCGAAAATCTTTGAAACTGGCTTTCTTACTGGTCCGTGGTACTAAAGACTCGAGACGCTCGTAGGAAATATACTGAACGACAGTTCGAAGTCTTTAGAACTGGCCTCGTTACTGGATCCTGGCGCTAAAGACTCGAGACTCCGGTATAGAATACACTGATCGACAGGTCGAAAATCTTTGAAACTGGCTTTCTTACTGGTCCGTGGTACTAAAGACTCGAGACGCTCGTAGGAAATATACTGATCGACTGCTCGAAGTCTCTAGAACTGGCTTCGTTACTGAATTCTGGCGCTAAAGACTCGAGACTCCGTTACAGAGTATACTGAACGACAGTTCGACGTCTCTAGAACTGGCCTCGTTACTGGATCCTGGCGCTAAAGACTCGAGACTCCGTTACAGAGTATACTGAACGACAGTTCGAAGTCTCTAGAACTGGCCTCGTTACTGGATCCTGGCGCTAAAGACTCGAGACTCCGGTATAGAATACACTGATCGACAGGTCGAAAATCTTTGAAACTGGCTTTCTTACTGGTCCGTGGTACTAAAGACTCGAGACGCTCGTAGGAAATATACTGAACGACAGTTCGAAGTCTTTAGAACTGGCCTCGTTACTGGATCCTGGCGCTAAAGACTCGAGACTCCGGTATAGAATACACTGATCGACAGGTCGAAAATCTTTGAAACTGGCTTTCTTACTGGTCCGTGGTACTAAAGACTCGAGACGCTCGTAGGAAATATACTGATCGACTGCTCGAAGTATATAGAACTGGCCTCGTTTCTGAATCCTGGCGCTAAAGACTCGAGACTCCGTTACAGAGTATACTGAACGACAGTTCGAAGTCTCTAGAACTGGCCTCGTTACTGGATCCTGGCGCTAAAGACTCGAGACTCCGGTATAGAATACACTGATCGACAGGTCGAAAATCTTTGAAACTGGCTTTCTTACTGGTCCGTGGTACTAAAGACTCGAGACGCTCGTAGGAAATATACTGAACGACAGTTCGAAGTCTTTAGAACTGGCCTCGTTACTGGATCCTGGCGCTAAAGACTCGAGACTCCGGTATAGAATACACTGATCGACAGGTCGAAAATCTTTGAAACTGGCTTTCTTACTGGTCCGTGGTACTAAAGACTCGAGACGCTCGTAGGAAATATACTGATCGACTGCTCGAAGTATATAGAACTGGCTTCGTTACTGAATTCTGGCGCTAAAGACTCGAGACTCCGTTACAGAGTATACTGAACGACAGTTCGACGTCTCTAGAACTGGCCTCGTTACTGGATCCTGGCGCTAAAGACTCGAGACTCCGTTACAGAGTATACTGAACGACAGTTCGAAGTCTTTAGAACTGGCCTCGTTACTGGATCCTGGCGCTAAAGACTCGAGACTCCGGTATAGAATACACTGATCGACAGGTCGAAAATCTTTGAAACTGGCTTTCTTACTGGTCCGTGGTACTAAAGACTCGAGACGCTCGTAGGAAATATACTGATCGACTGCTCGAAGTATATAGAACTGGCCTCGTTTCTGAATCCTGGCGCTAAAGACTCGAGACTCCGTTACAGAGTATACTGAACGACAGTTCGAAGTCTCTAGAACTGGCCTCGTTACTGGATCCTGGCGCTAAAGACTCGAGACTCCGGTATAGAATACACTGATCGACGGGTCGAAAATCTTTGAAACTGGCTTTCTTACTGGTCCGTGGTACTAAAGACTCGAGACGCTCGTAGGAAATATACTGAACGACAGTTCGAAGTCTTTAGAACTGGCCTCGTTACTGGATCCTGGCGCTAAAGACTCGAGACTCCGGTATAGAATACACTGATCGACAGGTCGAAAATCTTTGAAACTGGCTTTCTTACTGGTCCGTGGTACTAAAGACTCGAGACGCTCGTAGGAAATATACTGATCGACTGCTCGAAGTCTCTAGAACTGGCTTCGTTACTGAATTCTGGCGCTAAAGACTCGAGACTCCGTTACAGAGTATACTGAACGACAGTTCGAAGTCTCTAGAACTGGCCTCGTTACTGGATCCTGGCGCTAAAGACTCGAGACTCCGTTACAGAGTATACTGAACGACAGTTCGAAGTCTTTAGAACTGGCCTCGTTACTGGATCCTGGCGCTAAAGACTCGAGACTCCGGTACAGAGTATACTGAACGACAGTTCGAAGTCTTTAGAACTGGCCTCGTTACTGGATCCTGGCGCTAAAGACTCGAGACTCCGTTACAGAGTATACTGAACGACAGTTCGAAGTCTCTAGAACTGGCCTCGTTTCTGGATCCTGGCGCTAAAGACTCGAGACTCCGGTATAGAATACACTGATCGACAGGTCGAAAATCTTTGAAACTGGCTTTCTTACTGGTCCGTGGTACTAAAGACTCGAGACGCTCGTAGGTAATATACTGATCGACTGCTCGAAGTATATAGAACTGGCCTCGTTTCTGAATCCTGGCGCTAAAGACTCGAGACTCCGGTATAGAATACACTGATCGACAGGTCGAAAATCTTTGAAACTGGCTTTCTTACTGGTCCGTGGTACTAAAGACTCGAGACGCTCGTAGGAAATATACTGAACGACAGTTCGAAGTCTTTAGAACTGGCCTCGTTACTGGATCCTGGCGCTAAAGACTCGAGACTCCGGTATAGAATACACTGATCGACAGGTCGAAAATCTTTGAAACTGGCTTTCTTACTGGTCCGTGGTACTAAAGACTCGAGACGCTCGTAGGAAATATACTGAACGACAGTTCGAAGTCTTTAGAACTGGCCTCGTTACTGGATCCTGGCGCTAAAGACTCGAGACTCCGGTATAGAATACACTGATCGACAGGTCGAAAATCTTTGAAACTGGCTTTCTTACTGGTCCGTGGTACTAAAGACTCGAGACGCTCGTAGGAAATATACTGATCGACTGCTCGAAGTATATAGAACTGGCCTCGTTTCTGAATCCTGGCGCTAAAGACTCGAGACTCCGTTACAGAGTATACTGAACGACAGTTCGAAGTCTCTAGAACTGGCCTCGTTACTGGATCCTGGCGCTAAAGACTCGAGACTCCGGTATAGAATACACTGATCGACAGGTCGAAAATCTTTGAAACTGGCTTTCTTACTGGTCCGTGGTACTAAAGACTCGAGACGCTCGTAGGAAATATACTGAACGACAGTTCGAAGTCTTTAGAACTGGCCTCGTTACTGGATCCTGGCGCTAAAGACTCGAGACTCCGGTATAGAATACACTGATCGACAGGTCGAAAATCTTTGAAACTGGCTTTCTTACTGGTCCGTGGTACTAAAGACTCGAGACGCTCGTAGGAAATATACTGATCGACTGCTCGAAGTCTCTAGAACTGGCTTCGTTACTGAATTCTGGCGCTAAAGACTCGAGACTCCGTTACAGAGTATACTGAACGACAGTTCGACGTCTCTAGAACTGGCCTCGTTACTGGATCCTGGCGCTAAAGACTCGAGACTCCGTTACAGAGTATACTGAACGACAGTTCGAAGTCTCTAGAACTGGCCTCGTTACTGGATCCTGGCGCTAAAGACTCGAGACTCCGGTATAGAATACACTGATCGACAGGTCGAAAATCTTTGAAACTGGCTTTCTTACTGGTCCGTGGTACTAAAGACTCGAGACGCTCGTAGGAAATATACTGAACGACAGTTCGAAGTCTTTAGAACTGGCCTCGTTACTGGATCCTGGCGCTAAAGACTCGAGACTCCGGTATAGAATACACTGATCGACAGGTCGAAAATCTTTGAAACTGGCTTTCTTACTGGTCCGTGGTACTAAAGACTCGAGACGCTCGTAGGAAATATACTGATCGACTGCTCGAAGTATATAGAACTGGCCTCGTTTCTGAATCCTGGCGCTAAAGACTCGAGACTCCGTTACAGAGTATACTGAACGACAGTTCGAAGTCTCTAGAACTGGCCTCGTTACTGGATCCTGGCGCTAAAGACTCGAGACTCCGGTATAGAATACACTGATCGACAGGTCGAAAATCTTTGAAACTGGCTTTCTTACTGGTCCGTGGTACTAAAGACTCGAGACGCTCGTAGGAAATATACTGAACGACAGTTCGAAGTCTTTAGAACTGGCCTCGTTACTGGATCCTGGCGCTAAAGACTCGAGACTCCGGTATAGAATACACTGATCGACAGGTCGAAAATCTTTGAAACTGGCTTTCTTACTGGTCCGTGGTACTAAAGACTCGAGACGCTCGTAGGAAATATACTGATCGACTGCTCGAAGTCTCTAGAACTGGCTTCGTTACTGAATTCTGGCGCTAAAGACTCGAGACTCCGTTACAGAGTATACTGAACGACAGTTCGACGTCTCTAGAACTGGCCTCGTTACTGGATCCTGGCGCTAAAGACTCGAGACTCCGTTACAGAGTATACTGAACGACAGTTCGAAGTCTCTAGAACTGGCCTCGTTACTGGATCCTGGCGCTAAAGACTCGAGACTCCGGTATAGAATACACTGATCGACAGGTCGAAAATCTTTGAAACTGGCTTTCTTACTGGTCCGTGGTACCAAAGACTCGAGACGCTCGTAGGAAATATACTGAACGACAGTTCGAAGTCTTTAGAACTGGCCTCGTTACTGGATCCTGGCACTAAAGACTCGAGACTCCGGTATAGAATACACTGATCGACAGGTCGAAAATCTTTGAAACTGGCTTTCTTACTGGTCCGTGGTACTAAAGACTCGAGACGCTCGTAGGAAATATACTGAACGACAGTTCGAAGTCTTTAGAACTGGCCTCGTTACTGGATCCTGGCGCTAAAGACTCGAGACTCCGGTATAGAATACACTGATCGACAGGTCGAAAATCTTTGAAACTGGCTTCCTCACTGGTCCGTGGAACTAAAGACTCGAGACTCTAGTAGGAAATATACTGATCGACGGCTTGAAGTGTCTAGAACTGGCCTCGTTACTAGATCCTGGTGTTAAAGACTCGACATTCTGCTATGGAATATACTCTTCAGAAGGTCGAAAATCTCTGAAACTGGCTTTCTTACTGGTACGTGGAACTAAAGACTCGAGACTCGGGTATAGAATACACTGATCAACAGCTCTAAAATCTCTGAAACTGGCATCCTTACTGGTCCCTAGCTCTAAAGACTCGAGACTCCGTTACATATCTGAATGTATAGATATATGTGTCGACAATTGCGTAAACAATTTTTATCACGGAAAATGATAACGAATTATTAAAATACAAACGACAGCATTAACATTCATTCGCGGATAATTTCACCGCAAAAATACATAAACATTTAAATATGACGATTGGTATACCAGATGAGAAGGAAATAAATATAATTAATAAGAATCACACAAAGGAGAGTTGCAGATAATAATTTATCGTGGCTGACTGAGTTTCCGGTAATTTATGACGAAGGCGTTGGGCGAGGCACGACGTGATTAAATAATCATAGTTGTGTTATAATCATGTAACAATACCAGTTGTGATAGTGAGATTTAAACCGTGAATTCATGCGACAAAAGACAAAGAGTTTCTAATTTCAAGGAAATATTATTTTAGAAACATGTCAACGGTCCTTCATTTTATTTTCAAATTTGCAACATTTTTCCTTCGCCCGAATTTTCATCATTTCATACTACAATAGTCAAGAAGCATGGAATCGTCAGGATATTGTTAAAAACTGCTAAGATCCTGTCCGAATATTGATAAATTAGTGAAGTTTGTCAGAACTACGTTACACATAATTTGGAACCCAGTCTTTGGGCGTTGGGTGAAAAGGAGAGAGAACAGAATTTTTTTAAATGCGTTTGGATAGTTCTTGACTTACCTTGTGCACCGGAAATGGCAGAAATCAGTACGAAAGAAGCGGACAGCAACAGTATCTTCTTCGTCGAAGCCATTTGACTTCGGGGATGACTAGAACTCGCCCTGACTTTTTAAACTACTTGATTATCTCCATCCACAAATATTACGAATCATGAAACGGTTATAACCAGTGACCGAATGTTATGGAATGATTATGGTCAGTGGTCAAACGCTGTCTAGTCAGCTCTCGTCGCTTGAACTCAGAGCTATGGAAGCTTTTGAACTTGCTGCATACTGATCGACCAACTACAGCTCGGCAACGTAATATGCGCCCTCGACATTGGGCGAGGCTTGGGAGTTGCGCGCGCACGTGAGAGATGTTCTGACGGCCGTCTGATTTCAGGCGCGTACGACTCCTGAAGGAGTCATAACGCTTTGCCAGTTCATGTTCTTCATAGTGTGATAGAAAATAGAATGTTTAGTGCTCATAATGTTATCCCTGTATTGATAAACCGCTATATTTCTCTTATTTATAAGTATTCATACTATAACGAGGCAAATTTTTGCCCCGTAAATGACTCCTTCTCGGACGATAATCATTTTATGCAAAAGACGAGATCTCCGAAGAATTTCTGTAATTAATTACTAAGTTCTGTCTCTCAGTTTCTGTCACGTTCATTTCTCTTATCGTATGTGCCGAAACTAATTGGATATCACTTTCCTCACCTAAATGAAATAGCTTCCACCAAAGCGGAGATTAGTGGAATGATATTGCGTACTGGCTCATCGATGTCAAAAATTCAAAAAGTGCGGATGTCGTTTTCTCGAACATTCAGATACGCCGCTGCCCGTCAAGCACTCTCTATGACGTGCACCCTGTCATAAAAGTAATCCAAAACATAGAATGATAGGTATTTGACGCTGTACTGAAAGAAAAGATCGAAGGGCTGTGATTGTATCAACTTTATTCGTGTGTGACTTCCGGGGAAACACCCCTTACAAAAATTGTCAGTCGGTCGTATTCAAATTTGAGATTCTAAAGATTTGGAATTTAATCCCGAAACTTTGACGTTATACATATGGAATTAATCCTATTGCGAATCTCTCTCACCCTGAGAGAAATTTTTGGGAATATCTTAAACCTCTGCGTCTAAGGTGGTGACTTCTTGTTCGGCGGTGTTATTACCACATTGCCAGGTATAACGGTTGCAGGAAGCCGCTACGATCGTGTACTTGGTATTAGGTTCCAGATGTTGAACAACGTGTATTTCCGACAAAGAGGAATCTGTATCCACGAACAAGTTGTCAGAGGCAGTAGCCACCACCATGTAGTAGGGTATGATATCCACCAGTTCTGGAGGCGGCCTCGAAACTCTGACCGTTATCGAACGACTGGTCTTGGAGACGATCGACATTATTGGAGTGTAGACGATATCTGAAAACACCGGAGTTCACGTGATCAGAAATTTGAAAACTCGCCGAGTGCAGAAAGCGGGGGAAAATTGTCTGGGAATTTGAAAGATACGTTTCAAAGCTCGTGCGTACCTCTTTCCAACGTTCTGACCCATCCCGAATACGCAGGCAGTGAATCGCCGGCGGAATTGGAAGCGACGATTTTGAACTTGTAAGCGGTGTTGGTTTCCAATTCCTCCAAAACGTCACCTTCGTTTATTTTGCTGATATTCCCTGAGTAGTCCTGCCATTGTTCCCCATCCTTCTTGATGTACTGGATCTTCACGTTCATCAGCGACTCGAGATCGCTATCCGAGTTCCATTTCACGTACACGCTCCTTGCTCCAACGCCTGCGATTTCGCTGATCGTTAAACGAGGCACCGCGTCGTTGACTGTCGAAAAAAAGTGAAGAATCAGGTAACCATGGTGCAAAAATCAGCGAATTCAACCCCGCCTTCCAAAAGCCAAAAGCAAAAACGATAGAAAAACTCCTGGTAACAAATTTCTCAATTTTGCACAGTTTTTACTCACCAAGATCAACGGGAAGCGCATACGTTGATGCGATACAGGCGAATAGCAATGATATCTTCATCATTGGTGCCATTTGGAATTGCAGCTTGGCGTCTCTGGTTCTACCGCTATTCAATTCCTCAACGAAATACTGGGAGCGATTGATTCCTGACCATCGACGACCACTTTTTAAATACTACTGACCCAGCTGACATCACGCACTTCGTTTTCGTTCCACGCTATCGCATAGGGTTCAATGTACAATGTGCAATGTCCGACTCATGCGATATTTTTCTGTTCTAATCTTCGGCTATCACTATGTTTGTATTTGCTATAACTCATCAAACGAAAACGTCCCAATTCTACGACAAGAATAGAAAATTACAGTCTTCAACAATTCCGTGCATTCGGTCTAGAATACTTTGTCAATATTTTGGAATTAGATGACTGACTCAATTTCTCGCGTTCTGAACTACTAAATCGCTTTTGCTATCTATGCAGATTTTTTTTTCGAGGCAAGATCTGTAACATTGATTGTCCGGGAACTGGAAAAGTGTGCGCCTGAAAACAGGCAGCTCACATTTCACTTCTGTGTAGTTGGCTGCCTAAATCCTGGCGCCATGGTTTAAATCGCTTAGATATCTCACTAGGCCCCAACAATCATCTCCTGAAATTAAAACACTTAGAACCAAAATACTGAACGGAGAATTTCATCTAGTATGAAATATTTTACTTTTACCAAATTACCAAACATTTCGTTATATTTCGAGGCGTAAAATCGATATAATTTGTCGACTCTTGTGGATTTTAATTAAATTCGTTGTTTTCAATCGAAAAGTGTATTCATCCAAAAAATAAGAGTAAGAAAAACGAAATTTTAATCGGTGAAAAAAAAATCGTCTATATAAAAATTATGAAATGTAGAAGAAATGGATAATTCCATAGGTTCTATATATTATTGTTATGTATATTCGAGAATATATTTACATTATATACAGTTTTAATTGTTATAAAAGTTTCTCCCTCTCTCTTTCTTTCTTCCTCTCTTTCTTTCTCTTTCTCTCTCATCGTTGCGGGAACACCCTGCATATCATGGATGATCGTTTATCAATTATTATATAGTATTATCATATATTATACGCATATAATATACATTTAATATTATACTGACAAAAATTTTACACAGTGATTCAGGATAAGCGGGCCATATTTTGAAGTTAGATTCCTTGCGGAATTCTAAGACTAAATTTCCTTTGCCAAAAATTCGAGGGCTCGATAGTTTCCGAGCTACGGAAGATCTTAGTCAACCAATCTCAGAACTCGTAGGTGACTCAGACTGGGCCGGCCATGAGTGCGAGTTGCGCAGTGCCCAGTCTGTGCGACCTATACGCTCCGCGATTGGTCGACTAAGATCTTCCGTAGCTCGGAAACTATTTGTCTCCCGAATTTCCGGTAAAGAACATTTAGTCTTAGATTCACGCGAGGAATCTACCCCTGGAATATCGACTGCTTACCCTGAGTCACCCTGTATATGGGCAGTGATTTATAACGACGTAATCAATATATCTAACAATTGATGAATCATCGATCAAAGAAAGATTATATGCATGTATGTAGATAAAAGTATATCGTTTTTTCTATGTCGTACAGGCAATTATGGAAAATGTATGTAATTTTATGCAATAAAATACTCAGAATAAACGTATGTATACATACCTACATATATGCATACTATGTTATTTGCTAAAATAAAGAAGAAAAAATAAAAACAAAAAAGATAAAACGAGAAATAGCATTTTGAGCATAATTCTTCATTCTTTTCGCATTATATAATTATATTTGAACATTAAATATATTTACTTTATTTATTATAATATAATATTTCTCCTAGAAAATTTTCATTCAAACATCCTGTCATTTATTTATATAATTATATATATATATATATATATATATATATATATATATATATATATGTGTGTGTGTAGTCTTCTATACAGAATCGATTCTATGTTGTTCTTCTTATTATTTATTAGTTAATAGTTATTCATATTTATATATTATATTATATTATATATTATACATATATAATTATTTTTCAACTATTTTATTACATAAGAAACAATTGACTATTTATCGTTACTCATAATAATTATCATACCTATCATATACTTATATATATTTATATATTTTCTTTTCTATCATAATATATTATAGTATAATGACGACTAGTTGTACACCTAACAGATAAATATTCATCATCATTTCATTTTCATTTATTTTTTATCAATATTTCAAATATTCATTATTATTACTATTATTATTATTATTCGTTAGGGAGGATCGGCTTTTACATAAAAATTCAGAAACACATGTATGTGTACACGTACAGTCTGATTTAAGTGTGTTTTTCTTTTTTTTTTTTTCATTCTCGTTGCATCGTTTTTTTTTTCCTTTTTTTTCCGCGTTACAATAACTGCCTCTTATATAATTATTGTTTTATTCAATCCACATGATAATATATATATATATACAGGGTGATTCAAAATTAACCGCGACACAGGTCACCGGCGGATTTGTTATGAAAATCTAACTTTAAATTCTCCTAATTCAAAAGATATTTTCCTTACTTTCTTTATTTATAAGGAAGGCACCCATGACCTGTGGTACGGTAATTATGAATCACCCCGTACGTATACCTATATATCAATCAAATCGCAAAACTTTCTTATTTTGTTCCGATGAGGACGTCTATAGAAGCTGCATCAATTTTAGTCATTAGACAAATATTTCTCTTCATTTGTTATTATCATTATTATGATTATTGTTATATTCAATTCAACTCATTTTTATTTCACGTAAATCATTGCTACAGAATAATTCATTCCGCAGCTTAGGTATATTATTCTTTCGTATTTTTTTTTATATATCTATGTACGAGTATAAACAATTTTTATTCAATTTGTTTCCAACGCCACATACGTAGTACATACATACATCATCATCATCGCGATCTACAATTCGATAAAGAGAATAACAAGAACAAAAAAACAATAACAACAACAACAAAACAAATCGAGTTTCATTATTTCAAGTGTAAAAAAAGCTTTTCCACGATGTATAATAATTCATCAATTATTTATTAATATCTGAATTTTTCCAATTAAGTTGTTACTTTTTCCTCTTCTCGTCCCATTTTAGTATACGTATTAATTAATTAATAATCTATCTACACATTATACATATTTATTATTAATAAAGAGAATTTAAGGGAATTGAATATTTGAGTATATATATATATATACATATATATTTATGTATTTAAATATATTTCAATTTCAATGATGATGATAATAATAGTACTACTAATAATAATAATTATAATAATAATAATAATGATAATAATGATAATGATAACAATAAATTACGTGCGAGATATAATTCTGTATTATATTATTGGGTAAAGGTAATAGTTTGCAATTCCAAGTTAGCATCATATAGTATATAGTATTATATTTAGTAAATGTATCTGTATTAATAGGTACAAATTTTACGAATAATTCTATTTCCATTGTTATTGTTGTTGTTATTATTATTATTATAATTGTCAATACATCGACGCTATGTGCATTGCATACTATACTATAGAAAAAGGTTCACTGGAAACTTGCCACGCCCTATGGTAGGCAACTAGCAAGTTTCCCCGTGAACCTCTCTGTATATGTATATGTATATATTTATATATTTATGTATATGTATATAAACATCGAGTGCTGGCACTATTTCGATAAATCATATAATCTCGATTATAATATATATATATATAAATCCATTATCGTATATATTTACACTATTTATTTATTTATTTATTTATTTATTTATTTATTTATTTTCTTTCCTACCAATATAAATATTTATTCTTAACATCTTGTTGTACACACTATTATTCATTTTATCATTACGTTTAAATATACATACACGTATGTCTATACCTATAGATATAATATCTACCCATTTATAATTAGCTAACTTATATATATATAATATTAAATAGAGATCAGTAATTTAATCACGTCCTGTTGAATAATTCGTTAATAATATTAATAATAATAATAATAATAATAGTTATAATATGCAATTTATGATAGCTATACGTATACGTCATTTTGTTTTTTCTTTCTTCATTAAATTCAAAACAATTCTTTGCCTGCAGTTTTCGTAATCGATATAACAAATCAACCAATATTTGTTCTTCTATTTTATGGTCATTATTACAATTGTTGTTGTTGTTATTATTATCATTATTATTATAATTACTATCATTATTACAATTCTTGAGATCATTTATTTATTCATTTATCTATTCATTCATCTATTACATTTCACGATCATTATACCTATAGTTATTATTTATTATCAAACTATACTATTATGAAGGATAAATTCATCATTGTATTCTGTACATTTCCTAATTACAACTACGGTGCTTATATTTTATTAATTATTATATAGGTACCTATAAAATATGTACAAATTCTATGTAATCAATTAATTAATTAATTCGATAAAATTTATTACCTGTTATATATATATATAAGTATTTTCAATTCTCGAGATTTGGTTTTTAATTTTGTCTGTTTTGTCTGTTTTTTCTTTTTTCTCTTTATTTCTTCCTTTTACCCAATTATACGTGAAAATAACTAAATTTCAGCATAAACAATTGTTGGTCCAGGAGTTATTTTATCCATTTATAAATGTTCTTCTTTCTTCTCATCAATTGTCGCCCCTTCGTTTATCATTTCTTTTTTTTATTTTTCCCTTTCCTTCTTTTTTCTTTTTTCTTTCGATTCAATAATTGAAAAATTACTAAAAATTCCAAAAATCATTTCATTTTAAAAATTTTCTTTTAATAATAATAATAATAATAATAATAATCATGGTTTTCTATCTATACACATAATTGAACTATACGCTTTTCTTCATTTTTTTCTCTTTTTCTTCTTTTTATTCTTCTTCTTCTACTTCCAACTTCCGTTATTCATTCATTTCTATTGATTCATTCATTCATTTACTTCCTGTGTTATTTATCAGCAAATAAATAGCAAAAACGATGATTATTTCCCGGCAAGAGACTAAGCGGTCACCGAACGACCCTGCAGTTACTTGATTAGGGGCTGGAGACTGACCACCCTTTCGGGTATTGGCTATAGCCGAATCGCTTCTCCATCGCATCACGTATTGAGGAGCTGTTCTACTCAAGGCTTGCAATCTGAAAAAATTGTACGTGTTTTGAGAAATGAGAAAGATCTCGTTATCTTTTTTTTTTTTTCCTTTTTGGTATTTGTCAAAAAATTTCGATCTCTCGGTAAAAAGATTCAAAAAAAGTTTCTTATCTCGCCTGAAATGAACTAGAAGTTATTTTGCACAGAAATTCTGATCAAAAACAAAAAACTTACCGAACTACGACGGTGTTCATTTTCCAAGGCAGGGTAAAGTTCTTGTGTCGATCTCTCGAACAGAACGTATGTAATCTGGGACCTGCAGGATCTCCGCTGTTACTGTATTCGTGTATCGTAAGATTCCAGGCTGTACAAGGTTCTGAAAACAACAAAAATAAAGAAAAAATATTCCAAATTTTGGTAACTTGCGTAGGATTGTATTTTTTTTCTTTTTTTTTCATTCGATATTTGTTAGAAACAAAAAAGCCATTCAACTGGAACATTTTTCTTTTTTTACAGATTTCGGAATATTCAATTTCAAATTTTCTATAAAAATTAGTAAAAAAATAAAGAATTAAAAAATTATTAATAATCATGTCGCAGCGATTATTGTTAATAATTTATACGAAAGTAATGATATAATTTACGGTACGTGAATTTAATGCGATATAATGTATTAAGATTAGGATTAGGGATCTGTATACAATTTTCGGGGTTTCCTTCAAGTCAACTTCCGTTTTCTCTGAATTCGTATAGTTGCAATAGTAACAGAACCTGAACCTAGAGAGCGTAACATTAAGCTAGGAAAGCTTCGTCGTCTCGCTGTGTCGCGACGCCAAGACTCCCGGAACCGGAAACGGGTTTAATATACTCCGGTCTCTCGCCTCTCGACTTGCGACTCGGGGGATCCCCCCTTGTATGTACCTCGTACAGTATACCTATACCCATATCTACACCCACAGTACCAGTATAGAGTCACGGAGCGAGATCTGCGAGCTCTTGCCCTAAGAAATTCACCCTTTCATCTACAATCTTTGTGTTAAATCTCAAGTTTCACCCCTACAGATATATATGTATGGGTATATTATATTATTATTTATATATATATGTATAGACCGAGATATTCTCGAGTTCTGCAAACCCTCCTGCCCGAAGCCAGCTGCCTGATCATTAATTACCGAAATAATTATGTTATATATTATATTACATATTACAAACCTTAATGATGATATAAAAATTCTTGTTTTTTGATACGATACGGGAAAAAGAAACGAAATTTTATAACACCGTACCGTTATTAGATTGTGAGTAAAAAAGCGGAAGCCTAATGTGCCTTTTTCACGTAGGTGCAATCGACCCTTCGAATTTAAGGGGTTTCGTTAGTCGCCTGAGAACTCCGATGAGAGCTACCTTTACCGCGTGATTATGTCGCTACAAAATGTCGCCTCCGTAAGATGTCGGTACCTTTTTTGCAATACGTAAAATCGTATTTTCTCGGCCATTTCTTTATCAAATGAGATGAGATAGTGCTCAAAATGTGTGGCTTGCCACCACCGAGTGGCTGAGTATTTCAAAAGTCCAATAAATCGAGTGGATCTGTGAATAATTCCACGATTTTTCTGATGGTAAATGAATCTGTAAATATTTTTGCGAGATTTTGAAAAAACTAAATACTTAGCCACTTTCTGCTGAAATGAAGCAGTAATCCCCAAAGTTTCATTTCGATCGGCTGTGCGGTATGGGAGAAATAACGAATCGCATTTTCGAGGTGATCAGAGCGTGCATCGAAGCCATTTTAACGAGACACGGAAATCGTTTGAATGTAAAATCTCGTAAATTTGAAATTAAAGGAAAAAAAAATGTATATTTCCACTTATTTCGTTCGTTCTACTTACTGCTTTGATTCGACTCTACTTCAACGGTGAGTTGTCGATCGGTTTGCGAGTCCAACACCCAGGTACAACGTTGCTGATAAAATCTGTTGAGTTTAACAACCTCATTTGCAAGATCACCGCTGCTTACTTCACCTTCGGGTCTAGTGGTCGAATGATCACCGCAGAATGCGTCTTCGGCGAATTCATATGTCGCTTTGAAGTCTAGACCTGATCTAGACGATCTTGACCACTCGATTGAAACCGGTGTCCAACTCCTCACTCCTACTGGTAGCCAGTCCTGAAAATGAGAAGAAGAAGTATCGAAAAATGAAAAAAAAGTGACTGGACAAAAAAAAAATAATTTGGATTCCCAAAATATCGTTCCATTAATTTTCCTTCTCTTACTTTTTGTTTTTTGTTTTTTTTTTCACACAAAAATTGATACCAGGTATATTTATAACGAATGAATAAATTTTTCGAAAAAAGAAGAAAAGGAAAGACACTTACCTGATAGCTACCGCAAAGGCAGCTAACTATGTGTCCAGTTTCTGAAACCAGTTGCAGATGATCGATATCATCCAATGTCTTATTAGCAGAGCATCGACAGCCGCTGTCTCCGCACTGCGTATAGCACGAGTTGTTTGATATCTGTCTGTTGGTGGTCTGTAGCTGTGGAAATGGGAGAAAAATTTTTATAGAAAAAATATGAGAAGGTCCATGGTGAAAGAATGATTTTTTGATGAAAAAGAGAGACAGAGAAAGGAAACAGAGAAAATTTATACAAATTGTTCGAAAAATATGACTCACGGTTATTATAACCGACTGATTGGCCGCTGGGATGAAATGTTGACGACATTTCAACGGCCCTTCCAAAGAAAATAATCTGTGCTTTGCTGGGTGAATCACAGAACCATTTTTCGGTGAACTTAGACCGAAGTATTCAACGTCACAAATGCTTGCTGGCTGCTGGGTGCCACCTTCTCTTTCTGGAAATGGAAAAATAGGGTTTATTTCCTATTAGGAGAAACCTTTTGTCTCCTGGTTTATTCCTTTTTCAAATTTGGAATAGAGAAGATAGGAAAATGATTTTCTGTTCTGCGTTCTTGGTGGGATAGAAGAAAATTTCATTTTCGTTTGCAGCTTCGTTTTTTTGTTTCTCTTTCTTGCTTTCTTTCTTCCTTGAATATACAAATATCGTAACACATGTGTATGATCAAAACAACCGGAAAACCCTGGACCTTCGCGGATGGGAAATTGATGCGTATAGGCCGACTTTGATCCTTCGATGAAAATACGAAACGAGATGCGTGGCCTTTGTTGAGACAGCTGGTTATGGATATATTATTTGTATTGAGAGCGATTGAAAAATTCCCGATGAGCCTTTTCCTTTGCTTTTGCAACTGTCACGGCGAGGACGGATCAGTCAATCTTATCCGTACCCACGTCAAGAGGAAAAAAGGGAAAATAAAATGTAGAAGAGAAAGGAAACGGGTAAAAGAAAAGAAAAGGATGTGAGTTCGCGGATGATTAAGTCATTCGGGACAAAAACAGAATACGGTACGGAGTAACTTTTATAAAAATAATGTTTTTGGATATCAAAATTGTAGGATTCTATACGATGGGCAAAAATTCAGAAAGAAGCAGCGTTTGGGCAAAAAATAATCGTTCTTGGATTCTTTGTCTCCACCGTTTTGGATCTTGAAGTATTGATGATGAGCAATGAATTTTCAAATCTGAATTTCGTTATTTTGAGGTCAGATTCGAAATCAGCGTCCCAAAAAACCCTTGCAAACTGATTTTCATGAAAATCGTGTAATTTTTTAAATTTTTGTCCGCCATTTTGGATCCGTGTTTTGGAATTTCGAAATTTAGCTTCCAAATTCGTAATCAGAGAGCCAAAAACCGTCTAGAGATAAATTTTCACTAGAATCGAGCGTTTTTTTTTTTAATTTCCGGTTCGTCCGTCGTCCGCCATTTTAAATTCAACGATTTTAACCTAAAATTCTATGAAACAAATTCCAAATACGATCTAGGGGTGCGAGTCGTAACATACATCAACGATTGAACAATATAATTACGTAGTACCTCGTTACACGTCTGACACAAATGAATAATGATGCCATATACCGTACGGTCTTCGTGGTAACGCATGAAAAGTTTAACAGCCGTTGCAATTTGCTGTCTAACTATACGCGAACCTACACATACCTAACCTAACTAGAGTTTGAAACTCGTTCTATTCGCAGCGGTTTAAAGCTCGCTGATTAAATGCTCCGAGGGTGAGAGGGTTGCGACTTTGCGAGTCTCGGACAAGTGCAGAGCATTTGCCAGTTTGTGGGCTTTACCTACGCTCATTGTTTGATAGATCAAGGTGCTGGATAGGCTAACCTTGCTCGGGTTTGCAGGATGGTTAACTAGTTCGAGCTTTGACATCGATATCAAAGCACCTTCGAGTAGTAATTAGCTGGTATTAGTTGATGTCTGCGTCTGCCCGGTTGGTGGTTGGTTGGTCCGTGGGAAGGTATCTAACCTAGGTCACAGCACGGACAAGACCACACCGCAAAACTAGGCGGCGTACCCCTTCGCTAATGATTTTGTATCCCCATTATTGTAACTACTACATATACATATACATATACGCCCATCCGTCTCTTCTCTTACTCTCTACGTATTGTTTCTCCATCAGATAATACAATTACATGGTGTCAAAGAGAGGGACGGAAATAGAGTCACGTCTTTTACTTTCGGTTAGAAAATGGCAGACGTCTAAACTCTAAAACAATTTGTATCTTCTGTCCCATTCAAGATAACTGAATAAAATTTAGGGCCCCAATATTTTGCCATCGAAACGCATGTTTCAGAATTTTTTCAGAATTTTTCGATCTCGAAATTCAAAATGGCAGCCAAAAGCGTTTTTCATATGGTCCGTTTCTGTGATTTCAGACGAACCGGTCGGCACATTTGGCTCAGATTTAGACAGAAAATCGTTAACTCAGTCAGGATGTGCCAATAAGCGTTTCATACATCCGTCACTTCCGGTATGAAAATGGCTAGCGTCCAAACTCTGAAAAAATGTGTAACTTTTGCGTTTTCTTAGATAGCTGAATGGACGTTGGGGTATAATGTTTTTGCCATCTGAACGCACATTTCAGAATTTTTTCGGAATTCTTGGATGACGGAATTCAAAATGGCGGCCAAAAGCGTTTTTTATGTGGTCTGTTTCCGTGATTCCAGATGAACCGGTCGGCCCATTTGGCTCAGAATTAGACAGAAAATCGTTTGCTCAGTCACAATGTGCCAATAAGCTTTTCAAACATCCGTTACTTCCGGTCTGAAAATGGCCAGCGTCCAAGCTCTGAAAAAATGTGTAACTTCCTCGTTTTTTTAAGATAGCTGAATTGACTTTGGGGTCTAACTTCTCGCCATCGAAGCACATTTTCCGGAATTCGCTTTCAGATTTTGCGATATTAAGATAATATCAAAAACGCTATTCAATATCCCCGAAATCTGAACCGGGAAGTTTAAATTTCCCAACGAAACGCTTATCGCTGAACAAAAATGTAAATTACTATTCCAATAAATTACCGTCGTGGAAATAATACACAGCATCCATATATTCCTCGTCTCTCGGGGTGTTCGAGGCTCGCCTAAGGACTACAGTCATCTCTCGTCCAGTCGAAGAGTATCTCTCAGGTTCAAAGTGTCTGGAAAATGAAAAATGGTCATTATCATCGTTTTCTTTAGAAATAATAATTGCAGTTTGAACAAAAAAAAAATGTACAGTTCAGTCTGAGAGGAGAAAATAAACGAAACAATCTCGTTGGAATTTTCCGCGGTTATTGAGAAACGATAAAATGTGATGAAAAAAAAAAAAAAAAAAAAAAGCAAGGGAGAAAGAAAAGCGTGTAGGCGATTGAAGATACAAGGATTTTCGGCTGTTTAGAGAAGAGCCCGGTATCTACCTACTGCAGTATGTAGTAGCGCTTGAATTTGGTGTAGGAAAAGATGAACCGACCTAGTTGGCCTCGGGCCAGAGATTTTTGAGTATCTATTATACCTATATATACGCGGGGCTGACTTGTTTCTGGCGGATTTAACTTGACCGCAAGTTGGTATAAAATATAAAATTCTGTGATTGGAATTCGGGGTGGTATTTTTGTTTTATTTTTGTATCTGCTAGGTGTACAGGTTTGAGAAAAATAAAGAGGACATAAAAAGATCGTCTTCCTTTCCTTCCTCCCTTCCTCCCTCTTATTCCCTTCTTCAATTAACCAACTTTCCCTCCGTCTGCCAAATAACTTTTATTGCCTACGGTGCGGTGCAGCAGGGGCGTGAAAAGTTTCGAATTTCTTTCCGCAGGTCGATAGCCAGCGGATTCGGCTCCTGGCTAACCAACGCGATACATTTTCCTTTCTAGCAGTCAAAAAGCGGCTTTTTTTTTTTTTTTTTTTGGAAATTCGTAAGCCTGGGGTTAGTAAGTTACGCGATTTTGGTGGACGAGTCACATTCCATGATTCGCAAAAGATTTTCAAGAGTTTAGAAATACTTCGTGATATGATTTTCAAAAATTGCGATAATTATCTCGAATAATTTCACACGATCCTTAGGAATTTCACAATTTTTAAAGATTTCAACATCTTTTGAATGACTTAAGGTGATTCCAAGAAAAGTTAAAAAGATTCCGTAGGATTTCTGAAGATTTTAAAAGATCTAAAAAAAAATATAGAAAAATTTCGAACGATTCGAAATCAAATTTCGAACGAAACAAAAAGTTTTATACTATATCTGACCAGATATTCAATAATTTCAAACGGTTCGATAACGAAATAAAAGAAATTCGCCATGCCCTACCATTATTTCACATAATTACAAAGATTTTGTGCAGATTTTCAAAGATTTCAAAAGTTTTCACCGATAGTCGCACACTAAATTTGACCAAGATTGCTTAGAGAAAAGTTCCGATCGCACTGACCTCTGAAGAAGCACTAGGATTTTTCAAAACAGAAATAACTCAAAAAGTAAGAGAAAAAAAAAAGAACAAAAAACAAGACGTGTCAAAAAACCGTTGAGTATTAAGTCACGAGGGTCATAAACTCTGAACACAAAGCTTTCATTCCTCATCTCTTTCTTGGTAGAATGAAAAAAGAACAAAACAAAAAACGAAAAAAGCAAAACGCGATACTACATGACCCGGAAGGAATAAATGCTCTAGTAGGTAGGCTTTTGTCAAAACGTTTTATCCGCATTCCAACTCTCATAAATATATACACATGCATATTAGATGGGTGTACGTATACCATACATATGCATATACACGTATATACCATATACACACATGTGCATATATAGTATTTACGCATTATAACACAACGTGGTGCTGCGCTAAAGGAAAGGAAGAGCTCTAAACCCACATAGTATATAGTGAAAAGCTTAACGTATATAGGTACGTACGATACATATACCTGCATATATATGTATATGTATATGTATATACATAACGACATGTAGTACATACGCAAAGTTGAGGTAGCATAAGAGAATGAAACATGGGCTTGGAGTTTACATGAATTTTTACGAGATTAGTAGCCATAAAACACAGCAGCTTCGTAGGCACGTATGGCTTGGTTGCTTGGTTGCTTGGTTGTTCGGTTGGTAGGTAGTGGTACCCGGTTTCACCATTGTTACGAGCTTTTTCCCAACCCCCATATCCCATCCTCTCTCCTTTCTGGACATAAATTATTCCCAGTCTCACTGCTAAAATAGATTAAAACTATTCCCTCGAACCACCGGATGGACACAATCGCGGGTAGATTTCTCTAACCATGTCCACGCGAGCTTTCAGAGCTGGCTTCCACTCGGTTCTTTGACCCCTGAGCTTTTTTCAATCGCTAAAACGACGGCTGATCAGTCCTTTACTCTTACCTCTCGTTTTATCATCTCAATTACGTTATCGGGATCAGTTTAGAAAAATAAAAACAACAACAAAAAAGCTCATCTTTTTAATGAAATATTTGTTTTCGACTGGATCTAGTCGCTTTTTGTTTGCCAGAATTAGTGAGAGGAATTAGACTAAGTGAGAGAAATCAATTTTCTCGTAGATATATTATATACATAGATTCTGTGTGTAGATTAGGGTGATTCAAAAGTTTCATTTAGTTATAAAGATACGCCTGTTGAAATTCGAGCTCTTAATATTAATATTAAGAGGTGGCGCATCGCGAATTTCTATTTCCAATTTAAATAACATGGGAAAATTCGTTTCTGTTTCTTCTGATTTTTATAACTAGCTAACGATGCGTCATACAGAAAATCTGCAAACATATTTTTGTAGAGAATTAAATGCTCTACAAAAAAGGTCTCTTGCACTTTTTTGATAAACGTATTTTAGAAACTCATTTTTTTTTGTCAGAAAGGTGGTTCTTTCAACTCGAATATCATTCGAATGGCTAAGCTTATCAAAAAAGTGTAGCAGACCTTTTTTGTAGAACATTCAATTCTCTACAAAAATATCTTTGTAGATTTTCTATATGACGCACCGTTAGCTAGTTATAAAAATCAGAAGGAGCAAAAACAAATTTGTTTTTTTTTTCAAAACGTATTCTTATACCTAAATGAAACTTTTGAACCTGTTTGGAAGAAAAAAAAATCCCTAGTATCACCCTAGTATAGATACATAATAATAATACGTATTTATTTATTGAGGGTTTAGGATCGAGTTCTGCATGAGACAATAAACATAGAAGTTTCGCAATATCGAGCTCCGTAGCTGTGGTTCCGTACGTACCTACCTACTTATACCTATACTACTTGGTATAAAGTCCGAACGATGTCTGACTAAGGCAGATCCTCGCTACTGACTGACGTTGGATTAGAGTGGCTGCGTATCTTCGAATCGACTGAAAAGTGGTTACAGTCGCGGTCGTATCCGGCTTACGAGTTACGCTTGCTGGCGACTCTCTACTCTACTCTATTCCATACTCGACTCGAATTGTCTCTTGGGACAGACCGAAGAGAATAAGACGTTCTTAAAGATAAATAAAAATTCTAAATCTTCGAGAATTTTATTCGTTTATTTATTTATTTCTTTATTTATTTATTTATCCTTTACTCTGTCGTTATTCGGGGTTTGAACATCGCTTGTAAAGATCTTTTTTTCGTCGAGTGATTCGTACCGCGATTCAATATATATTTACCGAAAGTATATTAAAAAATTTTTTTTTTTTTTAAAAACGTATGTATTTTAAATGGAAAAGTTTATCCCTTATGGTCAAGGGTCAAATATTGAAATAAAAACACGAATTCATTACACGGTTTATTTTTATTTATTTAGAACCGATTTAGGGGGTTGCGAGATGAAAATTCGTCCAGAGGTTGAATAACGCGACAATCATAATATTTGTAATTTATAAAATTGTATATTATAAAAATCATTATAATTCGTAAAAAATTGTAGACTATAATTAACGAGTTCGATTTCTTTTTTCTTATAATGATGTGAAAAAAAAAAAAAAAAATTCATAAAACAAATAAAAAAGGGTGCAAAGATTTCCCAAAGATTTTAATAACTCTTTTAATTACATCCACGTTCTACGTGTATGAGAAGAATTTTTAATTTCGAAGTAAACTCTTCGGTTCTTCTTTCTTATGCTTTTCTCTCACATTCTTTTCAATCGAAGTGAAAAATCGATCAAAAAATGAAATAGAAATACAAAATCGTAAATCGATTTTCGTACAATATTTATTATTCCACGTTATTTCATATTCTTTTTTTAGTTTCAGTTTTTTTGTTTGTTATCGCGTCGGAAAATTTTCCACCACAGGCTCATATTTTTTTCTATTCTCGCGTCGCTTCTGTTATCCCTCTCTCCTTCTCTTTATTCGACGTCGTCCCCGTCAGAAACTTCTTCTTCTTCTTCTTCTTCTTCTTCTTCTTCTTGATTTACTGCTATTGTGAAATCTACTGCGTTTTGTACGTAGTACAGATCTTTCTGTTAGTTATATATATATATATATTGATATATATCTATATATGTACATGTGTGAGTGTGCGTGTGTGTCTATCAAGTTTCGAACAAGGACAACGCGTACCTACACCCACACGTCTATGCCTCTACCTACCCTAGAGAACCTAGAGTTTGTTCGTTCGTTGTCCCTTTGAACGAACTTGGCCTGACAAAGAAGACTTTGATGAGACCCTAACGTAACTTTTCAAAGCGAAAATACATTTTATTGAATTTCAAACTTTTCTCTCGGTTTATCATTATTATTGTCATCATCCCTATTATCACGAATCTAAAATTCTCGACACGAATTCGTGTTTTTTTTTTTTGTTTTTTTTTTTGTTTCTATCTCATTCCGTTCCTCCGTTTTCATTTCCCTCTCATTACTTTCTTTCTTTGTTAATTTTCTTCAAGCTCATGCAGAAAAAGAATTAAACCCATTTTTGATTCTTGATAATAATCGATACTTTTTTTATTTTGGTCGGAATAAATTTTTTCCGGAGAAAACGGTAGCACGAAAATCGACTTTGATCACAGTTCCTTACTTTTCTTTCGGCTCCATTTCTCGCCCCAACCTTTGAGCCGGACTGCAAATTCTCTTCAACGATTTTCCACTTCCTGTTGTCCCGCCTTCGGGTGGACCGTCAAAAATCTCGATCATTGATCTACAGGCCGGAGCACTGGAATTAGCAAAATACAAAGAACCGTGGATTAATGCGATTGTTGACGATGAAATGAAATTTATTTTTGAAAATTTTGTTCTCTGAATAACTCGAAGCCCACGCAACCGATCGAATCCAAATTTTTATCAGTTCTAGGTTGAAACGAACTCCGTCCATTAAGACTAGAATCAGAAAAATCCGTTGATCAGTTTTCGAGCTATCATTAAATACATTATTTTTTTTCAAAATTTTGTTTTTTAAATAACTCGAAAACTATCCGACCAATCTGATCCAAATTTGAATCGATTCTGGGTTGAGGAGAATCGCATCAATTGAGATCAGAATTATCAAAATCTGATGATTCCTTCTCGAGTTATCGTCGGACATTAATATTCGAACGCATATTCATTTCCTTCTCTTTTGTTCGCTTATTTCTAAATACCTAGAGAACAGGGAATATAGCATGATGAAATATTAGCTAGTTATTAATTATACACTCGACCTTTCGGAATTTGGAATATTCTATTAGTAAATTTTCCCATATACCTGGCCTGTATATATACATATACTTCGAGCAGTAGAAGCCCGACTTCATCTTATCTTTAACATCCGTTATAAACCCGGTTCTATCCAACGTTTTACCTCGTCGATAGCGGAAATTGATGTTATAGGTAGATACATATATTCATGGAATATACATGTACACAGTTATAATACATGTACGTATTTCCGCCACTATTCTATTCCCGATGGAACTAAGTATGTATACAGGGTGATTCGAGTTGAGCGTGCGATATTTTAAGGGTAGATTCCCCGCGAAAATCTAAGACCAAGTTTCCTTTACCGGAAATTCGAGGGACTTATAGTTTCCGAGCTAAGGAAGATCTCAGTTGACCAATCGCGGAGCGTATAGATCGCACAGGCGGCGCCACCGCGCAACTTCCGCTCATTCTGCGATTGGTCAACTAAGATCTTTCGTAGCTCGAAAACTATTCGTTCCTCGAATTTTTGGTAAAGGAAATTTAGTCTTAGAATTCCACAAGGAATCTATCCTCAAAATAAGAGCTGAATCACCCTGTATATGGTACTGCATGCTCGATGTATTAGCCGAGGCAACGTACCGCGGTAATATAATCCAACAGCTGACCTCGAACACTTCGAAAAGAGAAAAAAAAGTGAACGAAAAAAAAACAACAGCTGGGCCGAAGACGAAAACAAAAACAAAATTCGGAGAGACAGTGAAAACATCCCTAATATATTCTGTCTTCGCACGGGTACGTCACAAGCATGTAGACTTATAACAGTTCAAGAAAAATTCAAAAGCTTTCTCCCTTTTTTTTTTTTTGAATTAATACAAATTTCAAAAAATTGCTGTTATGAAAATTAGAGAAAGAAGAAAAACAGAATAGAAAAAAAATGAAAGAGTAATTGAAAAATGAAGGATATTTATTCTTCCAGATGATTGAGGCGTGGGGTTCAAAGGGGAGGCGAATACGAGCTGGTTTTCTAGCAAAACTGGGATATAGATAGACGAGTAAATAGCCGAGAGTAAATAGGTAGGGTAGGTATAAGATGGGTATATATTTTATACCGATAACTGCATCTGAGGTAAGAAGGAAGGAAAAAAAAAGTAAGAAATGACGAAAGAAAGTAGTGGGTAGTATCCGGCTTGTGAGTATTTATTCTTCTCTTATATAGGGGTAGGTGGAAAAGGGGCTCCTGATGCTACTGCCTCAAGCAGCAGCAGCAGCAGCAGCAGCAGCAGCAGCAATATAATACGAAATCGAATCATATTCTACCTTTATAGAAGGTAGAATGGATTCAGATACTTTATTTATACTTCAGTTAGCGAGCCACCCCCTCATCCCACATTTCACTTAACCCCCTATCCCAGACGGATAGACAGACGTTGTTACGTCTGTTTGTTGACCGTTACTGTATATATTGTATTTTATTGTATGTGCACAAACGGAATCATGGAGACTGAAGTCTGTCTGAAGATAAGTCTGCATCAAACATAATATCAAATATTTGAAGTTTTCGAGCTTTTTGCTATTCTGGATGTGATATACGTACAGCGTATCGAGGAAAAGCATTCTCAGCATGTAAAAGCACCAAATATACGAGTTTCGGGTAATTTGAGTATCGAGTTCATGTATAGATCTTCGCGGAGCTTATTGGGAAAAAATAAATTTCGTCTTATTTACTCTGGAAGGAAAGGTATGGATTTTAGAGCTTTGGAGAAAAAAATGTATACCAGTTTTCGAGCTTTTTATAACCGTGGATTAGACAAATTTTATCGAGAAAACGTTCGTTTTACTGACACAAGAAATTTTCAATATCATGAATGGAAAAGGAAAATGAGCTTTCGAAAACTTTAATCGGGTGTATGATCCGCAGCTTATTAAATTCTGCTTCCGAAAGAACGCGGATGATACGTCAATCACTAAATTGCAATATTAAATGTTTTTTTTTCGACTCGCAGATTGGAAAACAAAAAAAATAAAAGAAAAAAGGCCAGGAGTGTTTAACCGAAATCGAAAATACGAGCTTTCAATAATTTTAATCGGATTTATCGCTGGCTTTTTAAATCTGGCTTTAAAAACATGGAGTGTTGAAAATATTCGAGAATATGAAGTGAAGAATAAAAAGGGCTTTTGATCATTTTCATCTGATTCATGCAGCTTTTCTTTCACTTTCTTTCAATAATCAAATATTCATGGGAAGAGCTTTGAATTATTTCTTTTCTAAAATATGAAGAAACGAAAAAACAAACAACGTCTTAATTTTAATGAAAAAACTAAATTCAAAAAAAAGACACACGAGCTTTCGATCATTTTATAATATATAAATACGAAGAAACAGATTCGAAGAACGTTCAAATATGTGAGAGAAAATAAAAGACATAAGAGCTTTCAAAAATTCGAATCGTATTTTTTATGTACAGATCGTTAAATACCACAGCTTTAAGTGTTTGAAAATCACCACCATTTCAATCGGAAATAGAAGCTATACGTGTATAATAACGACGAGCCCTTAATAATTTGCTAATGGTATAGAGCGAGGGTTTAGAATCCTCACCTTAGATTATAGCTGGCCAAAGCTACGTGGACAGAATCGTAAGACCCTCCTCTAAGCACCAATCGACAAGCCGTAGATTTCGGTTTGCCTCTGGTGTCATGATTTCCGGTTCTAAAATCATCCCCTTTCACTTCAAGGTCGCAACTATTTAGCCTTTGATCTCTCCGATGATCCAGAGGATCTTTTACATTGTGGCTACTGCTGCTCGGCGACTTGATCATCTCACCTAAAAGAAAAACGAATGAAAAAAAAAAACCAAAAAAAAAAAAAAAAAATTACAAAATTTCTTCGAAAAAAATCAAAAATCATTTTTTTTTTTTGTATTTTTTTCGTTCTTTTTCGCAAATATCTTACTGCTTTTACTCGTGCTTTCCATCGTGACCGTTGTTGGCGATTCGGTTGTGATTTCAACGAAGTTAAGGGTGGCTACAAATCCGTTATAATCGAAGGGTGGAACTCCCGGACCAGATCTATATGGGAATGAATAAAAGCTCGTCGATTAGGGGTTGAAAAATTTTCGGTGAACAATTTATCCGTCGACAAATAACTTGATCGAAAAATCTTTTTACCTAAATTCAACCAAAAGATTTTGCCCCGTGTGAGTAACCGAGCTTTTTTTATTACCACAAAGCATCGACAGAAGTGGACTCGACGTTGTGGTACCGGAATAAACGGCGATGTAGTCGCTCGCGCAGTGGCTGAAAAAAAGAAAGAAGAGGGAAAAATTTTAATGAAAAATCACGCCAAATTTCTGGTGTCTGAAATGATGAAAATGACTTTTTTTAATCGCGGTGGGAAAAATTCGACTTTTCGTGTCTGTTTTGCGTGCGCAAAGGGCCCGTTTCTCGCACTAGTGTGCGAAGTGGTCCAACTTTCCGCACTAGTTCCACAATGTACTATTTTATCATTTCAACGAATATCTTAGAGTTCTCGGGCTTCTGGTATCCGAAAAAAAAAGACCTTGGGAATCCGAAATTTACAAGATTTCACATCGATATAGAGGAGGCTGAAAAGTTGGAATATCAAAAAAAAATGGGCTTCCAATCGTCCCAATTTTTCATTAATTATTTGTTTGTCTTTTTTCGAGGATGAGTGACAAACGGCGTATTATAAACCGAAAGAAGAAATAAAAAGCCGGGTCTGAGAGACTCCGGGACGATTTTATTAAACAAATAAAACGCGGTCGGAACTTTTGGCTTATAAGAATAAAAATGGAGGGAGGAAAAGCGGGGTAAAACTGTAAGGTTTATCTTAAAAGGAGAGAGGATAGTAGAAAGCCTCAGAGAATACTGAGACCGAGAGCCACCCTGGGAGGAGGGGTAGGTATAGAAGCGTTATATTCCACGACTCTCAAAAAGTTCCTTCACCATGGGCTAGAGGCAGGGGAGGCGAATGTCTTAAATAATTACAACGACTCCATTTCTGTCTGGGTTTTACCCTCCCTCTTCACCACCGGCACTCTTCTTCTTATTTTATTCATGCAGCCAAATTTCCCTGTTCTTAATCCTCCCCCTATTTCTACCTCCGTCTCTCTTTCTCTCGCGGTTCTTCCAACTCCGGGCGGTTCTTCGTATCAACCCCCTCGCGAAAAAACGTTTTCGAAGATCCTTTTTTACGGTATTTATACGACGACAGTTATAGGTACTAAATAAGTATGGTATAACCCCCTGATGGCGATTATTATGTTTCTTATAAAAGATTCGAAATAAGGGAGGAAAAAAATGTTGGATAAAAAATTTTTCAACATCTTCGGGAAATTTCCGCGCTTTTTGAACCCTCGAGATTTGATATTCTGTTTTATCGTGTCACGTTTTATAATCGATTCAGAAATTCGAAATGAACGAAAATTAGAAAAACCGAAAATGGTTCCAATTTTTTTTTTTCTTTCTTCTTATCTTGAAAAATATCGGTTTTCTCAGACCGTCGATCATGGGTCCGACGTAAAAGTAAATATCGAAATCCAGAGTGGCGTAATCAAAAATTTTCTCATCAGATTGAAATTTCTTATGAAAATTATTATTTTATTTTTCATTTTTAGCAAAAAATAGGAAAAAAATCGTAATTCTTTTTTACAATCAATATTTCGGTGGTTCGAATCGCGGCTAAATTCATCATCATTTTTATCTTTCCTCTTCCGCCCGGAAGCAACTGCAGGGTTCAAAGTGTTTGAGAAAGCAGAAGCAGCAGGAGCAGCTGGGCTTCTGGATTAATGGAAGATCGCTAGATTGGCGACAGACAATTTGACAGGCTTCTCTCCTTCTTCATCTTCTTCTTATTCTTCATCTATTCTCTCCCCGTCCTCAAATATATTAGGTATTCTCATCGGAATTCAAAAAAAAAAAATAAAAAAAATAAAAAAATGAAGAAAATAGAAAGAAAGGATCTTTCTAGCCCAGTAATATACTGATTCGAAAATCTCTTGATTCAACAAAAAAAAAAAAAAACGAATTTACAACCCAAAATGTATTTGAAAATTGACAAACCAAAAAAAAAAAATTTGGAATCATTCACACACCCTTCCTCCCTTCTTTCGATTTACTAATGAGAAGAATTAACTGTCAAAAAAATCTGTAGAGAGTGAGGGTGGGTCGGCGTGTCCCACTTGGAGGAGAATACCTTACGTATTCTCAACCCCGTTTTTCCCTTCACTGACATTATACCTATGTACAGTTTCTCCACAGTGGTTATCGGGGATATATCGATTTCGATCCTCGAAGGAGAATTACCGAGTTGGGAAATAGAGGGAGAAAAAGAGAGACGAAGAGATTTCGTCCGACGAGAGAAAATGAGAATGTTAGACGAGAAGGAAGAGAAAAATAAGGGAAGAAAACGTGGCTGGCTAGAGGTATGTGTAACTGTATATCCAACCCCTGCTGCAGTTATAGTACACCTAAATCGATATAAATCGAGAACGGTAGGTATTGTCGGGGGTAATATCTTATTCTAAACGATTTTCACCGCGTTTTTTATCCAGACGATATCATACGTGTACCTATACGCCATCGAATCATAGATTTAGGGGCTGTTGCGATACGTTTTAGAAAAAATATCACACCCTTTCTTTCGGCAGAATTTTCCTTTCTTATTTTTCTTCAAAATTGTCCCAATCAACGGGGAGGAAACTGGCGATAAAATAATCGAGAGTGAAACGGGCCAGATTTTTCGTTGATTTACGTCATTTTTACAAATTTCTTTGATTTTTATGATAGAGGAATTAATCACATGTTGAAAAATGTTGACATTCAGATCCGAAAGTCTAAAAGTCCGAGGATTTCGGTCTATTTCTCAGGACGTAGAGACAAGAAATATCGAGACCCGCTTTACGGAAACCCATTTTATCTACTTTGATCGATAACTTGTAACGGTGTCACAAATAATTGACACGATTTTGAAATTTTGTTTTCTAAAAAGTAAATTGCAAGACGAATAATTTGACCGCTTATCGGTTTCGATACGATCGATATAGCCCGAGTTATCGAACACTGAATGAATAGATGTGTGAATTTCAAGTTTTGGAGGTTAGGTCTTTCGGATCTTTAGCATTCGGAATTTTGAACCTCTGGTGTTCTTCTTACCAAAGTTTTTCGAATCAGCTGTGTAGCTTTTCGGGAAAATCCCTTTCTAAAAACTGCGATACCTCAACATTCGAATTCTGGACTTTTGAAAATCGGAACTTTAACCTACAAATGAATATTTTTATACTAGAAGCATAGTTCAAAATTGAAAGACTAGCATAATGTCTCTAATTTTCCATCTCTCGCTTTCGTAATAAAAAAAATTGTTTCCATTACAACTTCGAAAAAGAATTTTGTCTCCTCATTTTTTCCCTAGGACACAGAAAGAGAGAAAAGAAAAGAAAAGAAAAGAAAAAAAGAAAGAAAAGAAAGAAACACCTGATGAATTATTATTCTTGTTTGTTCGATCGTTTTCTTGTTCAATTTTTCTCTTTTTTTTTCCCTCATATTTCTTATTTTTTTCTCTTTTCTTTAGTTTTGCTTCTTGTCAAGGCTGATAAAAATAGTCGATATATTATACACATATACAATTTTTCTTTAAGAGAGTATAAGGATTTATACAGATTTTCTTTTTAGCTTGGTCAATGGTTCGAAAGTGAATTACGATAGGGGTAGTAGTGGCTGCTGCTGCTAGAATCTTAGACTTTTCTTGAAAAGTTATGTTTGTCATTCCGTATATATATATATATATATATATATATCGGTTTTCACAGGATATCGAGGGTGCACCAGTCCAGTAAAGTGTCGAGGATGGTTGGCTCCTTTTCCTGACCAAAAGCCCATAAAAAGCACCACTATCCCTACACCTACGACCTACCAATGTATATAATCTGCCCACTTTGTTTTTTCTATACTTTTTTTCATGTCCAATCTACTGAATTTCTCATAAAAATCAAGTAAATAAAGAAATGAACGAAAATTGAATAAATATGTGTACAAAATATATGTAAAGAAGTGTACGAAATTGAGGGAAGAAATTTGCTCACACCCCTCTTGAATAAATATCGTTCAAATTTAGTTCGACTTATTATTATAAAATTTGGAATTTATTTATTTAGTCAATTTTTCACTTTCGTTCTCTTAAATATTTTAGCTTATATCGTCTCTTTGTTCCACGCGGTCGATTTACCCCGATGTAGTACAAGCGGTGTAACACGGTTCACACTGTGCACGTACTCCTATAATATAGGAAAACACTTATTTTCATCTATATCCCAGGGGAAAGCTGAGAGAGGCTAACAGCTTATATGGGAAAACGATATATGGATACTTGTTCAGAGGGTGAAAGAGGGAAAGGATTACCCCCACAGCGACTTGTTTATTCGTTTATTTATCGAATCGAATGGTGAATTTTGTTTTCATTCATTCTCGTTTTCCAAAAATTCGGTGAAATTTTTCCGAGACGTGAATTTTCAACCGCGTTGAGAAAATTCTTATTTATTCGGCATATCTCTGAAAAAAGCGGCGATTTTTGGGGGAGGCTTTAACGACGTAGAAAGTTGGCTGATCGTAAACGAAAGGCCTTTTTTCTTCTTCTTCTTCTTCTTCTTCTTCTTCTTCTTCTTCTTCTTCTTCATCCTCGCCTAGTTTCAGATCAACTCACTCTTAGACCGAAGAAGAACTTTTATATCCCGGGGTAGAAAAGTTTTTGGAAAAAAACTAATCTTAAACTACGTGCGATAAAAGATAAAACGCTGCGCTACTGTTTCACCCCTTGACTGTATAACGCGTTTTACGTCAACTCAAACCCACTTGAAATTTCTATTATGTCCACCGATATTTCACCCTCGATATTCGCCGGGTTGTAACGAGTTTTTGGTATTTTTTTTCAAATTTTTAACCCGCTCGAATCCCGAGGTACGAATTTTCGAAAACTCACCGATCTCCCAGACCGAAAAATTGAAATCGTCGATATCTCCAACCCCATTGATCGAATCAAAAAAAAATAAGGACGTCAAATTATCCGTCTCGAAACGTACTTTCTGAAAAAAAATTCGCAAAAATTTTCCGACTCGTTTTCGACGGTGAATATCGCGTTAAAATACGTAAATCTACTCACCGAATTTCTGACGATGAGCCAGAAATTTCAACCCTCATTTGATCGGTCTAGATTTAATACAAAATCGATAATAATTAAGTTCGATCGTCAATTAATTTCGTCGAATTTATCTTCACGGTTTTCAAGTCTATGGGTATAAGTGGTGATCAGAGCGGAGGATTTCGTCGAAAACATCCCTCCTTCAGGGTCGTTTTACTTTAACGCTTCAGGGTTGATCGATTTTCTTGACGAAGGAAGACGAAGCGGCGAGACGAGGCAGGGGCTACATTTGTTATACATCAGTGATTAAATCAAACATCACCTAGCCCTTCCCTTATTCCTAACCAGCGTTTGGTAATATCAGTTAATGCATAGGGGCGTGGGGATGATATCGCGTAAGATCATCGATTTCGTGGTGAAACGATAAAATTTTCATTTTTCTCATTTTCAGACAGAAATTTCGAACCGATTGACTCGTTTTATCAAATTCCAATTGAAACCATTTCGAAATTTTTTCAAATCTTTGTCGAATTTCTAAAAACCTAACGAAATCCATGAAATCTTTTTCGAATCTTCGGTCAATCTTGAAGATATTGCGAGAGCCTCTTTATTCATCTCTTTCCTAAATCGTGATCGTGACATTCATTCATGATTAATGATAGCGTCTTGGTACTAGGTAGCTAGGTAGATAGGTAGGCAACGGAATCCGCAAGCTCTACCAGCATCCCCATCGCCGGGAACCAGAAAGCAGAGAGCAGAAAGCAGAAAGCAGAAAGCAGAAAGCAGAAAGCAGAAAGCAGAGAGCAGAAAGCAGAAGGCAGAGGGCAGAAAGCAGAAAGGCGAAGGCAGCAGCCCATTTTAGTAAGAACGAAACTCACAGGGGAAGACTTTGCTCACGTTCATGCTCACGCTCAGGACCGTAGTTATTAGTTGATTACGACCCTTGAACAATCTAGCCATTAATATATCATCCGGTCGGAGTCTGTAGGGGTGAAGAGAACGATGATAGCTGAGAGATTTCGAAGTGTTAGCCGGCTCGTTCGCGGGACTCGTATATGTATGGTATGGGACAGGGAGGAGAGATAACCAGGGATCTTTCGGTATGCCACTGATTGAAATTATGAGGGATCACTAACGGAATTATGCTAATTTACATTCCGCGGCTATATCGGCTGCCAGAATCAACCTACAAGTGTCTCCGACTCGATTTACACGTTTGTTACCAATCAGAATTTCAGAAAATCGAATTACGAAAGTTTAAGTTAGAAAAAACGTGAGAATCGGTATTAGAAGAAAAAAAAATTCATCTTACAGAAATTTTGCAAAAAACATTTCCAGACGTCTGAACTGACGAGACAATGCTCTGTACCAAATTCTGCGAAGATTGATCAAAAATTGTGAGAGTTATGAATTTTTGGTTTTTTTTTTCTCAAGTTCAAATGGCAGCCATTCAGAAACCGGAAGTGGTAGGGATCTGAATTTTTTTTCGCCGATTCAGCACCGAGGGAAAGATTTTTCCTCCAATTTTCATCCAAATCGATCGATTCGTTTGTCTGCAATTATTCGGGGTGGAAAATGGTGTCTAAAAAGGGTTGAGAACTGATTTTCGTGTGAGAAATGAGAAGCGAAAGTCATTTTGAAAAAAAAATCTTCCTCTAAAGCGGATGAAAAATGGTAATCGACTTTTTGTAATTCTCTGATTAATGTGCGCCGTTCCGATCGACTCTGTTTTTTGTTTTTTTTTTTCTCTTCTTTTCTTTTCTTTCCGTATTTTTTTGTGTTCTTTTTTTTTGTTTTTTCCCAATTCCTTTTTCCCTCCCTTTCAGCTAGGGGGCGGCGAGCGATTCGAGAGCTTTCGAAAATGTCTGCTTTCGAAGGTTGAGGTTCGACAAGAAAAGTGTAACGCCCCAGCTATGCAGAGGAGATGGGATTTATCGGTCGGAATAGCAGCTATGGAGGTAAGGGTGGGTCTTGGTTACTACCAGAAACCATCCCTAGGATACTACCAAACTACTCTGTTTAAATTGAGACATATATCTTTGCCCAAGGGTACTCGTTGGTTCTTGGCTGACACTTACACGTACGAATTAATTACCTTAGCCCTGCCCCTTCCTTCGCCCTGCAAGCTCGGCCTAGCGAAAGCTCAAAACCAGCGAAAAAACAGAATCGAACAAGAACGGGAAAAGGAATGAATAAACAAAACGTTGGATTTTCATTATAAAGGAAAAATATAAGGAAGCGCGAGATTGGGGGTTGTTAAAAGATTTTTTCAATTTATTTCCCAGAGCTTTTACCGGGGCTATAATTGAATCATCGAGGATATATGCGGAGGGATTTTAAAGGGAGCTTTTTTGGTCGATCAATTTCTAATTGTAAAACAAGAGGGGTTAAGGGGGGTCCAAAGGGTTGGCTTGGAGGCTGGAGTGGCTGGATTAAGGGTTGCAGGGTATATTGAACCCGGTTAATACGAGACATCTGGACATCCTCACGTTCCCATCAAAACCTTAAGCTTAGCTTGTAGTCGGCACGAAGCTTATCCCATAACGTAAAATACGTGAGGAACCTACAAACTGCGTAAACCACGCTGTTGCAGCCACCTATCTTCTATCCATCTCACCTCAAACTATCTATCCGTGTTCTGCGATACGACCCCTCGGAAATAAACACTTTTTCAACCCCTATTTTCATTTTCCTTCATTTTTCAAACGGCAAGAAATCGCCGAAAGACAAATGACCAGCCCTCGAAACTCAGGAGCAAAACTTTGTCTCCTGATTAGGAAAAGCTCGAATCTGATTCAATTTGGAACGAGCTTGCGACAAGACGTATTTACGCACACATATTTTTCATTTACTTTTTTCTTTTCTTTTTTTTCTGTTTTTTTTTTGTTAAATTTAGCGAGAACTGGGTCAAGTTTATCAGAGTGAGATGAAAGAGGGAGGGTGGTTTTAGATTGAGAAGAGAAACGGGGGTGGCTTTTGTGTCCCGTTTTTGTGGCCTGTTCTGGCTAGATTATCACCTCTAAACTCTCGCCTCTCTTCATCGGGGTTCGTCGCAGAAGAAGACGAGTTCTTGCGGTTTATACTAAAAGTATTATCCAAACTTTACTCCTCGGGGTAAGTTAGGAAGTAAGTAAGTTAAAGTGAGGCAGTGAGGCTCGCTCGACTCTATTCATTCATTATAATATTCATTTATTCATTTCCACTGATTGACTGTCTAAGAAATTCAAATTCGATAACCATGTAAATATCGCAATCATTTTTCTGTCGCAAACGAAAGCTCCGGCGGCTAGTAATTCGCCCGGTGGTGGTATTGGCGTTAAATTATCCAGGAATGATCAGCAATTAATGATCGGTAATAGGTAATTGGTAATTAGTGACCCTGTGACGGTTTGATTCACGCAGTTTCAGGGATGTTGATTATTGTTTGTTCAATTGCCGGTGAGAAAACAGTCGCTCGTCGAAAGCACATAGGGACGATCGAACGCACACACATATGAACCGATAGATATGTAAATAAATAGAATATTTGCTGTAGTGAGCATACAATGAATATCCCAAACTATTTCACCCCTGATTTCAAGCCTTCAAACATTTAGCTTGAGGTTAAAGCTCCGAGCTTTTTCTCTCCGCCTCTTCTTACAGCTATTTAGCAAAGGGTGATCTCAAAGGATCGATTGACAAGGGCCAGGGGACTGGCAAAACTTTACCGAAGCGAATAAACGCCTTTGAGAATACTAGACGTTTCGTATTTACGCCAGTCCTCTTCAACTTTTATTGCACGGTGTATATACAGGGTGTCTGGAAATTTCCGCACCAGCGGCATACCGGCGGATTCCTTGCGAAAAATTGAGACGAAAGTTACCGATGAAAAAAAGTCCGCAACGGCTCAGTTTTCCTGTAAAATCATTTAATAACGAACCAATCAGCGTTCGGCTTTAGAAAAGAATGGCTAGAACGTTGCATAGCCGTTCGCCCCACTCCTCGGCGAAGCGGGGAACACCGCACATTATTGTCTCGATCTCGGTGGTGGGGCGGACGGCGATGCGGAGCTTTAGCCAGTCTTTCTTAAAGCCGTACGCCGATTGGTCCGTTATTAAGTGCTTTTACACGGAAACTAAGTCCCCGCGGACTTTTTTGCATAGGTAACTTTCGTCTCAATTTTTCGCAAGGAATCCGCCGGTATGCCGATGTTGCGCGAATTTTCAGACACCCTGTATATGTATATATATTTATATATATACCTACGCTGTTTCACACACGATCTCTCCCTCGTCAGATTTCTTCCTTTTTTAATCTCCTTCAGTATCTCAACGAGCTTTTGAGGGAGGAAAAAAGAAATGGAATCAAACGATTCGCCGATAAATTAATAAAAATCACATTTTTAGGTTAGGTGGAGAGTCTCGGTCGATCCGTATTTTCGTTTTTTGTTTTTTTTTATTTTTCTTTTTTCATAGGGTAAAGCGAGAAAATAATCGTTTTTCGGGATGTCGAGTTGCGGTTATCGGTATAATGAATGAAATATTGATTATTTCGTTAAATGAAGTGGAAAGGGGCTGTCTCGGAGGGCTGTGTCGTGAATAATTAATTGAATCATGTTTCATGAGGGCAATTAAGCTGTTCATCAACTAATTCATTTATGAGTTTTGAATTAATTACATTTTAATAACCTTCAGACAGGTTGAGAAAGTTTGGCTTTTGGGTGAGAAATAAATTTTCATTTATTATCCCGTGAGAGACAAAAACCGGGAGAACTCTTCAACGATATTTTCGGTTTCCTGTGGTGCAAAACCCTGAATTTTTATTTCCCAATGAAACGAGAAAGTTTGAATACGCGCGATAAAAAAGAAACGAAAATTAAAAGATTAAAAAAAAAACAAAAAAAAACAAAAAATTCTGAACTCTGTAACCGAACAATTGGACAAACTTTATAAATATTCCATAAACTTGTCCAGAATTTAACCTCTCGATGTTTAATATCATCGAAAATATGAAACGGCGAGAGAAAAAAATCGAAAAAAAAAATTGAAATCGGTGCTTTTTAAATTTTGAAAGAAACTGTAGTTATAGAAGATTGTGTTCTTGGATGGATGCAGCATGAGCCGAAACGAAATCCTCGTTTTATTTTAATGCCTGACTGCCCGCGTCTGGTATAAGTGTGCGGCTAGCTAGCTCTCAGTAAACGACGTTCAACTAGGACTCTAATAAAAGCTTAGTCTCCGGGAATCCCCGGGAAAATAGTGGCGCAGTTATTATCTGGACAAAATCCCACTCTCTGTAATTGCTCTGAGTTATACTCAGGAGCTAGAGCCGGTCTCCCTATGGCAATATAATAATTGTCACTGGTTTCTCGTACGAATATAACTAACCTAAAAATACTGTTTTCGGACCAAAGAATAAAAACGATATGTAGAAAAAAAAAAAAAAAAAAAAAAAAAACAATAGCGCTCGGAACTTGGATATGATTTTTTTTTCACGGTAGATTTTCATTCAAATTCGAATCACCAGAGTCGACTATACTTTCGTAATTCTTTCTAATTCGTTTCTCAGTTTCGGAATTTTTCGTCTCGATTTTGTTTAGTCAGAAAATTCAATTTTAGTCAAATTTTTTAGTAACGGTCGATTTTTTTTTTTTTTTTTTTTTTTTTAATACATTATTCATACGCTTTTAATAATTGGTATGGAAAAAATTTGCACTATCTTAACCTGAGGAGAAAAAAATTGAAAAAAAAAACAAAAACAGAAACAAACCAAAAAAATGACTCGAAAACGTCGCAAAAGCGTCCCGCGAGGAGCATATGTGGCTATAAATTGACACTGATCGGTACGACGTAAACAGCTCAGGATTATGGCCTATACGGGGTTGGAATCACTTCCTTTTTTTTTCTTCTTTTCCCTTTTTTTTTGTTTTTTTTTGTTTTTTATACAGTACCAATAATCCCTATCCCCCGTCTCACTCGCTCTATTTTTACCCTCCTCCTTTCCCCACCCGTTTTAACTTCCACCTTTTACACCCCCGTCGACAACAACCCTTAAAAATCCCAGCCCTCGTAGCCGTAGCGTAGCTACGAGCCCGTGAAATCGTTCGTGTTTAAAATCTGACGTGAAATTACCATTTACGTTGCTAAGCCTGAGGGGTAATATTTAGGGGACGAAATGGAGGGACGAGGGCGCGGTGCCGGGACCAGCACCAACCCTCGGGTCATACTCCGAAAAAGTACTTCCCTTAAGGACTGCAAGAACCGACTGGTATAGGTGTACCGCCGATTTTCATCTGGAGACAAAATAACCGAGTCTGGTTGGCTGGATGAAGGATACCTACCCTTCTCTTCATCCCTTCTCTTATTCCTTCAGTGCCTACTCTCTTAGAGTTAGTTTCCTAAAGGTCGCTCGAGTCAGTTAATACTCCGAGTCTCTTTCTCTCATCCCTCGGCTTTTCACCCACCCTTCCTTATTTCATCCCTCCCTTATATCAAACCCCGAGTCCTACTCTCCCCGTGCAGAGACTGCTGAGAGAACTTAAGGAAAAGTTTTTAATTTCTCGCCTGACAGCCAGCCAACCCGGTTCAAGGACGAATGTCGAAGGGAACTTCTGCGAGGGAGGAAAAAGCTGGATATCATCCAGTGACGTAAAGTCGTTTTAGGGATGACGAGAGCAGCTATACGAATTTATATATACGAGGCGATTATTACGATTGTAATGAAAGAAATTTTTTTTTTCAAAATTATTTTTAGAACGAAAAGTGATTATCTTAATTAGCAGAAAATTAGGTAATCGTCTTTTTCTCATTATACTCACTTGTGCGGCATCAGAACTGCTGTGAATTTCACGGTTACCGAGACGTGGGGACCTGATGTTACCAGATAACGACACCGACTATTCGGAGCATAGACACCCGGGTAACCTGGGCTTGCGAGGATACACTCCGTGTGGCAATCCGTATCCTCGTACACCCAGTCGCAATCTGAAAAGAAAAAAGAAACGGAACGAAAGATATTTTCGAAAACAGTATCGCGGTTCAGGTCGAAAAATGACTTTCGATCGTTTCGACGAAGCTTGACGTTTTTGGAACGGGTCGGAAGGGATTGTATTCGCATAGAACTTGATGAATTCGATGGTTCTCTTCTATTTGCAAAAAAAAAAAAAAAAAAATGGGTTGATATATGGACGAAGGTAAGTTCCGTGAGGAAGCACTGTTCTTACGTCTTATCTTCATTTTGAGAAAGAAGAGTATTCAAATTTTCCACTCGATATGTAAAAGCGGGGAAAATCGATGAAGAAAGAAGAGAAAGACCCAAAATTGAGGATTCAAGTGAATAAGAGTATCTGCTGCAGTCAGCTGTAAAAAGTGCGGGCGTTTATGCAGTCTGAGAGTTGAGACTGAGGGAGAGCCTGGCTATGAGCTTTGGGGTATAGAAGGCGTCGGGAAGTGGGGGATGGAGGGACGCTGAGCGTCGCGTTTTCTCGCGGCTAAAAGTGGTCGACCGTATCGACGAGGAGACAGTTGGTAACTCTTAAGAGAGAAAGGAAGAGAGGGTCAGAAAGAGAGAAAAATAAAAGAAGAAACCAGGAAAATAAGGGACGGTGGAATAAGGGACGAAGGGAAGAGCGACGGTGGCAGCGGTGGGATGGAATAGAGGGAAAATACTAGGGGCTAGCGATTCTCTCCCCATCTATTCGATTGATCTGTTTGTCAGGCCTTATACAAAGACTTTATCCTATTTTCAGGCTTTCTCTCACAATTTTATTCTCCCCCCCAACTCCGAGGGAAGAAAGATTCATTTACCCGAATTTATTTTCACCTCAACCGAACGGAAATTCACGTCAAAATTAGGGTATATGGATAACGAAAGCCGAAATTTTCAATCTTTGCATTCTCCGGATTTAAGGGTTGTTTTCTTCCTCTTCTCTTCAAATTTTCTAATTCGTGAGTGTGTCCTTGTTCTCTTATCCAGCTGCAGCTGGTTATGATAATTGAGCTGTGCAGTAAATTGTGATGCATAAGTGATACGAATTCCATCACAAATTCTAACCGTTAATATCAAAGGGCTCGTGGATTCTCTCGGCGTTTAATCAGCAGACCCAAAACCCTTTGACGATTTGAGTTAGTCAGCATTTAGCAGCAAGAGCTCGCTCTAATTTGTCTTGCACAGAGAGACAGAGAGAGCCATGCGAGCTGGCTAGATTGAAATTAGTGTACTATTAGATTCGGTTGATGCAAAGGGTGAGTGTGCAGGGCTAGATGGGAAACAGTTTGCATTGTTCTCAAGAAAAAAAGAAAAAAGAAAAAAATACATATATATATTCATTCACCGATTTATTAATTCTTAAATAATTTCATATCTTATGTCATTCATAGTTACCAGTGTTGTTGACTGGCTTTCCTCCCTTAGCTGGCCATCCAACGGACGTGCTGGTCGTAGAAGTGAAGCTGAAGTAGGCCAGAAATTGCGATCTGATAGTTTTTTCGTTTATTCTAAAACAGGGTGGAAAAAAGAGAAAAAAAAACGTTAATTTTTCAGACCCTCTGTTATTGAAATAGTTGGAACTATAGTATGACTAAAGTTCTCAGGTTCAGTATCCATGCAACTCGAAGGGCTGGGAGAATTGATTTTGAGATGATCTGAACCGGAAGTGATTTCCAGAACGGCTATAATTTTTTTTATCTACTTTACTTTCCTTTTTTCACCATCCCCTTCCTCTCCCTTTCTCTATTTACCCTCTTTCTCTCTCTCTTTCTCTCGCTTTATTTCTTTCTTTTCTTTTACGTTCTGTTCGTTCGCGCTCTGATACGAAACGGGGCCAGTTATCCCGGGCAAAGTTCATTGAATCGAAACTATTTTTCCCTACCAAAAGATTTATTGCCGTCATTTGTTTAATTTACGTATTGGAAATAACGTTCTCTATTCAAACTTTTTATCTATATACTATTTTTCCACTGCACTCATCCACAGAATTTCTTCACCCAATCCGCGATTTATATCGATACCTATATGCCTATGAATCAAATTCAATTAACCATAGAACTACAAAGAAAAAAAAAAACAGCTAACGATCATTCACCTACGATTTATACGTGTACGTGTACACATCAAAACAAATAATGAAAACAAGAACATAAATTCATCTAAATTTGATCAGAATCACCGATATATTCCGATCTCAGTCTTATTCTCTGTAGAAAAAAAAAAATAGAAAAAAAAAAACTGAAACGAATTCATCTGAGCGAGAAATTCGTGGGTCTCGTAGTTTTCGAATGAGATTGATTCGCAGTTGAAGAGTAACGGTCACGCTGTCTCAGGACGCTACCGCCAGATGGAGCGGCGCCCAGTCTAAGCCGCGGTTGGTCAGAACTTGAACTCGCTCCCATTCAAAAACTATCAGACCCTCAAGTTTCTCGCTGAGACAACTTCGGCTGAGTTTTGAACAAAGAATCCAAGAACTTGGTCCACAAATACGAGAGAAGATAGATACATGCTTTTGCACAAAAGACTATTCCGAAGTTTCGGAACATATTAATTAGCAGAAATACGAGGTAATGAAAATTCCGGACTTGTTTCGTTTTCATATTTCGTTTATTCCTGGCGAAGCACAGTGTTCAAACACGTGTGCAACGTGCAAACTGCAAATAGCTACCTGACTATACGTGTACTTAATATACCTGTGTATATAGTTTCGCGGCGGAGGCAGTAGCCCATCACGCACTCGGCTGGCTTTAATTTCGAGCTTAAGTCAACCCCTTTTGTCACCAAGCCGCCGTGCCAACTGAAATTACTTGGTTGTTGCGGTGTTGTAGAGTCGCGGAGCGAGAGAGAAAAAGAGAAAGAGGAAGGGAAAGATACTGCCCGAGGTAATGCTTCGTCACTTCCGGATTTCGTTGCGAGCTTTACCTACTCCTCGGAATTTTGTACCTGTGTACATATACATGTATATTCTGACCATATACACATCCATATAGCTACCAAGTACCAAAAAAAAAAAAAAACAAAAAAAAAAAAAACGAGAAAAAAAAATAAAAATAAAATAAAAAATACGCCACAGTGGCCAAGACGACGACCCAACAGAGATTTTCCTAACTTTTCCTTAACTTTTTCTAAACTTAATTGCGGACCCCGAGGTACAACGGAAAGGAAGGAAAGAGCTTCGTTCTCAGGTATAATTAATCTCCCGAAAAGCACAAGATGCGATTCTGAAAAAAAAAAATAATAAAATAACAAAGAAAGAGAAGAGAAGAAAGAAGAAAAAAAAAAGAGCGAATATGAAAGAAGCTTCTCCTTCGTTTTTTTTTTTTTTTTTTTTTTCCTCTCATCAACCACGGACGAGAATAGAAAGAAGCAAACGCCATGCAATTCGCGGGACTTTTCTTATTCGCAAATGTCGATTTGACACTCGACGTTCTTTTTATACTTCGGTTTACTTCTCAATTGTTATCCCTCGACGCGTTTCGTCTTTCCTCGATATACAAATCGAAAAGTACGTCCCCCGCTCCTTCGCCTCTCCTTTATCTTTTCGTCCGTGAACAGATCTCTGTTTCGCACCAGATATCGTTTGAAAATAAACAAAAGAAAAAAAAAAAAAAAAAACGAAAAAGCATCAGTCATCCGTCGAAAAGAATTGCGGACAGTCGATATTTTTTCCCACCATTTCGACTATCTCGAAAACTTTAGGCTCCGAGTCAAGTGTCAGAACAGACGAAGATAAGAAAAAAAAAAAAATGAAAGATCTTTGAATCCTGTAAGATGTATGAAAAAAATAAATAAATAAATAAAATGAAATAAAAATCAAACGGTTTTACTGCAGCAAAAATGTATGACGCATGTTTGCGTCAAGCTTTCGCCCACACCTCTACCTCTTCCTTCTGAAATATAGATTTATGTATAGTTGATAGGTGCGGTGCTCGACGGTTGGATTTTGGATGGAAGTTTGCTTGACAGACTCTCTGCGAATTTTTCGAACATTTTTCGCTTATCTGCGCCTTCGCCTCTTCTACCCGCTACCCACAATCCACGACACGGTCTCACCGCAGTAAACCCCCACCTCCGACTTCCCTTTTACTCTTACCCGTCCCACTAAAGCTCGACAAGCTTTTCCCCAACAACATCTCGCCAGATCCGAAGCATAGCATTTTTACCACCCATTTTACCACCCTAGACAGACACCTTGACAGAACCATAAGAATTCCCTGGATGCAGTTTTCGTATCCACCTAACTTAACTCCAAAATCTAGTAGAGCTTCGGAGCTTTTTCTTTTTTTTTTTTCTTTTTTCTTTTTTCTTTTTTCTTTTTTCTTTTCTCGAATAGTTTTTTCGGACGGTTCTTTTGAAATCACGCGTTCAACGAGTACTTCAAAACGATTCTGAATACTCGTCATCGCTTTAGAGCTTTTTTCTCCAAAAAACTTAAGATTTTTTCAAAATTGAGCTTGACTTCTTTCTCAACTCTTGAGATTCGTTATTGTTTAGCTTAATTTTGAAATTTAGTTGAACTTCAGGGTTTATTTTCAATTTTGTCAAGTTTTCCGAAAGCTTCTTTGGAAAAAGACAAAAATTGGCTTTCTCTTCGAACCCAATTCTCGAGGTCTTTTATCACCTTCCACTCCACTGATACTATACAACGATAAGTTTTGGTAATTCAAATGTTGTTTTTTTGGTATTCTGAGAGGGGGTTAAAAAGTGGAGAAAAGGCTCTCTAAGAAAGGACGACCTTTATCTACGATTTACGAAACTGGACAACGTCGGTTTACTCTCAATAGAAACAGAGTTTATACCACCGTTAGAAATTCGAGGACGTATTGTGCGGTCTCGGAAAATATTACCTAAGGAACAGGACTATAACCTTTGACTTCGACCAAAAGGCATTGTATTCGAACACAATAAAACCCCAGAGCCAATGGTTGCCAATGGTCAAAACGACTTTCGAAAACTTATGATCCTCCAGCCCTCGCTTTGGTACCGTAATAGCCTCGAGGGTAGTTTCCATTTTCTTTATCTCAAAGATTTCCTTTTAATTTTCTCAATTCTTAATTTTTTTTTTTCACTCACCTCGTCAAATTTCTTCCAAAAAAAAAAAAAATACAGTTCATTTTTTTTTTCAAATTCGTTTCCTTTCTTTTCATTTTCATTCTCTATTTTTTTCCGTTCTTCGTATTCGCAGCAACGCGGTACGCGTTGCGTTTCAGAGAGGAGAAAATATTGCGGAAAAGGGGAATTTCAGTGATTTAGTGAAGTCGTTAAGGATTTTCGTGTTCGTTTCGCTCTTTAATCTGAACCAGATACGCCTAGAGCCAGACAGGGGATTTAATTGGTTGTCGTTTATTAACAAATCCAATATGGCGGGCGATCGAAGCCTGGGCAAATACTACTCAGCTTTGCTCTGTTTTACTCTGTTCTGTTCTGCTGCTGCTGCTGCTGCTGCTGCTGCGACGACGACGAGGACGAGCTTGCGGAGGAGTAGGAGGAGTAAAACGAAAATTGAGAAGCTCCCATCCTGTTGGGATTACCAGGAGTGAAATATACGCCAGAGAATTAAGCTTTTCACCAGATAAAACTGCACCCCTCTGAGTTCTCAAAGATTTTTTTTATTTCTTTTATTTTCAGTTTTTTTTCCATTTTTTTCCATTTTTTTTTTTTTGTTTTTTTTTTTTCTATTTCTTTTCCATTATTATGATAAATAGCTACTAGCTTTCCCTGCAGTGCACCCTCGCCATTAATCGAGCCACAACTACCACGTCGCAACGCGTTTGCTGCAGTTGCCGCAGGGAATTTAAAGAAGGAAATAATAATTCACGTGTGAAAAATAATTTTCTACAATTCCTTTTTTTTCTCTCTCTCTCGTTTTTTTTTTGTTCTTTTCTCTCTGTTTTCTTTTCATTTTCAGAGGAATTGGTTCTCGTTAAGATAATTCGAACCGTTGAAAATAAAAATCGCTGTAGCTGTAAATATATAATCTCGTTAAATAGGCTAATCCTTGTATTGTTTGCTCTACACCCATTCCGCTAATCAAAATTCCTGGAGGGCCACATCTGCAGGGCTGGTATACTCTTGCCGGGTGTGAAAATCCTTGAGCTTTAAGGAGAGCCCAAAAGCCTCCCGGCTCTTGGTGTGTTTGCACATAAATATTGCCAAGGATATAGATTCACAGCGTGTTTCAATAGCGGTTAAAACTACGGTTTTATTACTTTTCAACTATCCAACATATACAAGGGTATTTTTTTTTTTTTTTTTTTTTAAGAAGAATTTCCAAGTTTTTTTATTGAGCAATGATCATTTTCGTTTTGAATAGTTTTCTTCTCAGGCTATAACATTGTCTATAAAAAATTGAGTAGCAAAAAGAAAAAAAAAAATTACAATTTATCTCGATATCTCAAAAAGGAATAGAGATAATGAAAATCTGTTCAATGGATGATATTCCGCTGAGAAAAGCGTGAATTTTTTGTACCAAACATTTTGTCGTATCTCTAACGGTTTGGAATAAAACCGACGGAGTATGATACTTTGAAACTGCCTGTATACGCTTCGAAGAAGGATATCTCTTGACAGGATTATCGAAGTGTTGACTTGTGGCAGCTCGTTGAAATCGTCTCGATTCGCTCTACAACATCCCGTCGAGATAATGCGAGAAAAAAAATAATCGAAAAATTTCCGTTGGTAAATTGACGCTTTTCGTTTTTCTTTCGACATTGAGACGTGGCGCGAACGAATGTACGTTACGAATCTTACATGCAAAGCCACTCGTACTTTCCATATATACGTCCGATATACCCTATATCTATATTTCTCAACAATGAGAAGCAGTCTACTCTCTACGTGCGGAGGTGTTGTCAGGTGAAACGTGACACGTGAAGAGAAGAGGTATTCCGGTAACGCGACGAAGACTACGGGTTATTATCATCATTCTCTGCATTGTTATCATTATTTTTTTTATTCAAGACTCGCTTGCTCGTACTCCCTCGCAAGCTCCGAGAAGCATGGAATTTCGTTTACTTTCATCGATCAACTCGAATATTTTTCGTAGCGGTATGCGTAGGCGTTAAAAAAAAAAAAAAAAAAAAAAAAAGAAGAAGAAGAAGGAATACGGAATCTGATTCTAAATTAAATCATATAATTACCAGACGTTTAGTATTTGTTTTTTTTTTCTTCTTTTTTTCCAGTTGACAAAGAAAATTTTTCATACCTACAGGGGATATGGAATGATTTTATACCTGTTCGACTATATTTGAATAAGATGATGAAATAAACGTTGGGGTGGGATGAGGGGCGCGAAAGGGGGATGAAGCAAGTTAATCAAATACAAGTTTGATGAAGACTGCACAGGATGGAAGAAGATTTATTATGAGTAAATACAATTAGAAGTTACGAGTGCCTAGAGTCACCTCTGACCCCGGCTGAGGGTAACCCAACTAAAACCAACCCTAGTCTAACCTACTAACTAAATAATTGAATTACGACCACTTCCAATCTTCCATCTTTTACCTACGCGTGTAGTTCTACCTTCAAGGGTAGCAGAGCCGTATACCCATGTACCTTATACCTGTACATACAGAAACATACATCTACCCCTAAAACATTTTCCAGACAATCTCTTGTTGCTTGCTTGCGGTTAAAATTCGTCTGAATAAACCCCTTATACGTATACTAATTTATACCAGCCTAGCTTTGAAAAGCCTGTTTTATCAGATTCGATAATTATTCACAGTTGTTTATTCGTATTTATTATATATACAAAGGCAGAAATATATTTATTCATCTATTCGTATAGAAAAAATCATTTAGAAAGAACCCTCGTGAGTTATTCATATCTTTATAAATAAATATCGCTTTCCTCGTATATCCGAAGAGCTTTAGTTCCATTAACAGCCGTTAAGCGGCGCTCGATTCTCGCAAATAAAAATATCTCACTCTCTCGCGCGGTTATAACCCAAATATTGGAACACTGCAGACTGCTCATAGCCTCGCGGTTCATTGAGCTGAGATAATCTCATGATACAGATAAGCTTGGTGGAAGGACTTAATTGAGACGCGGAATATCGAACAAATTTTGTGTAATTTTTCTCTTTCATTTGAACAAGATAAAATTCTGATGAATTAATTATTTCGAAAAATTGGTTTCTCCTTTTTCATTTTTCTCCTCGTCTAGCGTTTAATTATGTTTTTTTTTTTTTCTTTTCTTTAATGATATATATTCTATAACGAGAATTCGTTGTGAATAATTTGCAACGAGGCAAAAAATGTTTTCCTTCTACAAATCGAAGTGAGTTTTTTTTTATTATTTATTATTGAAATACCTGTGAGCAAATCATTGAATTAACTCGAATCAAATCACGTTTCCTTTCATGCCGATAATGAGTTTCCCTCGTCTCTTTTCCGTACACTTAGTCTTACCCCTACCTACCTACCCTTACACCTTGGAATTTCCCGGAATTTGAATTCGAGACTAAGAAAGGAAGAAAGGAAGGAAGGAAGGAAGGAACTTTGGGTTCGTCATCTCCTTCTTCTTCTTCTTCTCCTCATCGCCGCAGCAGTTTCTAAAGCAAAATATCGCACAGCCTGTTTACTAAATAATAATCCCTATGGAATTTTGCTAATTTATTCCACAGGAAGTATTGTCGTCTTATACAAAGTGATTCAGGTTGAGCGTGCCATATTTCGAGGGTAGATTCCCCGGGTAAATCTAAGACTGAATTTCCTTTACCAAAAATTAGAGGGACCTATAGTTTCCGAGCTAGGGAAGATCTCAGTTGACCAATCGCGGAGCGTATAGCTCGCATAGACGGCGCCACCGTGCAACTTCCGCTCATGGTCGGCCCTGTCTGAGTCACCTATAAGTTCTGCGCTTGGTCGACTGAGATCTTTCGTAGCTCGGAAACTATTAGGCCTACGAATTTTTGGTAAAGGAAATTTCGTCTTGGGATTCCACAAGGAATCTACCCTCAATATATGAACCGCTCAATTTGAATCACCCTGTAGATACCCACGCATAAATAAATATACTTTCGGATGTAAATAAGGGTGGGAACTGTTGGGTATGTATATGTATACGTGTACAGCGAAGAGATTTGAGTCTTTGTCGAAATAAATTAGCTCATATATAGTATATTAACTCGAAATACTAAACCTGTTCAAATGAATTCTTCATTAACAGCTGACGTATTTAATTATCTTACTATACAATTCCTTTCTTAATCACAGCTGTATATTATTATCATATATTTCAGCACAATTTATGACTAATTGAAAGCCGTATATAATTACGTAGAGTGAAAAAGCAGCTGTTACCAAGTTTGAGATTTTTAATTTTTGAAAAAAATAGAGGAAAACAAAGAAACGGGGCGAGTCAAATGAGCGTATCTAGCTAGTATGGGTTCAATACAGAGAATTCAAAAGTAACTTCAAAAGTACCATTCAATGATATAAATACAATCCCCGATAATAAAATAGTATAAAAATCAATCCGGAGTTAAAAAATATTATTCTATCGATGAAAAAAAAAAAAAAAAAAACCATAAATATACGGTTTTTTCGTTCTTTCAGTAAAATAAAAAAAAGTGAATTCAGACGGTTTTCCCGTAACACGTTCTTTCGTATAAAATATTATATTTTCCAGTTTTTTCCTGTACTCTGCAAAAGTTGAGTAACAAAGAATGTTTAAAATAAAAAAAACAAAATACCCAATATTATCGGGAATCAAAAATATGATATCTTGTTTCTTATAATATTCTATTGAATATAGTATAAATAAATTTTCATCTCATGATTTCCAATTTCATACAACCCGCACCTATTACCCGTTCGTAAAGACTATATGTTTTGATAAAATAAAGGAAAACAAAAGAATAAAAAAAATTGGCAAAAGAATCACAGAAAAGTGAAAAGAAAGTAAAAAATAATAACAATAATAATAATAATAATAATAATAATAAAATAGAATAAAAAATCGTTTCCTCCATGTAGATTTCGAGATTCTGATAAAATTCAGAACGCGCATATATACTATGCAAATATCATACCGCGTACGTATATACCATATATAGGTACACATAGTTTATCCAATCAGCATTGGTAGGTAGCTAGCTAGCTATAGGTATAGGTAGGCAAAGGTATATATATACACCTGTACGCGGAGTTTAAGCGTGGAGAAAACGAATTCGCAGTCGAGTATTTTTTCTTTTTTATTGCCCAGGGGGTGGATTTTTGTTATTTTCGTTATTCGTTTTTTTTTTTCATTCTCTCTCTTTCCTATCTATCTATCTTTCTCTCCGTCTCTCATTCTCTCTCTCTCTCTCTCTCTCTCTCTCCAATTCGCTAACCGACTCGCAGAATTTGAGAACATTTTTTTTTTTTTTTTTTTGGTTTCTTTATCCCCCCCCCCCCCCTCTCACTCCTTTTTTTCTATCTCAGTAGTCAGACTTCACGCACCTTATTTCCGTATGTATATATATATACCTATACCACTCGTTAATGGACGGGGGAGGGGGGGGGGGGAGGGGCGGTACACACATTAGGGGTACTCGACGAATTTCTCACTCGTTGGGGAATAATTTTTCTGCACCTGGAGAACGGTTTCTTGTTTTTTTTTTCTCCAGCATCGCCGAAGCGAGGGAAAAAGGTAAAAAATGAAAGATAAAAAAATAAAAGGAGAGAGAGAGAGAGAAGGATAAAGAGAGAGTTAGCTGTATAAAAGCTTGTATACCTAATATACATACATATATATATATATATATATATATATATATAAACCTATAGATATGTGTGTACGTGTATATTCGATAAAGTTTATTGTATGAATGCAGCTTGATATAAATATTTACGTACCATATGTATATTATCGCCCGAGGAAAAACTTTGAGCAAATTTTCATACGGCGGAAATTATATCTACACGTATGTATACAATATACAATATACAATATACATACATACATATATGTATATTGTATACGTAGGGAAAATGTCAATATTTATGAAAAAAAATTAAAGAAACTAACAAATATGAGAAAAGAGTAGAGTAAAATTCTACCGCGTTTTCATTTCTTTTTTCCTTTTACAATTTCAATTCGTTTTTTGTTTTTGGTTCTGCTCGAGCGCGCCAGTAGACGTATAAAAAGAAATATATATATATATACATATATTTTTACGACGCCAAGTTAGAGCGACGGTGGAGGGGGAGGGGGTGGTGGGGGTTGAAAATAAGGGAAAGATTTCCTATTTTATATAGCTGGTCGTGAAACAATTACCGATAAAACTGCAGAGGCGAAATGGGGGGAAAAAAGAAAGTAAGTAGAGGTAGATATATCTATTATATAAATTCTTTCATCCCCTGTCTACACTGTGCAGTTCTATAATCCGGAATGGACCTAATGATGTTTTTTTTGTCTCCTTCTTGTTCATCTTGGGCTTCTTATTCTTGTATTTTTGAAAATTTTATGCGACAGTTTTAGGAAAGTGGCTTTGTTCTGGAGGGTAAAGGAAAAGAAAAAAAAAATAAAGGAAAAGAAAAAACAGAAAAAAGATCGCGGAGGTCATAAGCCAGGAAGAAAACGAACGGAGTGAAGGAAAAAAAAAAAAAAGAAAGAAACGGAATATATATAGGAGAGAGAAAAATGGATGTGGAAGAGATGCGATAGAAAAAAGAAAGGAAAAAGAAAAAAGAAAAAAAGAAGAAAAGATAAAAGGGAGAAGAAAACAACCCCGTTATCCTGAAGCACATCAATTCTACGAGTCGTTTAAAATTAAACGACTTAAGTATAATCAACCGTTTTAAAGTATAACACGGTTTTTCTTTTTCACTTTTATATATATACCTACTATGTATGTACGGTACATAGTATGTACACGTTATAGTTATTTTATCACACTGTATTTTTTGTATCTCTCTTTATATCACCCTCTCTCTCTCTTTGCTCTTCGCCAAAGATCCTGTTTTAATTTTTTTAATTTTTAATTTTATCTTTTATTTTTTTGTGTATTTTGAAAATCTTTATAAATAAAAAATGGGGAAACGTATCGGGGGCTTCGGTCGGAGAATCACTTCCGGTCGTTCTCTGCCTTCGAGTATTCGAGATCCTGGTATAACGGACCCATGAAATGAAATACCTAAATGAAAACGTATATCTATAGTGAAAGAAAAAAGAAAAAGAAAAAGAGAAAAAAAAATCGAACCGATAGTTTCATCAATTTGAAAGCCTTTCTTTAAACTTCTTTTACCCTTTTCCATATGCACGCGTTTACAACAGCGAGTTTCGTAACAGTTTTTACGTCGGTTTTTTATACACCTATATATACATATATATATATATATATATATATATATATATATATAGCTAGGAGTGAAATTTCGAAAACGGTTGTTAAAAACTTTCCGAAGATAAACCGCGCCTCTCCCTTTCTCTCTCTTCGTGCTGGTCTGTTGGATCAGATTTACGAAGGAGATACCGTGCCAAAGAATTCACCCCTTTTTTCAGAAGCTTTTAGGGCCGGACTGAAAATCACTTTTTCCCTTTGACACGAACTACACACACAAACATATGTAATTATATACATACGCGTACACACATATGGTGTTTTATAAATTTAGTCGATTGCCATAAGAATCAAGGGACGAAGAAAACAGTCGTTTTTTTTTTTTTTTTTTTTCAAAAATCCAACGACCCCGATTTTCTCCTGTCCTAAAAGAATGATCGACGCGTCACAGATCTACCCAATTATTCTAATTTCGATGAAATTTGATTAGCTGGCCTGGACCGGCCTCGGATAAATTGTTATATAAACATTAAACAGTGGAGGAATTTGAATGAGGGGGGGTGAAACATCGGAGAGGCCATATATTTTAACATCGAGAGTAGCTTCGAGCTATATACCTATGTATAATAAATAAATTTGGGTAAGAAAAGCGAGTTTCCTTCCTTCAAGGATTTTTCAATACTCGCCGAGAAATACGAAGAAGCTAATTAAGTGCCTTACCAATTTATTCGGGAGGTTCGAAACAGGGTGAATATGGGCGCGAGTAATGGGGTTGAGGGCCTGTTTGGTTCAGGGTAGAGATTTGTCCTCTTTCCCTGTTTCCGTGTTCGTTTGTTTGTTTATTTGTTTATTTTAGCCCCCGTCGAACGAGTGCGCCAGTATGTATATATGTACATATATACCGGTGAAACAACCACTTTGATCTGGTTTTTTTTTCTTCTTTTTTTTTTTTTTTTTTAATACAAACGAAGGTGTAAAACGTAGAATATATAATATAAAATGCGAAAATATACCTGCGGGGTAATTCGGCCGCGAGATAAAAAAAAAACCAAAAAAATTTTCCAGCTTTTTCAAAGATCAGTCGAAACAAAGACATGAAAAGCGGAATTTTTTCATCCCACATTCACATCGCATTCGAAACCCATCTAATTACGAGTGATAATGTGAAAATCGTCGGTCAAAAGTTGGGTCCAATTTTTTTTTGTTTCTCGAGTAGTAGAAAAAAGAACGTCAAAGATTTCTTTTTATCCAGCTGTACTATTTTTTGAAACGTTGCGAAAAATTCGACTTTTCGTGACCGTTTCGCGTGCGAAAAGTGCCCGTTTCTCTCACTAGTGCGCAAGAGCGATCAATTTGCACACTAGTGCGGGAAACGGGGCACTTTGCGCACCGCTTTTTGAAAATAATAAATTTTTCTATCTTCTATCGTCAAGGAGGTGATAAAAAATTCATGAAAATAATGCGTGGAGGATTGAATATTTCATTTTTACCCTTCAACGATAATATAATACTTGGAAAAGTTTGATATGAGATATAGTTTAGGATTTTATATATTATAAAAGGCGTACGAGTGGGTTAGTGTAAGTTTTGTATATACGTATATATATATGTACATGTACAACTTGAGATGCATACATGGGAGTGAGATGAGAATTGATAAAAGTCTGAAAAGAGAAGAGGCTGGGTAGCGGCGTGCGGTGGTTCGCGAATCGCGACTAACATAAATGTGTCAGGGGTGGGTTGAAATATTGCGAGTAACGTCTACTTTATTCCACTTCAATTCAAGCTTCCCAGCTGACTTCCGGCCCGGAGGATACACTTATATTAAAAATAAGATCACGGTTCCTTGAACCCCTGGTAAAGATAGAAAATACGTACGAGACGATACCCGAAGTACGAAACACATCGTCGGTACCTTTTCCAATTTGTTATATAAACAATTAGAAAAATATCTTACTCCCAAGGGTTTTTCAAGATTTTATGTAATTTTGTGAGACCTCACATCGTGCAGGGGTTCGAAAAATATCAGGGAAGGATCTCACGGACTTGGAAAGAATTTCCAAGATTTTATTCAGACTCGAATCGGAATTCACGGGTCTTTTCATACTCTGGAATAAATGACCTGGTCCGACACGATTCCGAATTCAAAAAAAATCTTTTTGTAACGAGGGTAAATGTCCGTTCCTCAGAAATGAAACAATATTTATGACAACCAGTCGATCCGATCATTCTAAATGAATTTCCTCCACTGTGGTTCCAAATCTGGAATCGAATATTCCGAAGGTAATAAATTTCTTCGAAAATTCATTCATCGTTTCAAAAATTTGATAAAATTTTTTCAAATTCTGGTCAAAATTATTCTCACATCTGTAGAAAAATTGCATTAAATATCAGAAAACTAACTTTCAAAACAAAATCTTGACCATGTTGGCCATTTTTTTTGTTCCAAAAAGCTCAGAATCCAGATTTTCACACAGTGGATCCATAATTCGTTCCTGATTCGTAATTTTTTAGTTCGACGGTAACTGTGAGGGGACGAACACTTTTTGGGCTGAAAAAAGGGTCGATTTTTATACCATCGTTGCGTTTCTTGGAAAAATGTGAATTTTTCTTTTTTTTTTTTTTCCGTTTCTTTTCGCCCTTATTTTTTCTCGCGCGTTTAGCGCGTATATAGGCGCGAGTACATGGGTAATACGTGGACGTAACTATGTCCGGGGAGTTTTTGGGCGAGAGATTGCGTCGGTGTGGGTCATGTAATGAATATTTTATGGGACTCCTTAATGAAGCAATTTAGGGCAGTTCCTTTCGGCGACCCAATTAAGAAGCGCAAATAATGGACGCGTCCGGGAATTGGGGATTGTCCCGTCCGCACCTCTGCACTTTCTCAGTTCTCTTTCTCGCCCAGCTTCGCCATTAATTCCCTCCGCTTTTCTCCCGCTCGCTCTTTGGCTTGGCTTGGCTTGGCCTCGCTCACTCTCTTTCGCAAAGTGAGCTGCTTTCGTAAAAATATACCGTATTCAAATTACCACGACCCTAGAAACGACCTCTTGACCCCCTCGCTGCCAAAACTGTTCCGTTTTCCCTTGACCTTTGGGCACGGGTTTTAGTTACCGTCAATTTTCAGAAAGTAGAATGCTTTCCGGTTAACAAAAGCCGGGATTCTTAAGCCCGAGACGTTTTTGCCAGATCCTTAAACACCGAGTGGATGATAAAAGGGTCGGTATCTGCCCCGAGAACGGTTTTACACAAAAATTCTCAGGACATAATATCCGCGTCTTTATATTACCCACAATTTTTGTACCAACGATTTTTCGATAGGATCATTACCTCGCGAGAAAAATGAAAAAAACTGTGCGAATTACTCACCGCATGTCGAGCGTCGTTACGTTGTCGTCGGAAAAGAGAACTACCGGTGGATCAAATCTCTCGTTTCTACCGCAGACCCTCGCTCCACCTTCCAGTTGAAGCCAGCCTCCCTCGCACCTGATGATCAAAAAATTACACCCATTGGATTAACACCTATAGAATCGAAATTCTTTAGGTAGATTCATTCGAACCTTGTTGAGTGTATTCGTCGCGAAAAAACACGGCGAAGTTGTTCAGATAAAAATTTCGAGAGTCCAATAGTTTTCGAATGAGAGCCGATTGAAGCCGACCAATCAGACGGAGGCACGCACCGCGACCGTTACACGAAAGCCGAGCGGTGATTGGTCGCAACTTCAACTGGCTCTCATTTGAAAACTGTTCAACCCTCGAGTTTGCGTCTTAGATAAATTCGTCGCAGTTTTTCGCAAGGAATACGATCGTTGATGATCGATCATCGATTACGAGTAATAATTATCGTTGTTTCTATAGAACATGTATACGTAATAATTCGGTAAGAACTTGATTCGAGAGAGAATCCGTCCGACAAGAAAGGCCCGTTTACTCGAGCAAAGAATGAACGATCCTAATTTTCAAAGTCGACCCACGTCCCTGTAATAAGAAACGTGTGCCTTATACTAAGGGTGAAAATAAAGGAGCCTGTTGATTGTAATTAACTAGAACATATTTAGTGTTCATTAATTAGTGTACGGTCTTATCTCGTCTATTATATTGTTATTGTTATCGTTATCGTTATTGTTATTATTATTATTATTAGGTTGTTATTGCCAGCTATATTATTATAATCATTATTTAATTACCAGACAGAAACACGAGAAGCCCTGCAGAGGAAACTTACCAATTAGTTAGTTTCCTGTTCTTCCTTCATCTCGACATCTATAGGATCAAGCATACTCGCACACACACATATATGTGTATATTTTCATATATATATATATATAAACCATTTCCACCAAATGCAATAAGAATCGGATTAAGAAAAAAGTAAAATTGAAAAATTGAAGATCAAATTTGTTCGTTCGTCTCTCTTATTCTTTATCCTATAGCGAAATTGAATCGATGTGAAGAAAAAAAAAGAAAAAAAAAGGGATCATTATTTCCTGAATTTTTGTTAATTAGGGGCGAAGAGAGAAAAGAATTTTTTCCATAACCCCGAAGCCCAAAAAACATTATTTTAATTAACATATCAATTCGTTTGAGAGCCGGAAGTAGGCTTCGCGAATCCCTTTATTCTCAGACCGGTGTTACTACCCCCTTTATTATTATAAACTCGACCCAAATCTTTGACGGCGTCACAGAAATCCGAGTAAAATTCAAAACCGGGTTTAGTTCGGGCTGGTTTCATTGTTTTAACTCCGAATTAAATTGCTCTATTATACGCGGAGATCATATCTCATCCGCTGCAGCTAGTTAGGACCAAGATTCTACACTCCCTTATAGTTTCCTACGTGCAATAATTTTCCCAGTTTCTATCCATATTTCGCGATATGAATCCCGATCCCTTCACGCTCTCTTGTATGATTTAATTACACTAATTAATATGGCTCTACGCACGTCTTTGCGCGCAGATTTCAAAACGCAATTTTCGCGCTCTAAATATTGCGCGCAAAAAACGAAATTTGGGTGTACAGGGGAAAAGGTCCTCGAAATTGAATCCGGAATAAATTCAACGAAAATCTTATTTCTCTTCTTATTTTCTCGATGTTTGACTGCCAATCAGCAACAATTCGCAAACTTGTACTTTGAAGTAACGAATGGGGTGGGTAGGGCAGGACAAGGGATGAGACTATCGATCCGTTCGAATATCGCTTAGAATTTTCACTCTGATAAAAAATAAACAAATATATGAAATAGAAAACTAAAATGAATAGAGAAAATGGAAAATCGACAAAAGGTGGGAGAATATCGTATGAAAAGGGGTGAAAACGGGGTGTTAACCACGTGGTCAGCGGACAGCTCTAATCGGTTAAATCCGTGACAGTAGCCCCGAGTTTCGTAGGTGTGCGTGGTGTTGGGCTAGAATTTTCGGAATGCGTGAAATTCGATGGATTTAAAATAGCTCGAAGTGTCGGGATCGGTATTCGACGTCTGCACAATTTCGACACAATCCCAGGTGGAAATATTCGGAATTTTTCCAACTCGAATACAGCATATACCTACCTAAATCGTATATACGAGGAGGAATCGGAGTCGGAGTCGGAATCCGCAATTTTATTATACCCAAAATCTGCGAGAACAGAATATTCGAAATAGAATATGTCGTACGATTGGATTTCTTTTTTTTGCACCCTTTTTTCGAAATTCATCGATTTTTTTTTTTCTCCTCTTTCCGATCGGAAATTTATATTTCCGCTGATATTTGTTTCGCGTAAAAAAAAAACGTGGAGAGAACCGATTTAAAATTTGATTTCTGGATGTTTGCGCGAATTAAGATTTCCAAATTCGCGAAAACGTATTTACGGAGAAAAAAAAAGAAAGAGAAAGAGAGAGAGAGAGAGAGAGAGATTGAATAATAAGATCAGTGGAATCAGGCATGACTGTTATCGCGTTATTTCACCCCCGCTAATACACCGTAATACGGTACGCTAGACGGGGGATGAAATTTGTCTCGTTACGAGGTAATCTTCAATGATTTTACCCGACATATAGTTGAGGCGTGTGATTGACAGAGAGATTCGTTCCTCGAGGCGAACTATCTAATCGTAACCACTCTCGGATCTCTCCTCAGGGGTAAGAACCCCGACTAGGGGGTTATTATATCGGCGAAATAAACTTTTCACACAAAATTTTGCCCACGAGGAATTTCAAATTTCTGCATCTTATAGCGATTTCGAAATTCGAGAAAACAGAATCAACGTTTCTTCTGCATAGAATTGGGGGTGAAGTTGGATTTTGATTTTTGTGATTTTTTATTTTATCATCGCGTTCATTTCGGAGATCGTTTTTTTTTTTTTTTTTTTTATTTTTTTTTTATTTAAAATGATTTCGATAGTCTGGAAAAAATTTCTTAATTTCCATATTATGTATATACGGTACGAATTGTTGAGAGATATTCCGTGAATCGAGAAAATATGCGAAGCCTGCAGACTTGATTTGTAAAAGTTTTAATCAAGAATATCGAATACCCAATATCCAATATCGAATATATCAAATATCGAATAGACGAGTTCTGTAACGGACGGAGTTAACAGTTCGAGGTATACGGGGGTATAGAAAAATAGGGGTGAAATAGAAATTCGCTTCGTTCCCGTAGCCAGAAAATTTACGATCTCAAAAATACTTATCGAACAATTTTTTGCATTCCTAATTTTACCATTTGTTTTTTTTTTCTACATTTTTTCGTTCGCAATGGAAGAAAGAAACCAGAAATGGAGTAGGACGGAAGACGGAAATAAGGGACGAACTCTCGAGGAGAGGGAAAAGAAAACCAAAAAAAAAAAAAAGGGAACGAAGAAGAAAAAATTTCAAACCGCGCTGTACGTATTTCTTCTTCTTTTTTTTCTCCTTTCGCGTTTGAGGTAAAGTGGGGCGTGTACAAGGGTAAGTAGAAAGAGGATGAAAGAAGAACGATAGGAGTGAAGGAGCGAGTAAGTGAGTAAGAAAGAAAGAAAGAATGAAAGAAAGAAAGAAAGGAAAAAATAAAAAATAAATAAATAAAAATGTAAAAAACAGAGAGGAAAAAAAACGAAAAGAAAAAAAAAAAAAAGTAAAGGAAAATAAAAAGACAGACTTGCGGTGCCCGACCACCGCTACTTCTATCAAAGGGGATAAATTGTATTCTCTTTAATACCGTTTTTTCTCCTCACAGTTCTCTCTGCTCTACTCTATATTATACTATATATATACCTCTACTCGACTAAACTCAACTCAAAGCGGCCACCGCTTTCTATCCCGTAAAGAATGTCGTTCAACATTATTAGGTGAAAAAGAAACGATTATAAAGTAAACATGTGGAGAGAAAAAAAATTGTCTTTAAAAAAAACAAAGATTCGAATTCACGATTCTGACAAAAAATGAAAAATCAAAAAAGGAATTGATCGAAGAAAAAAGAAGAAAAAAAAAAATTCAGGAATTACAATTAATTATAATTATGAATCGGAATCGGATGTATGTATCGTCGTTTCTTTTTTCTTTTTACTTTTTTTCCGTAGAAATAGCGTTTTCAGAAAAAAAAAAAAAAAACTTAAGCGAAATCAGGTGAGACGCGTTAAGGGTAGATAGAATCTAGACGCCAGGCCGACCGACCGAGCAAGCCCAAGCCCTTTTGGAGGGAATTGAAGAAGAAAGTTTCTCTGAGGAATATTCAGGAAATTCCGTGCGGCCGATGGTAATCATAGTGAAATTAAGGCCATCCATCAACCCTTAACCATTCTATTCCGTGTTCCACTTGATAATATTTCGCTGAGGATAGTCATTTTCAGCCCCCGTCTATTCACAGCCCCCGTTGCGGGGGGCATAAGGGTGGTTCTCGTCGTCCGAACAATTTAACTGGCGTTAATATCTCACAAGTTTGATAGTGGTGGTGGTGGTGGTGGTGGTGGTGGTGGTGGTGGTGGTTCAGACGGGGAAAGAGCTTTTCCCTTCAGTCTAGCTGTAATGCGATCTACGGACAGCCCGCAGATTGATTCCCGCCTTCTTTTTGCTTCTTTCCTTTTTGTTTTCCCTTTTTTTTTCCTATTCTTACGTTCATTTTTATTTTCATTTCGTTTTTTTAATTTTCCTTTTTTTTTTTCTCTCTCTCTCTCTCCTTTCCTCAGTCTCCTTCTTCTTCTACTTACTCCTCCTCCTCCTCCTCCTCTTCCTCCTCCTCCTCCTAACCTTAATTCTTTCCAGAACGACGCGAACCTAAATTATGACAAGGCTTTAAAATTCTCTGCCTCAATTTCCGGGACTTATTACTTCAGGCTATACTTTTTCTCTTTCCTTTTTTCCTTTTCCTACTCTCTGCCTCTCTCTTCGCTTCACCGTTTTCAAAGAAAAAAAGGAACGAACCGAGAGAAAGAAAAAATAAAAAACAAGAAAAAAAAAAAAAGAAAAAACAGATGGGGGGGATAAAAGTGGTTGTCTTCCGCGATTTCCTCCGAGACTCTGTGTACCCTAAGACTCAATCAAAATATATTGAAAGAATATATTCCGAGGCTTGATTTTTTAAACGAAAAAAAATAATTCCGCAAACATACCCCCTTCCCTCTGTTGTATGGGATCCGTGAAGGGAAAAATTAATTGGAAAAGAAAAAAAAAAATTGAACCAGATATTCGCACAGATTTACTATTCGGAATTGTCAAAATCGACTATTATCTCCACTAAGTAAGCGAAAATCTATTCGATGAGACGTTCCGACGTTGGGAATTGAATTACCAGGACCTAGACCCAGCGGGCGAGCTACTTTAGCTCTGAGAGAGCGCTGGAGGGTCTCTAGCCACCTAGCGACAGCGACGCGAACTGTATACCGCTTTCGCGGTCTAGAATCAATTTTACAGTCTAACGAATACGGGAAATGTTATATTTACCTGTTGATATTGAAAAGTGATAGATAATTGAACGTTTCGCGTATTTTTTGTGTAAAAAAAAAACAAAAACAAAAAAAATTGCAAAATAGATACGCTAAAATTATTTATACAAATTCGATACGGAGAGGGTGGATAATAATGTCTCGAGGGCTGGGGGGAGCTGGGGGTTGAATAATGTAACGAGATGGTGATTGTACCGTATATATTTATATCTATATGTATATTAAGATAGGATCGAAATTTTGAAAAGTTATAAATTTTAATGAATATAATGATATAACGAAGGCCGGATGTATAATTCGATTGATTGTCTTGTGAAAAAGTAACAATAAATCCTTATCTCAAATTTCGATCCCTCTTGTTCTCCCCCTAACCTCAGCTCTCGACTAACAACGAGCTGGCTCGAGAGGGGTGGGTTGAAAAATAAATTCTGAAAAATTCCAGACCTCGCGGGTTGATCTCGAGCCGGCTTAATCCCAACTCAATCTTCCCTTGATTTTATTTCAGTCTCGCGACGTGGTAGACCTTTATACGGTATAAAAAAAAAGAAAAAAAAGAAAATGAAAAAAAAAAGGGAAGAGAAAAAAAAAAAGAAAAAGAAAAACACGAGGGTAAAATCCACCCTTCCTCGCGCCATTTAGTGACGTATTTAAGTTCCTCGAAATATATTCAACGAGTCCACCCCAAATTATACCGGGCGCGTGTATCGGGTGGCGAAGTGAAAAATGAACAGATTTTCCGTACTCGAGGAAAAAGAGAAAAAAAATTTGCAGAATGTCAAAGTAATTTCGAAATTTCTTTGCCTTTCGGATTGCCTAAACGGCGACCAACCCTTGCCGGGCAGATCCTAGGCTAGGATGGAGTTCCTGACTCGAAGTATTCCGAATATTCGGAAAGTCCTTTTGAGGGTAAAAGCCAAAAACGATAGAGCAAGGAATTTGGGGGTGTTTCTGACCGCCATTTAAACTCGCAAAATCCAACCCCGATATCAAACGAGAAATGAAAACTTTTAGTTAAGATTTTTTATTTTTTTTTTTTTTTTCTAGTAGAGCAATATATTTTCTTGATTTATCGCAATGTGCCAACCCGCGAATATCACATTTCTCAAATCTGTGTACGTATATACGAGACCGCGAAATTCATCAACAGGCATACAGCGGAATTTAATTTGCAAGTGTAATTTTTCCGCAAAAATTTTTTCTCCGGGAAGCGGAAAGTTCTTGTTTACTATAGGCAACTTCAACCCCGTGGGAAAATGTGAAAGTGAAATAGCTGATAATGAAAACTGGGGTAAAGTTCTCGGGGCATAGTGATATTGCAGGTGGGTTGATATACAGTAGGAACCCAGCAGTCCGTTGAGAGTAATACGTGAAATTGGTGGGGGCGAATGAGTGAATGAATTTTTCGAAATTTTTTACAGCATGGTGACCTGGAAATTTTCAACCACGGATATACCGTGAAGATCTCGAAGTTCTGCGTCGGACTTGTCCCCTCTCATTCTCGGCGAAAATTGAATCGCGATAAAGTAGAAAAATATTTCGCACATCGACTGTAGCTGCGATCCAAAATACCGGGGGATTTTCAAAACGCTCTAACTTTTGAAGGAGTTCACCTATCGAAACGAACAAGGTACCGTTCGAAAGAAAATTAATTGGACTTTAAAAAACCCTCATAATCGATTGCTGTGAGTCTAACAGGAACGGAGATATCGGGCCTTGAAGTTCGAAGATCAAGCTCGGGACGAATGAAGTTTTATAAAAATAAGGGAATCTAGTTTTTCGAGGAGGGATTGTGTCCGAAATATTTCTGAATTATTATTCTCAACTCGAGACCACCCTGTATATTAAAGCCACTCATGCACGACGTCAGTTGCATAGGTTGGAGCTTCGGTAGCGAAGCTTTTCCTGGCTTTCAATATAAGAGATATAGAAAATGTGTCAAAGAATTTTATCCCCGAGATATCTGTTGGGCAGATTTTATTTCTCGGATCGAGGAAAATCTTGGTTGAAGTGGGTAGCAGGTAGGTCGTAGGTGTAGGGGATGGTCGAGACTAGAGGTTGAGGTTCAGAGTTTAGAAAAACGTTGAAGGGCTGGAAGAAACAGAAGGGACAACAATTTTTCTATCCCGAAGTGCTACGGGGCTTTAGGAGCTACCCGGAGGCGCTACTCGAGAGGAAGACCCGGTCGTTTTCTCGCGAGAGTGAAATAGTGACAAATTGAAAAGATCAGAGACCCAAACGTCTGCGGTCATCCGTACAAATCCGCGAGAAGAAAACTTTTTATACCCCGTATTTCAAAAGCTTGACTGCGCGATGGGACGGACAAGGCGCGTCACCTTTGCTTGAATTTTTTACAGCTTCGATTTATACTTTTCCCTTCGAACTTCGATTTGAAGAAGAAGAAAAAGAAGGAGAAGAAGAAGAGGAAGAGAAGAAGGGGGAGAGGAGGAAGAGCGCTATTCACTTGAATTTAGGGTCTTTTAGCCAGTTCTTCGAAGACTTCGAATTTCTTCTCAATTAGTTCTGATTACTTCAATTAATTACTCGCTTCAAGACTTTCAACGATTTTTGACGAATCTCTACAATTTTGCACCTTAATTGAGAATTATTTCCCAAATTACTCCTGCCGGCAGGCTTTGAGGAATCTTTTAAAGTTAGGGGCTGAAACACAACGGAATAACTCGAGACTTAGGGACTGTGAGGGTTAATATCAGTTCCAGAAAGGTTATTTCCCCGGAAGTCTACACAGCCGATTTAAAAAACTTCCGAACGAAGAACACCGGAGGTTCAAAATTCCGGAAGCTAAAGATCCGCAAGACCTAACCTCCAAATCTTGAAATTCACACATCTATTCATTCATTGTGCGATAACTCGGGCTGTATCGATCGTATCGAGACCGATAAGCGGTCAAATTAATCGTCTCGAGATCAACTTTTTGGAAAACAAAGTTTCAAAATCCTGTCAATTGTTTTTGACACCGTGAAGTTATCGATCGAAGTGGATAAAATGGAAAAAACTTTGAAATCTTCTCGAACGATTAAACCGTTTTGTAAATTCAATCTGTAAACTTTTGTTTAACAGTATATGTAGTTAATTGAATAAATATCTATCATTATTTTTTATTCTCATACTCTCCCGTGATGAAACAACGGATTTCTATTACCGTAATACTTTTTGATTTTATAATATCGGTTGAAAAATGCTGGGACGTTTACTCGAGTCAGTTCAAACGGATAAAAACATCTTCAAACGATCTGAAAAATTACTTTAATAATAATAATAACTAATAATAATTAATAACTTTTGAACGACTGACTGGCGTGTAGCTTGTACAAGGATCTCTTTGGCCAGCATTTGATACAATCGGTAAACATTTTCCCTAGATTTTCATCGCGGATATTTTTCGTTTTTTTTTTTTTTTTTTTTTTTTTTCACTGAAACACATTTGCTGAAAATGACTGAAAAGTCCGCGTTAAAAATGAATTGGTAAATGAATAAATGGGTGAATTTATACTCACATTGAACCGTTGTGTCGTCCGATGGACACAAGTCGATATATCTGTAGCTCGACCCGCTGCCCTGTATCCGGTACAAATCTGTAAGTACATCTTGTGGGTCCTGTCAGAGCCGGTGATTTGATTTGTCCAAATCCTCGACCAGATTTGTCGAGTAGCTGTTTACTGTCCAGTGTCATATTGCACACTGGAAGGGGAAAGCAAAAAAAAAAAATAAATAAAAAAAGAAGAAAAATAAAATTTCAATCTGTTAATACGGATGTAAAAATTTCCAAAAATTTTCAACGGGGAGAAAAAAAAAATATCTATGAATAATTACAACGCGATTTTGCATTGTGGGGTAGACAAATTCCATCAACCCTTTCCACGACCCCCTCAAGACTATCGATATAATATAATGCGAAGCAATTTGAGAGAGGAAAAAAAAAAAAAAGAAGAACAAAATTCCATGGCTTGATATTATCCCAGTTTTATCCCCTTCGCCAATTTCTCCCTCTCTCCCTCTCTCTCTCTCTCTCTATCTCTTTTCTCTCTTTATATATATATATATATATATATATATATATATATATATATATATATATATATATATATATTGTCGAGCACCGATGGTACAGCTATACTATACTCTCGGATAATGAATCTTGTCCCATGGCACAGGGTGGTATGGGGGGGTGGAGAACTGTTCCACTTCTATACCTACCTTCGTTTTAAAATTCGGGATGACCCGAATTTTCCTCAGGGAGTAATTTCAACCTGATAGAATGGATATGGAATTGAATCTCTCCATCCTTCCTCCTATATCCAACCCTACCCTACCCTTACACGCACAAATGCTCCGGCAATGTTCTCTCCACCACCCCCGCCCCATATCTATACGTACATCAACCCCCTGCCAGTGTATAGATACCTACCCTTCGCCTTTGCTAATCGCCTGGGAATATCGCGATCAAGGTATAAAAGTTTATTTTGAAACAAAGAAAAAAAAATTGGGATAACCGTCGGATCGAGATAAAATATAAAAATGAAAAAAATTCATTGCAAGATCTAGATTACGTGATTAAAACAAAAAAAAAAAAAAAAAAAATTACATCAGTTTGAAAAACGCTTTTAAAACTGTCCTTAAAAAAATCCAATTTCCTGTTACGAGTAACGATTCGAGTATTTCTTTTTTCATTTTTTATTTTTATTTATTTTATTTATTTCTTCACTTTCGAAAATTTAAAAAATTAATTTCTCAAGTTTGATTTTAATTTTTTTTCATTTTCTTTAGGCGATACTTACTGTTGGCGCAATTCTGCTCAAGCCCGCATTGGGCGCATCTGTGAGGGGACGAATCTCCGCAACTACATCCACCGGATTGAACACAACAGGCGCAATCTGTTCTTGTAGAATTAAAGCTGCAGCCGCAACCCTCCGTGCTCTGGGTCCAAAGATCCACTTGACCTGAAACAGTTCGACACAAACCGAATAACGAATAAATTGATGAATAACAAAACGAACGAACGAATGAATAAAATTCGGAAACGAAGAGAAAAAAAAGGGGGAAAAAAAAAACGAACGGTTTTTTTTTCTTTCCTTTTTTATCTTTGGTTCCTCTTCTTCCTTCTTCTTTTTCTTCTTCTTCTTCATCGTCAAACGGTTCGGAAAATTTCTCACGGTACTCAAAAGTGAGCAGCTATCAGGGTGTCTGGAAATTCCCGCACCATCGGCATACCGGCGGATTCCTTGCGAAAAATCGAGACGAAAGTTACCGATGAAAAAAAGTCCGAAACGGCTTAGTTTTCCTGTAAAATCATTTAATAACGAACCAATCAGCGTTCGGCTTTAGGAAAGAATGGCTAGAACGTTGCATAGCCGTTCGCCCCACTCCTCGGCGAAGCGGGGAACACCGCACATTATTGTCTCGATCTCGGTGGTGGGGCGAACGGCGATGCGGAGCTTTAGCCAGTCTTTCTTAAAGCCGTACGCCGATTGGTCCGTTATTAAGTGCTTTTACACGAAAACTAAGTCCTCGCGGACTTTTTTGCATAGGTAACTTTCGTCTCAATTTTTCGCAAGGAATCCGCCGGTATGCCGATGGTCCGGATACTCTACTTCCGCAAAGACATATTTTCGGAGTATTAAATTCGATCGTAATAAAGAACGAATGAACGAATGAACGAAAAACGAACGATAAACGAACGAACGAACGGTTTTGCTATACTACATATATATATATATATATAGAGAGAGAGAGAGAGAGAGAGAAGAAAGTACCGCGGATATAGAGAAGAAAAAAAAGGGAAAAAAAAGGAGGAAGAGAATGAGGGATAATTCCGCGGGCGCTTTTGTCGGTTGGATTCGACTGGGTAGACGAAAAGCTCCCGCGACGAGGAACGAGGAGTCCATCCGCGTCCGTTTGTTTCACCCGCCGATTCCACGCTGTTGCAACATGCTTTGAAAGCTTTTAGTATTTCTAGTCTCACTTTATTCTCTTCCTCTCCTCTCCTCTCCTCTCCTCTCTTCTCTCATCTCTTTTCTCTCTTCTCTTTTTCTTCGTAGGTTCGTTTCGTTTCGTTTTTTTTTTTTTCTTTTCTTTTCTTTTCATTTCTTTCTTTTTTTATCCCCCGTTTTTCCGTTTTTTTTTTCTTCTCTTCCTTTTTTTACACATCTCTTTATCTCTTTCGCTTTGTTCTCGCATACCTCGCCGTGTTTCTCACTACTTTATTGCTTTTCAACAAGCAAACTTATATATATATATATAGTATATATATATATACCTACATGCTGGATGTATATATATGTATATACAGGTATGATAGAGTTTTGCGAAGAGAAATTGAAGAAGAAGCGATTTAGCGTTCGCGAGCTTTACCAGACCTGAAAGAATTCTTTCCTTTCTTGTTTTTCTGTTTTTTTTTTTTTTTTTTTTACTCTTCATTCGCGGAACAACACGATTATCGATTTTTTTAAAAAAATCTAGAACCGATTTCAATCACAGATCGCATATATTGAGACTCGAAAGATTTTTTTTCGACAAATTTTTCCCTCTCCGAGTGACTGAGAATTATATCGTTAAAATTTTTCAAAATCGATTAAGAATTTGAGAAATTGACGAATTGTTGAGAAATTCTCGAGAAGCTTGCGACAGTTAGGTGAAATCACTATATTGGTATCGTTTCGAAAAATCGAACAGAAATTTTTTGAAGTAGGGAACTACGGTTTAATCGAAAGACAAAAAATCGTAAGAAATGGGGAAAGAAGAACGTTGGGTAAAGTGATAATAAAAGTAGAGTATGTTCAAAGCTTTTGTGTACACGCGAAGGGGTTCTTACTTTTTCTCTCGCTCTCTTTCTCTCTTTCTCTACGTATTTTGCAAAATAAGTAATTGAAATAGAAAATAAATAAAAAAAAAAAAAGAAAAAGAAGTTAAACCGAAGAAATAACTTCGAGCGGAGGAAAGAAATGGTATTAGGAATTCGAAGTAGGTATATAAGACGCTTTCTGAGGCAAGAAAAGCTTCGATTGGATCCTTATAATCCATCGATCCTGCAGGTCTTATGTATCACAATATATATATATATATATATATATAAAAGCCTTCTATCTCGCTTTTGACGAATAAAAATATTTGGAGAAGAGAAGACTCCCCGGAAATTGGTCCGAAGAGAATTTTCGAATCTCTAATAAGCTCGAAAAAAATTCCGAATTTGAATATTGGCGGCTCACAGTATCCAGAAAGATTATTTCCCCGAAAGTCTACACAGACGAGTTCAAAAACTTCCGAACGAAGAACACCGGAGGTTCGAAATCCCGGAAGCTAAAGATCCGAGAGACCTAACCTCCGAAACTTGAAATTCACACATCTATTCATTCAGTGTTCGATAACTCGGGCTCTATCGATCGTATCGAGACCGATAAGCAGTCAAATTGATCGTCTCGAGATCAACTTTTTGGAAAACAAAGTTTCAAAATTCTGTCAATTGTTTTTGACACCGTGAAGTTATCGATCGAAGTGGATAAAATGGAGAAAACTTTGAAATCTTCTCGAACGATTAAACCGTTTTGCAAATTCAATCTGAAAACTTTTGTTTAACAGTATATGTAGTTAATTGAATAAATATAGCCATCATTATTTTTTATTCTCATACTCTCCCGTGATGAAACAACGGATTTCTATTACCGTAATACTTTTTGATTTTATAACGTATTGGCGCCGACAATTTCTAGTTAACATGGTGGTAGGATCACCATACATTAGCATTTTAATTGGCAAGCCCAGCCCACGATTTCCATCTGTCGCCTGGTCCATCCGCATATAAATATGTACATATTTTTAAATACAGGGTGGGACAGAAAAAAACCTATTTTATTAGTGCAGAGATAAAGTGAGATAAATTTTCTAATAGAATAATTAACCATTTTATAATTGTTTTTCAAATTCACAAATTTTCTTACCCCCGATCGATAAACGATTTACTCCAAGATTGAATCGTCTATAATTTGTTCAAATATTGGAACAAATATTCAAGAGGGAATACATTTCTTCGATCTTACAGGATTTTCAGGATTTCGAGATGAATCGTACAACGTAAATCGATTTAACATTGAACTTTGGATTTTTTTCTTCTATATATACTGGAGCCTCGAGGCTGGGGGCTGGGGGCTGGGGGCTGGAGGCTGGAGGCTGGAGCTTGCGAAGCAGGAGGGGTGGTTCAATTCCATGCACAACTTATTCCATCTGATTTAGTTTGCCAGAAATTCATGGCGTCCGCCTCCGCGGACAGTTGATATATGACGAGCATTGTTGCATGAGCTTTGCTACCCCACACCAGGATCTCTCCCCCTAAACTTCCCCTCGGAGAAACCCTTGTCCAAACCCCTTTCAACCCCCTTCACCATAGTCTGGCAGCTTTTTAGTCCGGTGCATTAGGAACACGATATTTCACCGTGCGCGAAGTTCCTTCCGCCAAAACCGAAGACGATGGATAAGGCTAGGCGTCGCTACCACGATCTCGTTTTATTTTTCCCTTTCTCAATTATATTCGAATTATAGAATTTCTTTGGTTTGAAATACTGTCTGGAAAAATCGGCAAAATCTTTTGCCCGTTCAACAAAATCGATGTGTTGAATTTATGGGACCGAATTCAAACTCCGAATTCGTTTGAGACGATTTTGAATTATCAGAAACGTTGAAGTTCAGAAAATTTCAATTCCGGACGTCCAAAAATCCGAAAATTTCGATCCACTTCTCGGGATTTGGGGACAAAAAATAGTTCATTCCAATCGAGACCCATTTTATCTACTCCGATCGATACCTTCACTGTGTCAAAAATAATTGCCAGGATTTTGAAACTTTGTTTTCCAAAAAGTTGATCTTGAGACGATTAATTTGACCGTTTATCGGTTTCGATACGATCGATAGAGCCCGAGTTATCGAACACTGAATGAATAGATGTGTGAATTTCAAGTTTAGTAGGTTAGGTTTCGCAGATCTTCGCAAAGCTTTCGTACGATTAGTCGAAGCAAATATCCATTCGTTTCGAACGAACGAAATGAACGAGGAATCAGTTTGAGCGAAACGAGACTTGTTCGTGACACGTTTCATTCCCAGAAACTTTGGGTCCTCGACCATTTTAGAAGAACAAAGATCGAGGGTAGTGGATTAACAATCAAGATCTACAGAGCCAGGCTCGGTTAGTACAAACTGATTCTAGCAGGACCAACAGCGGATGGTGGAGATGAGTTATTATATAATCGGATTGGGCTAATCCCCACTATCCGCGTACAAACGTAAAGCCGATTTTGGTTCAGTGCAGGGGATCTTCGGGTTTCCAAGCGTGCGACGAGGTCAGTTTCGCGAAACCCTACTACGACGAAATGGCTCAAGTTTCGCAACCCTCTTTTCAACCCCATGATTTACTACAGAAACGACAAATTTTCGGGAGATCCTTTCGCCCACGTTTCAATGACTGCTACCCGGTTTTTATTTTATTCTATTTTCTATTTTTTCTATCCTCATTTCGATTCTTAGATTTCAAAGATCTCAACGATCTCTCATATATTCTCCGAGGATTCCGAGAATTCCGAAGGGATTTCATTACAGACCTTTGAGACGAGGAAAAAATTCCTAATTTTTTTTTTTTTTCTTTTTTTTCTTCCATTTTCTAGCCGCATATTGCAAACCTTGCGAATATTTTAGCACAGTGCCTTCGACTTTGGTTGAAATTTCCTCTTTCCTCGAATGGATGAAATAAATTTTTACCCAAGTACGTGTACCACCACCAATCAACATGTTAATTAGTATCTAAAATTTCTCTCTACCCCGTTTCTCTCCCTCTCTACTGATTTCTAATTTTCCACATTAGTCATAACCATTTCACTCATAAACTTTTCATCCCGCTCTTTGAGCGCACGGTTACGAGTGTATATACGTATATATTCCCAGCTTCCTTTGACTCGGTGTATAAAACGTCTCTCTGAAGTCACTACGGCAATTTCTTGGACGTTCTGTAACCTGCAGCTTTTCGAATGAGCGGAGGATTCGTCAATAGAAGGAGAAAGCGAGATAGAGAAAGAGAAAGAAAAAAAAAAAAAAACGAATAAAAAGGAGAAAAAAATAAAAATAAAAAAAAAATACGGCAAAGAAGAGAAAGAAGAAGAAGGATACTGGAAAATGAAGTCAACAGCTCTCTCGTCTCGAGTTGGTATACAGTCGCGGGTTTAAGGTTTGAGACGAAAAAAGTCGTTCCTCGTTTCCGCGGGGAGAAAAATAAAATAGATGAAAAAATAAATGAAATATAAGAAAAAAGAAAAGAATTTAAGAAAGTGAGAAGAGAGGGTATGATATATAAAAGGGGACTCGTCGTTTATCAGATCTGAGGAATGAATTGTGCCTCTAAAGCTGTGGACACGGTGCACCACCGTATAATAAGTTCGATGTGAAACTTTAAGGGTTTTCTTTGACGCCTGCAGGTGCATCGAGCATCCCAGGATCTTTTACGCGGTTTCTGAAGCAACTTTGATCGCATATTTAAGGGTTCGGGTCCGAAACATCAAAGTAAAACAGAAATCGTCGTTCGAGGGTAAAGAAAAAAGAAAACGGAGAAAATTAATGAAAAAAAAAAGAAAATAAAAAAAGAAAAACAACCACCCACACCAAAGATCGCTTCAAACCTCCGGGATAATATATTACCTCTTTAATCCCCTCTTTGAGGTCTTTTCTCTATTCCCTTACCTTAGACTCACCCCCTCGATCTAAAGGCAATATTTGCAGCACCGAAGAATTTTATCGTTATGAAATGAAAATTGGCGATAGACAAATTTCAGCCTTATTCATGCATTCATTCATTCATTCATTCATTAACTCACTCACTCACTCGTTCATTCATTCACTCATTCATCTATTCACTCATTTGTTCATTCATTCATTCATTTATTCATACATTCACTCGTTAATTAATTAATTACCTAATCAATTACATAATTCATTCATTCATTCATTCATTCATTCGTTCGTTCGTTCGTTCATTGGTTCATTCATTCATTCATTCAATCACTCATTCATTTATTCATTTATTAATTCATTCACTCGTTAATTAATTAATTGAATAATTAATTCATTAATTCATTCATTCATTCATTCGTTCGTTCGTTCATTCGTTCATTCATTCATTTATTCATTTATTCATTTATTTATTTATCCTTTGTCCGGGTTGTTTCCTTTCCTTTCCTGTTTTATATTTTCTTTTTTTTTTCTCTTTTCTCGCAGTCTTTCACTTACCTAAATAGAAGCAATTCATCCTTATGGTTTAATAGCTCTCAATCTTTCATCGCTCAAAGTATTATAGGTACCCCAGCCTGTATACTGTACCGATAATGAATCGCTCCAGCTGCTATTCAAAGGAACCCAATTTAATATCATCGCGAGTTTCGCGGTTTTCTCATTTTTTTCTTATTTTGTTCCTTCTTGCTTTCTCTCTTCTTCTTCTTCTCTTTCTTCTTCCTCTCTCATTTTACTACACAGCGAATGGAAAAACGGTGAAAATTCAGCTTTTTCATCACGCTCGTGAAAGTAATCATTGATTTTTACGAATAAGAAAAAAAAAAGAATTGAGAAAAAAAAAAAAAAAAAAAAAAAAACGGTTCAGGGAACAAATAAACGAAAGGGAAAGTCAATCTTCGAAATAATTAGACTGATTCAGTAAAAAGCGAAAAATAATTCGGAGAAAAATTACAAAATAAAAATCATACGTTTCGCTTTTCCGATAGAAAAATTACTTTTTCTAATAATTTCTGGAATATCCGTGTTGAAAAAATATATAAGACGAAAAATGAAATATCGTTTCGCGAAATGATCCATGCATATATACGTGTATATTAATATATATATATATATTACTATATATATAATATATATATATATATACATACACTGATATACCTATAACCGATATTAATATCGTCATGTGATGTCAGTGTGACAATACGAGGGGTTGCATACATAGCAGGTAGATATACCTACCCAAATATAATAGATATGTACATAATAATCGTCGAGGTAATTTCAACGTTAGATTCGTATCTACGATATATATATATATATACATATATATATATAATAGTATACGATATTATTCAACTGCGATCTAACGAAACGATAGTTTCATAGCTAGTCCAACGTCGAGTAAAAAGGGTGAGATTCAGAGGGTGCGGGTGCGGGTGAGGGCGAGGGTGCGGGGTGCGGGGTGCGGGGTGCGGGCTGCGGGGTGGTACATCGAGGGTGAACTATACGAGGTAAACCCACGACGAGGTGATGGTGTTAGTAGTGGTACATAGGGGCGGGGGTGGGGGTAGGGGGCAAAGGTTATGAATTATTAATACGACGTATTTCATAAATCGTACACGCGTTCAAGCCCGAGTAATATTTTTATGCCCCTCTCTCACTTTACGATAACTATTTCCACCCTATTCCATAAATAATTTCACGTATTCGAAGCCTCGTTGCTGTACATACCTGCATACAACGGGTATATACATTATATATGTATATACCTACTCTTACACCGACTTTTTCTATGTACCAGAAGTTATATACTATATATATATATATGCCTATAGTTTCCACCGATACGTTTGTTTGAAAATTAATAAAACCGAAATAACGGATATTGGAAGCCAACTCGATTTTGTTCATTATTATATTCGTTGATTAGCCGATTTGAAAAGAGAAAACAAAAGACAAAAAAAAAAGAAAAAAAAAAAAGAACGAACTAGGTTCAATTAACTTCAATGACAACGATATAGTTAATTGTTATTCGATTAAATTGATCGAGAAATTGAAGATATAGTTTTTTATATGTGTGTGAATTTAAAAATATCATTATTCTAACGAAATTTGGGTAAGATTCGGGTTAATTACATGGCTAAGTCACGTTCCGATGAGCGTTAATTAGGGTGACGTGATTCTACTAGAAATTACCCGTTATTAGACTGGGAAGTGGCTTGGATTATTGCCGCAGACTCTATACTATATACAAACTCAGCAACTGTGTATATATCTACTGCACAACGCTAAACGTGTTTGAATTTAACCGGTACGAAGTTGGCCCCACTGTATTCCCTCTCTTTTCTATACTCTGTATATAACCGTCAAGGAATATGATATGAGGACGGACGAACGTGGCGCCAACTTCACAACGGTCAGAATCGAACTCGAACGCGCCAGGCGTACCAACGTGACATATATCTTATAGTTACATACATTACCGCAGATCACACGTTTTACTACTCGAGAAATTATTCCAATCTCGCGATAGATTTTTTTTTAAATACGAATTCGTTGCATAATATACGAATATATCGAGGGTGGTCATTTTCCGGAATCTGAAAGAATTTTTAATCCGGGTCATCCCCCCCGAAATCGGCTCAAAATAAATATTAATAAACTCTCTGATTAATTCAGATTTTTTTTTCGATATATTTTGTTTTAACGTCATTTTCAATTATTCGAAATTCGATGCATTTGTTTTTGTCTTTTTTTTTTTTCTCATCGTGAGAAATAAAAGATAATTGCAAACAATGAATCAGATTGAATAAACGACGAACGAAATATATAATTTTACCCTCGTATATTGTTAATTTCTTTAATAATACGTGATATTTTCATAAAAATCGGAGGATATTCTTCCGTGCGAAATTCAATATCTCGATTAAATCGTCGAACTCCGTGCTGATAATCCGTAGGTATCTTTTTTTTCGTTTTTTTTTTATCTTTTTTCCTTTTCACTTCGAGCTGATTAAACTCCGTATTTGCATCATCGGATTTCATAAACGATTTCAATAAACTTGATAATTAAAATTCGCAACGTTTAAAGCGATTCTCGCGTCGCGACGTGGAGAGAAACAAAAATAAATTTATACTTCTATTGGCCAAAGAATAATATCGCCCTGTGGATAAATTAATTATATTTTGTTATTCTTTGATTAAAGAAAAAAAAAATTACAAATTGCATCAATAATATTTTTTCCAATTCTTTTTCCCTTTTTCCGAAGCTCAGGTGAAGATTTTGTCAGAGGTCTCTCAAGCATTTTGAAAATTTCATAATTCAAAGAAATCGAATGTTTTTTTTTTTTTAATTTTGTCATATTTTTCAGTTTATCGCTGATTCAATCTTTCCCATGTAAATTGCGCGAGAAACATACTAAAATTTCAAGTAAAAATATTAATATTGAAAGATCGTTCAATGATTGGAAAAAAAAAAAAATTAAAAATGAAATAACTCTGAAAATTTTTCGATCGAGTTCAAATTCGGAAAGAGCTCTTTCGAAACGCATAAAGCTAACGTAATCTTCACGTGAGCTTTGAACAAAAATAAAAAAGTCGAAAAAATATATGTATGTATACATTTTAAAAATCGAATACACATTATTATACCTCCGACTGTTGGTATTTTTTCTTTTACTCATCTTTCCTTCGTCAATTTTATTTATTTATTGTTGTTTTCGCTTCTTCCAATCGAATAATCAAATACTCCATAAGATTGTACGAAAAAAAAAACAAAAAAAAAACTTTATAATAAATCGTATAAAAAGACAGTTATAAAAGTCGATCGAATACAGCTTTTCATAATTTTCCTAGTTGGCGAAGTGAAGGAGACTAAAGAAAAAAAAAAAGAAAAAACCAGAAAAGAATAGGAAAGGGAAAAGCAAAACTTCGCCGTCTGGTCGGGATATTTTTTTTCTCTCATTCTTTTATAATTTCTTTTCTTTTTTTTTTTTTGTTGTCAAACTTTTCTGATAAATGATCAGTCCCCTCCTACTATCGGGCAGAAATTTGCTCCGGAAAGAATTCGGATCACATAAATTTTGCCCTCGACGATATATTTATTGTTTTATTTAATTTAATTTTCTTTTTATCTTCCTTCTTTTTTTTTCATCAAATTATCCGTCGATCATTAATTCGAGTTATGAAATTTCCAGTTTCAGTATACAGATATGTATCGAAATAATTATTTAATATATATTTCATGTGAATAAATTAAATGTTTTGTGTAATTATTCGGTTTTTTATTATTTTGCATGCATATATCTATGCCAACGAGGTTGACTCCGATACCTGCGATTTGGACAACTCCCGAAACAGCCAATTGGCACGCAGGAATCATCGTAGTCCAGAGCACTGATTGGCTGTTTCGGGAGTTGTCCAAATCGCAGGTATCGAAGTCAACATCGATGGATCGATGGGTGTACATATAGGTGTATGAGATAATTTGAATTTCTCAAATCTGCACGTACCTCGACGTTTAATATAACATATTCTACATTATTCTTCAATCCAATTATAGTAATCTTCTTATATATGTACAAATCCCCACCTCGATTATACGATCGATATAATATACCCACGTCTGCAGCTATAGAGGGATATATACGAAATTAAGCAATTCGAAATTATACTGATAATCATTCGAGCGGTATATATGTATAGTATTAAAATCGAGGAAGAATCAAAAACGATTCGGAAGAAACTGTGTTACATTTATTTTTTTTCTTCTTCTTTTTTTTAACTCGTTTATTCAAACGCCTTTCTCCACCCTTCCGATTAAATTGCCACGCAATTAAAGAAAATCTAATTATCAGCTCCCGATTCTATACATATAACAGCTATACATACCTACTCCTCGAAAATCAGTATCGGAAAACCATTTCATTTACTGAGCAATTCTATAACGTATACGTGTTACTGAAAGTGGCACAGTTCCCGGTTTCCACAAATTAGACAAAAAATAAAAATAAAAAGTTTGAAAACTAAACGAAAACTGAGGGCAGGGTTGAAGCTCCGAGTTTCAAAAGTCTCGAACGGTAATAATTCCGAATTTTAATAGGAAAGGTTATTTCCCCGGAAGTCTACACAGCCGATTTTCAAAAACTTTCGAACGAAGAACACTTGAGGTTCAAAATTCAGGAAGCTAAAGATCCGAAAGACCTAACCTCGAAAACTTGAAATTTGCGTATCTATCTATTCAGTGTTCGATAACTCGGGCTGTATTGATCGTATCGAAACCGAAAAGCAGTCAAATTAATCGTCTCGAGATCAACTTTTTGAAAAATAAAGTTTCAAAGTCCTGCCAATTATTTTTGACATCGTGAAGTTATCGATCGAAATAGATACAATTCAGAATGTCAATTTTCTCAACTCAAACGTTTCTGACCATTCGAAACCGTCTCAAACGAGTTCGGAACTCTACAAAAACGCCAGAGTCCTTGTTTTCGTCATGGCTCTACTTTTACAGCAAAAGACTGCTCAATTTTCGTTTTATTTACAGTAACAGAAGAATGAGGTGTCAATTAACGGAAACAACAGAATCGAATGACGTAACGGACGATCTCTCATCGTCTTCGAGAAGTCTGGCTACACTCCTAACCCATCTCAGTCCATCCAATTATCGAGTTCCAAAAGTTGACGGAATCCGCTGAAATATCCTTTGTAAAGGTTAGAATCAACGCCAAGTCGGTGTATCAGATTCTCGGACCACCATATTGGGACAACGGTTATTCAGTCAGACAGCGACTACCGACCCAATTATCTACATCAGACTCGAAACTGTCTTCAAAAGAATAATTACACCGTACAGATAATTACAGAGTAGAAAATCTGTGTGCATAGAACCCAAGAATTCTATAATTAGTCAAATTTGTAAACAAACTCTGTAAATATTTGTAAACAAAACTCTTTTTACTAATAAAATCTATTTCCGTAATTTTTCTACTTTCGTTTATCTTAAAATCTGAAGTTTCTATTAGCTGCAATATTAATTCGACTTGAACAAGCGTACGCAGGTTTAATCATCCGAGTTTTGAGGTTAGACAGGTTAGACTGACTGTCGAAATAGTTTGGAGTTTCGAGAGCCCGATTCAGCTAAAAGAACTCGAATTATTTGTAACGAGTAAATATCACGCTTCATCAACGAGTATAAACTGATTTTCCAACCAGGTATCACCCGCTTTGAGGTTATGTCGAGACAATAGGAAATTCCGTTTCCTATATAGCCTCATAAAGCGATGCACGGTAAATACATGCATGGATACCTAGCTGGGCGGGTATTCCCAGGTTTAATACCTGCAGAGGTAATCCGCACGACAAAGTGTCCTTTGCACACAATTCGCTGTTCTGTGCACCCTGCAACATATATATACATATATGTTGAAACTAAGTACGAAGCTACATACTTGGCGGTTACACTGAGGCAAATTAAAACAGGAAATAATAAATCTACAGTAAGGTGATGAAGATGTATTAATTTAGTCAGAAATTGCGATAGAAGAAAGACAAATGACAACGAATTTTAACCGTTGTTGATAAAATCGATTCCTAAAATGAAGTTATATGGCTTCTGGACATTTGAATCGAGTACGATGGTTGTTCGTAATATATTTTCACCTAATTGTTTTCAGCGATATTTCAATACAGTGATTAAAGCTATAAGGTTGTATGTATGAAGAGGGTAGGTAGAATTCCGTAGGGGTGTTCTTCCGGTTGTCTAAAATACCAGAAATTCTTAGGGGTGAAGGGTCTGAGTCGACAGTCTCGAGGACAGAGGCTAAAAGAGAAAGGATGAATGTTAGGGCGAAAAGCTTGAGCCCGAGCTCGAGCAATACCAAGGGCTTGAAGATCAAGCGAAACGAGTACCTTTAGGTACTACCTACGAGGGAAGAGGGAGGAGGAAAGAGGGAACAACGAAGAAGGAAGCAGACATAGAGATGGAAGAATTAATTCTACAACCCCTACCCACCAGACTCGCCCTTAGCATGACTACCTCTAATAAAACAAGGCTGTAAAAACATCAAATCAAACTTTACCTCCGGCCTAAAATTACCAACTCTCTCTCTCTCTCTCTATATACAAAAAAAGGACCAGAGATTTTAGTCTTCTATATATATCTATATATATATATATATATATATATATAAGTGCACACCCTGCGCATATAAACCCTTATAACTTTGTCGCTGGCGAATTTCGCTGCACGCAGGTAGAAGTACTTGAGCGAAGTTTTTTTTTTTTTTTTTACACGAAACCAGCCCCTGTAACACCCGAACCACCCCATCATATCACTCCACCCGTAAAATCTTGGCAATCATTGACTTTCCCCCTCGTCGTCGTTTCCTTTTTATTTTTTTTTTTTCTCCCCTTCTTCTTTCCTTTTTTTTCTCTCTTTTAAATATGAAATGTTCGAAAATCTGTTCGATATTTATTTATCAGAATTTTGGAATTTTCCTGCTAATTATAACGACGGGAAAATAAATAAATCAATAAATCATAAATCATACGAAAAGTCTTCGTTTACGAGAAAATTTACAGATTTTCGAGAATCCGCGTTACCGAGATCCCAGGGTTTTGACGGTGATCCGATAAATTTCTCGAGAAATTTTGGAGAAATTTGGAAATTATTTTGCAAATATTTTACGCGGTAAACGAATGGAAAATTCCGATGAAATCCTTGGGGAAAATTTTCCGAGCGATCTATCCGAGATCCGAAGAAATTATCCAAGACGTTTAGAATTCCCTGAATCGAAGGGGTGATTTTTTCGTTTCTTTGTTTTTTTTTTCTTATAATTAATGTAATCGTGTATTCTCGCGGAATCCTGAGAAATACGGATACGAATCGATCGAGTCCTGTATATATATATATATATATATATATATATATATATATATATATATATACCCGAAGGACCCCCCAAAGCAGGAGAACCAAACCAAGTCAACCTTTACAATTAGTCAGGACGACTCGTATGCACGAGGACTCGACCGGATCCCCACCGTCTGATATCGACCCGTTGAACTACCACCCTTAATCTTCCGTCTCTCTCCAACTTCCTCGTTAAGCTCTGTTAATTAGCCCACGTCTGTTATGTATGTACATACATATACACGCCCATATGTACGTACGCATATGTATGTATGTGTACGTCGACGTCTGTCTCTGACGAGAAACAAATAGGATCGAACATATGTGTCACGTCTTTATTTTTTTTTTTTTTTTCGGCGCGAGATTAACGAACGAAAAAAAAATTTCTCGTCATTTTTGATTCGGATCTTTTTTTTTTATTTTTATTTTTTTCAAATTTGAAATCTCGTTCTTTTTTGTTTTTTTTTTTGATTTTTATTATCATTTTCAAAATTCTATATATATATATATATATATGTATACTCACTGGTTCCTCCAACGTATATCGGTGTCCAGATCAGCTGAGCACTGGCCAGATGAGTTGCGGTAAATAAAAAAGCGTTTAAATCGATACCCCAGAGTATAGCCGAGATGATTATTATCGGAGCTTGAAAAGCTGTCATTTTTGAACGAATTATCAAATGTGTTAAATTCCACCTTTTTTTTTTTTAATTTTTTTATTATTATTGATATTATTATTATTATTATTAATCGTCACGTATATCTTAAAATCATGATGGAGAATTGTGGAATATCATCAATAATTCCTTCTCTTTATCCGATAAATTCGATTTCCTAATTCTCATCGATAATCGAATATCATTATTATTCACATGATCGTAAGACATAATTTCGTTATCAAAAATCTAAGATATTTTGTTATTTTTTTTTCTATTTTTTCCCCCGAAACTCGTACGGCGATTTATAAAATCGACATATCTTCAATTCGAATTATCACCCGTGAAACGATGTTCGTTCTTTGTGTTTTTTTTTTTTTTTTCGTATTTTTTTATTTCTCTCAAAACGCGAGATAAGATCTGAAAATTTCCTATTTTTCTTTCCTTCGCACGCGGTTTTAATATTATTCCGTTCGATCGAACACCGAACAGATATCACCGGTATCACCGAACTCCGGAATTAATTCGTTATACGGAAATCGAAGCTCTTTCGTTCGAACCGAAGCGTAATTTTTCTATCCCGTTGATTTTTATATTTTCACTTCTTTTATTTCATTTTTCTTGTATCTCTTATTCTTTATTCTTTTATTAATTTTTTTTTGTTTTTTTTTTTTTTTTCTCAACGTAATCCAACCGCAGCCACCAAGTCCAAATTCGATGCGAGTGTCCGGCCGACCGCCGTGGGAATTCTCAACGTCTCCGGAAATTCTGAAAAAAGAATGAAAAAACAGAGAATAAAAATTTACAAAGTAGAAAGTATCTTCATTCTTATTTTGTTATTTATATACACACATCATTTCGGATGTGGTGGAAATTGATTGATGGCTATATTCCGGGAATGAAACCGCAGTGTTTCAGCAAACTAATTAATGAATAAACATCGTATATGTATATATGGGGAACACATCGATTCATTATTATTCGGAATGAGTAATAAATAAGGCCTATAAAACAGCGGGGAAATCCCACCGATTAATAACTGCCACAAAAATCACCTAGGTCGTTTTTTTTCTTTTTTTCTTTCCCCATTTTATTTATTTTTTTTTCAAATTTTTTTTCCCTTTTTTTCTCTTCCGTTTCGATTTTAAAGCGAACCGTTCATCCGATATCAACGATTCACCGCTTATTTTATTTCGCCGAAGAATTCACCGCCGTGTGTGATTGCAATGAAAGGGAAAAAATTTCCCATCGCTTCGTATCGTCGTATCGTCGAAGGTATGAGAATATTTTTTCCTTTTTTTCCACCAAATTTTGACTTTCGGACATTTTTAGATTTTGGGTATACGAAAGAAATCGTTGATTTGCTTTGTGCTATTTTCCAAAATGGCGACTTGTACGTTCGGTAAATATTGACACGGTCAAACTGTCGACCACAAATTGAATCGCACCCCAATTAGTCAAGAATTTAATTAAGAGAAGACCTTCGGGTTATCTAAGGTCCTTGAAAATCTAGGATTTCATATCCTGACGTCCTGCGGTTTTGGCCACCCTCAGAATCGCCATGGGACTTCGGCTATAACTTCCTTCACGCTATTAAACTACCTCTCTAAACGCAAGCCCTCGGGAATTTAAGTTATAACAGTTTTACTCATTTTTCAAGCTTTTTCTTTCAACTTTTCCTTATCATTCATTTCTACGAATTACACACCAGATTTCAAGCTTTTACTGCAGATCCAGAGGAATTTCAAAAGCTCTCAAAGATTTCAAGTTATAATTGCGAACGATTCGAAATTATTTTTCAAATCCAAAGAATTCCAAAGATTTGAAAAAAAAATTTGAAATAATTCCAAAAGGCTTTGAAAAAAAAAATATGAAAAAAAAACTCCCGAGTGATTTCAACAGATTTTGTGGTATTAGAGATTTTTTTTTTTTTTTTTTTTCTTTGAATACATTTTCCCATTCGTTTTGGGAGAAGAAAGAAAGAGCGAGAGAGAGAGGGTGCGAAAAGTGGATATGAGGTAAACAGTAAAAGCGTAGGATACTCGGAATATCCGACGGTTGGTAGTATATGGTAATTTAACGGGAGTAAAATTCCTTATTGATGCCTTTTCGCGCATACAGAAGATTTGGTAGGAGTTAGAGCTGCAGAGCTACCATTGAATACAAAAAACTTGGCCGTGGATTCCCACCGAGATCGTACTCGCACCCTTCATATGTATGTATACGCCACTCGTATTTATACATATATAATATATATATACATGTGTAAAAATGTGTATAAAAGTATCAAATATGCGAGCATTAGGTATATATATGTATGAAGCATTTTGCTAACCCGCTCCCCCTCTTATTTCTTCGGTCTTTTTTTCATTTTTTTTTTTTTTTTTTTCAACTCCCTCTCTCCCTCAAGCCCGTATACACGTACAAAATGGCGCCCATTCCTCCTCAGCTGGCTCCTTTTTCCACTCAACTTCCACTCAACGACGCGTGTGCGCCTCTTGCGGCGAAACGACCGAAAAATAAAACAAGTATACGTTTTTATATCGCAGTATATGCGAGAGGCGAGTATGCACCTCGAAAAGTCGACAAAATTCCAGCCCGATTATTTTTTAATCACGATGAAAATATTCTTCGTTAAAAACTGAGACGATTTTCCATCAGCGAAAATTTCGAGGGTCCGATAGTATTCGAATGAGAGCGATTTCAAAGTTGGATAAATCAGCGTGAGGCGCGCGCCAGCTGGCGGAGGCGTCTGGCAGCGAAGCGACCGTTACGATTGTCCGCGAGCCGCGATTGGCGGAGACTTTGATCTCGTTTAATTTGAAAACTATAACAGTGAGAAATTTTTCGCCGACACAAATTCGTCGTGGTTTTTCACAGGGAATAAAACCGTAACGGTATTATGGGCAATTTTATTGAATTGATAAAACGAGGTCAAGATTTTTTTGCCAAAAGTAAAAAAGCATCTCGTAGAACTAGTCCTAGCTAGTCTATTCAAGACGTATATAATTTCTATTCAACTGAATTCCAGCCTCGTCTCTCAGAAATTTTCGATGCATATCGTTCGCTCCCGGAGCCCTCATCTTTTTTCCGTAGTAGTCAAATATAAGATCCTAGGGGCTGCTGAAAACGACGGAAATATTCTAGCGATTGTATACGCGAGAGCCGAAGAGCTGATATACATGTATATTGTATATAAGCGTGAAAAAATGTAAAAAAGAAACAGAAAGCAAGAAAAAAAAAAAAAGAACGAAAAATAAAAAGCGAAAGCCCTCCCCGAAAAATACATAAAGAATTCGAAATCGTATCTCGTCGTAACTTTTTTTTTTTCTTCTTCTTTTTCTTTCGCCACATTGTTATACTTTTTTTTTTTTGGTTATTCCATTTATTTCCTTCCACTACTGTATCATATAAATTATATCATTCGCCGTAGCGGACAGGTAGCACCTATTCGCGAGATAAAAAAAATTCCCTGGCAATTTAAAAGAAAGAAAGAGTGGGAGAGCGCAAGGGAGAAATTTCCTTGCTTCCCTCTCTCGCCGCGCTTCGAGCGGCTTGTTTTTCTTTATTTTTTTCTTCTCCCATCCATGCAATCAGGCGACTGCCGAGAGAGAGATTCGGCCGAGCATATGTGATAAAACAAAAAACCGAGAACAGAAAAAAAAAGAAAGAAGAAAAAAAAAAAAAAAAAAAAAAAAAACGGAAGAAGAACAAGAATTCAGAAAACAAGTAAGTTAATAGGTATATACGTATCACATACGTAACACACGTCTGTGTTCATATGCCAAAGGGAAAAGTAAAAATTTTTACCGATTGAATAATCGAAACGGTGGTGAGTAAAATATTTGCATTTTTCGAAAAAGTTTTTTAATCTTCGAGGGCACAGTTGGTTATTCCCCGCAAAAAAAAAGAAAAAAAAAAAAACAAAAAAGAAAGAATGAAGTATAAAAAGAAAGAGAAAAATCGGGAGGAAATTGATAGCTTCGGGTTGAAGCCAGAAGAGAGAAAAAAAAAGAAAAAAAAAAAAAGTTCGCAAATCTTTCGCTCTAGAATCTGATCGGCATTGGGGTAAAGTTTTTAGGGGGATGGAGGTTAATTTTATATATCTTCAGGTTCGACTACGGGGAGTGTAGGGGTGAGAGCTGAGCCGAGCTCCTCGACTCGCCTTCTTTTGCAATTCCTTATACTTCTTATACTACCGCGACGACGTAGTTGGCGAGAAGGAAACACAGATGCTACCAAATCCTGGTGAAGTAGGAAACGAAATGTCTGACGAAATGAAACCCCGTTGAACCCACCCCCCACCCCCACCCCCACCCCCACCCCACTTACACGACTTTACTTTACTCTCTTACCGAAGAAACTAATTTACGAAGAGAAATCGAATCGACGCCCTTCAGATACCAACTTGTTACTACCGCGGGCTCCCACCCCTCCAGGAATCAAAAAAGAGCTTTTCTGTTAGGGAAAATTGAATTTTTCTTTTATTGCGAAAATTTTCGTTTCCCCCAGATTCCCGAGGAGAAACTATTTTTCATTTCTCGTGTAGGTAGATCGAAAAAAGCTTTCGCAAGCTTTTCGAACGACTCGGGAAATCCGTGTTCGGATAATAAACTGCGTTTAGAAATATACAATCGTTCGAAACAAAGGGAAGAAATAACCGTGGGGTTTCACTTGGGATTATTAAAGTGGGCATCAACTTGTTAACGTTAATTGTTAAGCTCAGAGACGAAGGATCGCTCGTTCTACGAGTGCAGATTCGACAAAGCTAAATCCGTTTCCAGCAATTTTCTTGAAACAACTTACCTTCCACTCCATAATTTTATATCGCGCTCAAAGACCGTCGAAACTCCGTTATTTTAACGAATCAAATTTATACGTCCCACGAAATTGTTTAAACAAATAACTCGATGAGTATTATCTTTGATAACCGAATTCACGGGTCGAAAAAGAGTTTCCTTTTCCCCATTTCCAAAAAGTCAAAAAACACGACAAACCCAACTGCATCCCGACTTTCAATAATCAAATATCAAATATGAGACATTCTTCATCAACTGGGCCACTTTTTTTTTCACCCTCTCCAATTTTTTTTTCATCGTAACCATTGCAGATACCATTCTGAAATTTTTTTTGCAGACTCTTTACCCGGTGATAGATATCCTGTAAAATTTGTACCGAAATCGAAAGTGTGTTACTAGTTAAAAATAATTTTATTCTAATTTTTTTGGCAAATTTCAATTTTCTCAATGCAGAAGAATTGTGATTTTGATTTTCTTCGATAAAGCGGAAAAAAAAAGTTTTTATTCTTGCTTTTTTTTGTTCGATGAATATTTTTCGAGATACATAGCTAGTGTTCGTAATGCAAAATTGAAAATCCTGAACGGACGCCTAAAAAAATCTAAAAAGAAATCACAGACGTTCCTTATAACTAATATTTCAAACTGGCAGATTTTGAAAAAAAATTAGAGAGGGTGAAAAAAAAAGTGGCCCACTTGACGAAGAATGCCTCACATACTGGATACTAAATACTGAATTTAGTCTCTCGGAGTACGTCTCTCATTGTGGCAAACGTATGTTAATAACGCTTCTCTGATGTAGGTACAGACCCAGAGTACACTGGACAAGTCCAGCTGGCCGGACCACATACATCCCATTTATACTTCGGCGGTGGGCCGGTAGTCCCGGGGGATTTCGAACAGAGTTGAATATTGTTGACCCTCGAAATATAAGCTGGACCATGCAGCTCTCTTCAGCTACTGCTGCTTCTACTATGGAAAGCTCTCGAATGGGTGAAATTATACAGCAACGAACAGTAGGTATTAGATGATCAACGAAGCTTCTAGGGGATGTAATCTTCACTCTTCCTTCATCCTTTTTCATCTTTAAAAAGATACTTTTGGGGTTCAAATTCTTAGTATGCAGAGAATGAGAATGAAATTGTTTTTTCTTCATTTTTTCTTTCTTCTCTGGTCTGAAATTTTTTCCGATTTATCGACCCTCGCGTAAAATCTGAACGGGGTCGGACATCGGGTTGAGAATTTTTTCGGTCGTATAGAAATAAAGCTCGGACTGATTGTCGGAATAACCCCTTGGTAGGTTCGCTCGCACGAACACGGGCCACTATATTTGATAGAAAGATCGATGCCAGGTGATTCTATCTGACGTAGGGTGCTGCAGGGTTTCGATGAGGGTTGATTCCTCCGCTCTCTTCACTCCACTCTCACGCTCTTCGCCTTATCCCGGCGAATACGATAGCGAATACGTAGGTATATAGTACGTATGCGAAATTGCAGGAAAGGAACGGGGGTACCGGGACAACTAAGGAATCGGGGATAGAGGGCTTTTCCCGGAGTCCAGTATAAATGCTAATCGTCGATTTCAATCAACTCGTCTTTAATTGCGCCTCGTGTAAACAGAAATCTGTATTAGAACTCCGCGAGTCCCCACTTCTCACTTTCTCGTTTCCCATAGCTGCGGTGAGAATTAATCAAGTGGCTTTTCAATTTCAATTTCAATTTTGATTATTTACCTAGCCAAGAGTGAACGTGCCTTATATATTTTCTAATCATTCGCCGATACCACTTCTTTCACAGCTCGTATCAATTATTCTCCGTTCCCAAATGTGTATAATGTGCCGTCGGATTTCTGATGAAAAGAAAAATGAAGAAAATAAAAACGTAGAGAGAAGATAACGGAGTGCAGAGATGATCTATTACCATTCACTGAACTCTTGACGTGTCTAGTGGTAATCCAAGAGTCGAAAGAAACATGACCCAGAAAGGAATTAATGGCATGAAAAAAATCCCCTGGAAAGTAGGTCTGGATGTCGGTTATGGTAGGGGATGTGAGACTAGGACGATCCCTGAAAAATCTAGGGAAGAGAGAACAAGGGAACAAGAGAAATAGGAATAGGAATGAATTGGGAATGTATGAGATGCTGTTGGTATGATTGGACAGCCTCCTCCTATCCAGGATTCCTCCTGGGTTCGCTTGATTTAGGTCTCTGCTTGGTTTAGATTTTCCCGAGGAATGGAAACGGAGAGAGACACAGAGAGAAGAGGAGAGGAGAGAAGAGTACAAACGAAAATCGAAAAGGGTTGTTTTAGTTAGCTGAAAATCGCAAAAAAAAAAAAAAAAAAAACGAATTCGATTTACAAATTTTCATACCGTCCAAGACCTGACCAATATATTTGAATAAAAGCAATTTCTGATCAGATCGTAGTGCAACTGTATAAATTTGTAACTTGATTACGAGTTCGTGGGGTAAAACGAATAAGTACACAACAAGTTGCGGTGATTAAAGTTTTGATCAAAAGTTTTGCCGAGCTTTTGGGATTCGAACCGTCAAGAAGTAGCATATGGGGATGATAATTAAGGTTTGTGCATGGATGTTAGATACTCGGAGAAACTCGAGATGGTCTGACTTATAATTGAGGGTGTCTTTTCTTGTTCTTTTTGTTTTTTTGCGTGTAATAGATGTTTTGAGAACCGAAGTTTTTGATTTATATTAATCGGTTTGAAAGGACGTCTGGTGAACTGAAACGCTCTGTATATCATTCAGGCCTTCTTATTTGGAGGGAAAGTCACGTAGTTCGTTCTTGACAGGGCCTACCGAATTTAGGACCAACCTACCGACGAATAAATCTACCAGCCACTTCCATCGATCGAACAAACTCGAAAATAGAGGAAGAATGAGAAGAAGAAGAAGAAGAAGAAGAGGAAGAAAAAGAATGAATTTTCAACCCTCGAGGAAGGGAAAGCAAAGATTTTTATTCCATTTTTTTCTCTCTTTTCCTCTCTCTCTCTCTCTCTCTCTCTCTCTCTCTTTCTTGATTCCGGAAAATATGTGACCAATCTTTGAGACCCTGTATATACATATATATAACGGGATTTGAAACGGTGCGCGATGCTCTGATCCTGAGAATCGAATTAAGATTCGTTTTAGCTCGACGGTAAGTAGGTATAAGGGTGCGTTGCAGGGTGTTGCTTATGATATACAAATCGAAAGCAGTATTAAAGGTGCGGGTGTTGGTGTAATGGGAAATCAATATTTCATCCGTCTCTTTCTCTCTCTCTCTCTCTCTCTCGATGGTTTATGTCAAAAGAGGAAATTCTCAGGGGATCGAATTTGAATATTTTGTGACACGAGACGGAAACGTAAATGCATAATATTATCAGATATTTTACACCAGTGACATATAAAAGAGTTTTCTGCTCTCCGCGATGATGTCACGAAAAAAATTGTTCCGCAAAAAAGTTGCGTTTCAATCAACTCTACAACTTTCATTCGATACATTATTCTCCCCTATGTATCCCTCGGGTGTTATACTGGAAAATCTACCAACGATCGATTTGACAGATATGCCACACTCTCCATTGGCTACATCATATAAAGGGATTTCCGGTGCTGTGTTAATTTCACGATAAAACACACAGGATATAAAAGTTGCGTATCAGTTAGTTCTTCAATTTTTGTACTGAACATTTTTTTGTAGAACGTATTTCTGGAAAGTTTTTATCAAAAATCTATTCCCGATCGAATTGTCATTAACACTTCGCACGTAGCATGACACAAACGGCTTTTTTGGCTCGTGCGTTGACGATAGAAAATATTTCGTAGAACATAAAAGCTTTGTATTACTTGGTTGAACAACTTTCATTCGAAATATTTTCTCGTGTCATGCATTCCTGAGGATTTAAACTAAAAAGTCTATTCCCGATCCATTTGTCGTCAACACTTCACATGTAGCATGACATAAACGGCTTTTTTGGCTCGTGAGTTGACGATACAAAATATTTCGTAGAACATAAAAGCTGGGTATTGATTGGTTGGATAACTTTTGTTCGAAACATTTTATTGTGTGCTCGATGTGGGAGTAGATATACTGAAAAATCTGCACCGGCTTAATTCGTCAGACTTCTTGACCGTCCGAACGAGCACAATGTCCCATCGTGAATAATCCGCGCATTAGCCAATGGTTCTTTTTCTTCTCTTATTAAAACTGCAGATATACTTCTCCGATAGTCTGGAGATTATTTAGCAAGTATACATAACTTCCTGGCGGCATTATATTACGGAAACCTATTTCCAGACGAGACATTCGTCGTTGGATCACGTCGCGGTCCCACCGAGGCGAAAGGAAATAACTTTGACAAAGATTTATTATCATTGATACGCAGGTAGAGGCGTGACACAAAACGTGATGAATCATAGCGGGGAATCCCGGGACACAACGACTCTGCAGCAACCCCTCGAAAGTGTTTCGGCGAGAGGGGGATGCTGCTGCAGCCCTGTGGTACATGTATCGCTGCTCGCAGCCCTAATATGTTTTAATTCATCATAATTTGATTAATCCACGTTGTTTGTGTGCCATAATTACACCACGTTACACAATAGCAATGGAGCCGGTGGTGTACCAGTCTCAAAGTACATACACCCTCCTGTGCCATCGATTTCCCATTTGGAAAGGGCGAAATACACGCCGAGGAAGACCGTGACTGAGGAAATCGTAGACTACGAGTAATCCTTCTGTAACCATGAGAGTGCGATCGATTTTTGGGTTTCTTTTTTTCGTTTTATTTTGAAAGAACAAATTTTTTTTTGGGAGGGTGATATTACATGGGGGAAGGAATGTGACAGTGCGAGATTCGAGCTTTTTCCTGCGAGGCTTTTCCTCGGGCTGGGTGCCGCCGTGACGAGGTGGTAATAAGATCGTTTTTGATAACCTTATACAAGGTGAGGGTAATAGGGGTTTGATTAATCGACGAAGCTACTGTTCGAGAACGAAGAAGAAGAGGGAGGGGGAGCAGAAGAAAAAAATTCCTCCCGCCTTCGTTTGACGCCCTGTCAACACCGACCCCTAATAAATTTATCGTGTTCACTGCAAATATCAATCGAACCCTCGATCGACAGCTCATCTTCTCTGCGCTAGCCCCTCGACCTCCGAAAGTCTATATAATAATAAAATAACGAAATTAAAGGGAGAAAACGAAATTGGAAAATTGAACATCTTCTTTTACTCGAAATTCATGTACCCATAAACGCGTCAACTAACTCGATCTCTTTAGTTATCTCAATTCCGCGAAAAGTTCTCATTATAATATCGTGCGAACGGGAACAATAAGGTCCTCGAAGAAGTGAGAGGAAGAGGTAAGGGGTGAGAGTAGCGATCAAAAGGAAAGCAATTGCGTAATTGTTAGACCTTGAACAATTCGCAGATCTCGAGCCTGTTGTATTCAGTACCTGGGGCTATTCAGTATTTCTCCTTTTGTAACAATAATTTACACCCCTCTACCCTTGTTTTCTACTTTCTCTCTCTCTCTCTCTCGCCCTCTCCGCATATCTCGTTCTCTCTCTGTCTTACTTTCAGCCGGTGTGTTAACGTCGACTTCTCTTAGCAGAGTAGGTTCGTACTACCTATTCGCTACACCGAAAGATATTTCATTCTTGTTATTCGCTCGCACGTAAATAGCGCATCCGAAGCATTGAAATAACGAAGAAGAACGCGTTCTCAATTTTTCACGAATTACTAATACGGGATGCTAGATCTACGTACGTACGCAACGCTTCATATTCTTTCAGATAAAACAAGAACGCTGCTGCTCGTCATCCGTGGCCGAGGAAAGTGGGGAACATCGATATCCATAATATATTTTATGTACATCGGTGCTTTCCGTTCTTGAGTAATCAATAACGAGCTTTTCAATTATATACCTTGGTCCAGCGTCATATTTTGTGGGATTTTTCACCGAAAGCTATTTGAAAAAATGGTAGCTCAGTGTTTTTGAACTGATAACGTTGTAGCGGGTGACGAGCCCAATCCAACGATACCAAACAAAGTTATATTCGATTGATTAGATTCCGAGATATCACGTCTTGTCGTATGAGATCGGCTGCTAGTGCCTAGCGCGCTGCATCCCGCTGCGCTGCGCCGCGTTACAATATACCATCACAGCGTGCAGCGCTCTCGAACTGTAAGATGGGATATCTCGTGACAGAGTAAACGGAAAGGTATCTTGTTACGTGTCGTTCAACTCGTCTCTTTGATAGCTGTAACCTCGTCTGCATAAAATAGACGAAACAGACTAATGAAGATCGAGTTTCATTATTATCAATTTCGTAGAAATTTCCGTGCACGTAAACGTGTAAAATAAATCTTTACTCTGTGTGCTTGATGAGCTGTTGTTTACGATAATGTACCGAGGAAGAGGATAAGCCGGAAGAGTTTTGACCAACGTGGAATCCCCTCGTGAAACAAAGGGATAAAGGGACCCAGGATGAAGGATGGGGTATGAACCTTCCTCATTGTCAGTAGTCAGCAGTCAGCAGGCGGCATGGAATCCCCCGAGCAAAGGGCGGACATCTGACTTACGATTAATCTTACAATTAACAGCAGCAACAACCTGCAGCTGCTGAAGAGTAATTAAAAAATTACTTTTTCTTTTCTTTTTTTTTTTTTTTCTCTCTTTTTTCGTCTTCTTTTCTTTACTTTTTGAAACGTGATTATCACGCGAACTTTTCCGCGGGTGAGAATGTATCTACCTGTGTAAATACGTTCACCCATTATACAGATACACATAATCTCCGCTCCCGGGTCGATGAGATTTCGTTCAACTGTGGGAACGGAGCTGAGGTGATATTTGCCGAGTACTTCGCCCGGAAATAACCGGTGGAAATCTTTTCGACAAGGTCAACGAGTGTGCAGACACTTGACTCGGAATTCATTCGGGGGTCATGAAATGGCGCTCCTCAGAGAGGTCATTCTGACGCTATCGTATCCGGTCAGCCTTCCTTTTCCCCTACTTTAGAACCGGGCTAAGGGTCAGGTATTGCTTCCGCAAATGCCTATATGTGTACATATCCACGAATCCGTGTATGTATATGAACCGGATTTTACATGGGTTTAAACGTGCGAATATAGTAGGCGAAAAAATTTCTCGAAGATGCAAAAAAATCAAAAAAATAGACCTACGCAAAGTATCGAGAACGATTTCTCTCTCGTTCACAAACGCCCGTAGCGAATCGTTCCTCCCTTCCGACATGTAAGAGCGAATAGAAAATTTCTTTCACGAAGAGGAGACAGAAGCAAATTTTGACGGATGAGGAAAAACAGAGTTTGCTACGCGTCGTATCGCGGAACCTTTCACGCTAGGGGAAACAAATATCAGGAATTGTACCACCACTATTTCACCCTCGTATACACTATTTACCATTCACCGTTAACTGTTCAACATCCTCTCTCTACACAAAGACGCACAGATAAGCGCAGACATACGTTGGGCGAACAGGAATACACCTCGGAATTGAGAAATGTTCATTGGGTTTGGTTTCCCACGTCATGGGCTCTTAATGTCTCGAGTTTGGCGGTAGTTGAAGTTCTCATTCGACTCCGTTCTATTTCTCCAGCTGAGCTTTGCGTATCGATTATAATCGGCCTTCGAGTAGGTAGTCTTCGTTCCATTTCTCCCGAAGTCATCTGGTAGGTTGGAAAAAAAAAGGCTTCGATCCAAAGACAGGAAACTGTGCGTTCTGTGAAAGTTTGGAAATTATTTTCCGCAACGATAATCGCAGCTTACGGTCACTCCGCGATTGAAAGTCGTGAGGAAATGCATGGAAGATGCGGTAATCGATGAACGAAGATTTTTTGAAACTCTTTCTCATCGTTGGAATCGGAATTACGTTGCAAATTCCGAGACGATGTACATGCCCACCGTAGAGAACGTTTCGTTTCGTCTGTCAGATATAAATCCCTTAACCGATCAAAGACCGTGGTTCACTGCAGGTCCAGGAACGTGAGCTGGGGTATTAGGTATGTAGACATCAATCATTTTTCCAGACCATAAGAGATGGGGATATAGAGAAAGAGGGAAAGAGAGAGCTTTCGAAAAACGAGAGTTTGGTTGTGCTTTGTGAGCTGTATATAGATATACAGATGGTATTCCTTGCAATAATCAAAGAATCAAATATTCCGCGAGCATCAATAATATAAAATTCTATCAGGGGATGATGCTGCCTTTTCCTTTTTCTTATTCGCCCCTTCTTCCTCTTCTTCATCTTCATCTTACTTTTTTTCCCTTCGATTTCTTTCATTATTTCAAACCCTCGCGTCGTTATAGATATATACGACAAAGACGTGCGGTCGCGGTCCCGCACCGCAGATATTCATTCCGTCATTTTTCACATACATTTATTTATTTATTCACGTATTTATTTCTTATTTAGAATAACATTCGGAGAATCCTTAAAGCGGCCTAAAAAATTCGGAATATTAACGAATAAGAAACGAACCGAAGGGTCATGCAAATATACCTATAAGTATACGTATCGCATATTATGCAATGATTCTCTTCGATCGATAAATTTTCATATTTCCTTCTCCTTTTTCCTTTTCCCGCTTTTCTTCTATCCTATTAACTTCATCATCCGTTAACAATAATCTGCAGTATCTTCGCACAGAAGCTCTAACCCCTTTCAAAGAGCGCAAAACTTGTTGCTCTTCCAGATTTTCAAAAGCATTTCCTCAAGCCGAAGATAAACAGTTCAGAAACTCTGCGAAGACATCATTCAAAGCTCTTTCAATGTAGCTGGTTAATTAATTATTCATAATATCATTAACTTCAATCACATTTTTCATTCTATCGGCTTGTAGCCATACGTATATCCATATCTATCTATCGCTATGTGCACTTTCAATTCCTGATTTACAACCGACGATTTTTTTATTTTCTTCAGGTTGAGTGAACCATATTTTGAGGGTAGATTCCTCGTTGAATTCTAAGACTAAATTTCCTTTACCAAAAATTCGTGGGGCCAATAGTTTCCGAGTTACGAGAGATCCTAGTTGACCGATCGCGGAACTTATAGGCGACTCAGACAGGGCTGACAATGAGCGGAAGTTGCGCGGTGGCGCCATCTATGCGACCTATACGCTCCGCGATTGGTCAACTAAGATCTTCCGTAGCTCTGAAACTAGCGGTCTCTCGAGTTTTCGGTAAAGAAAATTTAGTCTTAGTTTCTCACGGGGAATCTACCCTCAAAATATGGCCAACTTAGACTGAATCACACTGTATACTTCATAAATCTTTTATTAGAAATTCTCACGGAATTAGATTCCCATTTAGTAAGTGAAAGTCAAATGTATTTAAGAGAAATTTTATTTTTCATTTTTTTTCCACTCTTACTCCGAGTCCGCAGGGGTTGGAAAAATAATTAACATTAAACCAAAGTCTTTTACTTATGCGGCACCGTGCCAGCTATTGTTAAGTAGAAATTAATTATACAGCCCCACGTTATAAATTGCATTATAATTGTTATAAATTCATTTTCAGATTTTTTTGTGTATTAATTATCATTTTTAATTATCCACGTATGCATATATGTATGTACTGAAATATGTACTTCGAAAAAAAAAAGGGGGAAAAAAACCCAAAAAACATTCAGCGTTGAATTATAGCCGTGTGCAATACGCAAATGCTGATGTAGACACGTGCCAACGTTATGCAGATATACCTAGCTAGAAATTATAGCCTGATACGGAAACAAGATTGTCACGAACTTCTCTCTCCTCTCTCTCATCTCTCACCCTTCTCTCTCCGCTGTACTACACATTGTTATTGGCCCGATGCGATGCAGCAATATATATTTGAACGTGAGTTCGCGCGCCCACGATATCATACGCTTCGTGATAAGAATTACGCACAAGGATCATACCCATATACAGAATATGGTGTGTAATATTTTAATTAAATAATATTGCTTCGAGCTATGAAAAATGAATGAACAAAAAAAAAACAGAAAAATTCTACTGCTCTTCGAATTCTTTTATGAAAATACATCAGTACATCAGACGGCGTATTAATAATTAAAAAAACCGTATTAGTAGGAGTAGGAAAATTGTTGCTCTACGTGAAAGTCAGGACAAAATAGCTTACAAAATATCTAAACGAATGAATATATACTTAAAATTCTCCTCCATTTGATGATAAATAATATCCGATGGTAAAAGAATGCAAAAATATTATTTCATCAACAAAAAACCACGAAGATGAGGCTTTTCTGTGTTATTTTAGCGAAATATATGAGTGGGGGAATCAAAAACGCATATAGGGTGACGCAGATTTTGGTAGGGGATTCCCCGGAAAAATCCACGACTAAGTTTCCTTTACCGGAAATTCGAGGGACCAATAGTTTCAGAGCTACGGACGATCTTAGTTGACCAATCGCGGAGCGTATAGGTCGCATAGACTGGGTACCGCGCACGCGCATCTCATATTCATGGCTGGCCCAGTCTGAGTAACCTATGCGTTCCGCGCTTGGTCACCTAAGATCTTTCGTAGCTCGGAAACTATGGGACCTTCGAATTTTTGGTAAAGGAAATTCAGTCTCAGAATTTCACGGAGAATCTACCCTCGTGAATAAAAAATAGGACTTTTATTTTTTTATTTTTTCTTCTTTCGACGCAATTGTGTCAAGTTTTTTTTCCTACCTTTGAAGACAGAGATAAAACGAGAGAATCAAAAGTGATCTGTTTCATTTAAGTGAATATGAGAGTGGTAAAGAAATGAGGGAAAAAAGAAAGTCGAGGGGTCGAGTTGAGGAGAGGAAGGTGAAAAGAGATGAAGAAAAGACTGGAGAAACGTTCTTCCTCTAATGAAAGTCATATTTCTCGTTATATCATCCTCCCAGTAGAGCAAGTTCGCTTTTGGCTTATTCTTCCGAGTCTTGAGACACGGTGAACTGGTGAATTGCACACCGTAGCTGTATAAGGTATAATACGAGGGTCGAGGGTTGAGGGTTGACTCTTTTTGGCTTCTACCGTACCGCGCGATGCGATCTGCTGCTCATGCGGTTATCAAGAATTATTATACCTGGCCATCTGGATTCGTTATTATTTAATTATCGGGTTATTTTATACCGGATGTAAGTAGATACAGCCCAACCGTTACCCCCGACGAACTCCATCTCCAAATCCAAATCCAACTTCAACCCCCGAACACCACCATAAAGAATTTTCAGTTATCTGTATTCAAATCGATTGGGAAAAGAAGATATTCTTATTCCCCTTCCTCCTCCCCCACCCCCCCTGTACTCGTAGTGTATATCATATTTATTTAGATTTATTCAGAAAAATCGAAAAGGAGGTAAAAAAGGGAGAAAAAAATTCACCCATTTTTTTTCCTCGATCTCTCGCTCGTTTTCTTCCCCTCTAGATATCTATGACAGTTTTGACTCAACGATTATCGATAGATCGAAAAATTATAAGAAAAAAAATAAAATAAAATTAATTACAGTACGTAATTTACTGTATACACGTCTACACGTGTAATGATCGTCGAGTAATTTTTCAAGTCTCACCTTTTGTCTCGTTATTTCGTTCTCCTTTTATCTCCTGCATTGTAAAATTTAATCCATGTAATCACAAAATTCCTAGTTTTCAACAATAAATAATTTACGGTTCTTCTTCTTTTTCCGTTTTATTTCCCTTTTATCGCGTGCTCGGCGAAAAGAATGGGAAATTTTTTTACGGGAAAAATTTTATCGCACATTATCTAGTCTGAGATATTTTATTCACACTTCATGATGATCGTTTCATCACACATTATAATTATCTGAAGCAATTTGTTTATTTATTTATTTACTTATTTCGTTTCTTTTTTTCGTTTTTGTTCTTTCGATCCAGAAGATTGACCCTGTGAATAATATTCACGAAACTTTCATAGATTATAGTATCATAATGTCAATCAGTTAATTGACTCTCGTTAGAATTTTCGTCTCTTTCCCTTTGAAGAGATACAAAAAAAAAAAAAAAAAAAAAACAAAAAATTGTATCAACTGTTCTTGTAATTTACGTTTGAAATTATTAGATGGAAGGAAGTAGAGGAAGAGAGATAGAGGGGTCGTAAAAAAGAGGAAAGAGAATCGATTAAAAATGATATCAATTATTCAATTATTCGATAAATTATAGATATAAAGTTTATCGATAATATTTTTCTTCGAAACTTATTCACTAAAATTTTCGCGAGAAAAGAACATCGAAAGATATCCCCGTCACTTAATTATTTTATAGATTAAATAACGAGACGATTTAAAGATTTGATAAATTTTTTTTTCGGTTTTTTGTTTTTTTTCAATTTTGAAAGAAATTTTTTATTTTTTTTTTCTTCTTCTTGTTTTTCTACAATTTTCTCCAAATCATATAGGAATAAAAGGATAAAAAAAAATTCTTCACCAGCCCGCGTACATACGTGTACAGTAATTATACTCGATATACTAGTGATAGAATACTAAGGATAAACATGGACGTGTTTGGGTAGAGGATCGCGACGCGACTGAAAACGTATGAAAACGATGCTCCGCATTCAACCCCCGCAAGCTACAGAGAGTTTCACCCTCTTCGCCCCTTTACCTCGCTTCAACCCCTGGGCTGTGCCAACGACGTTGACCTACGTGGCGCAGGCGTACAGCGAAGCAATGCACACGAGTATAGGAATTACCTCAGAGCAAGGACAACGCGAAGAGGAAGTCGACACCGAGGACTAGGCTAATACTTATCCTCCCTCCAGGCGTTCACGCGCGGTACATGCAATTGTCACAGGACTATTCCTTTTTCTGTCCTCCTTTTTATTCTCTCCTCTTTCTCTCTCTCTCTCTCTCTCTCTTTCTCTCTTTTTTTTTTCTTCTTCGTGTTTTGTTTTTATAGAAATGACAGCAATCAACGAGAAGACACGCGGGAGAAGAGTTTCCACTTAATTTTCATTCCTTTGCCTTTCTTTACCATCTACATATTACTCTCATTTCATTCATTCGTTTAGATAATCGAGAAATTTCATATCTCTCAATAACGTTTATGGAATAACACACTTCTGCAGTAATTCGGTAACAATAGCAATAATAGCAATAATAGCAATAATAGTAATAACAGCGATAATAGTAATAATGGCAATCGCATTAATAACAGTAATAATATAGTATCGATGAACGTAATGAAGTTGTTAGCAATATTAGTGATAATAGCAATAATAGCGATGATAGTAATAATGGCAATAACATTAATAACAGTAATAATATATATAGTATCGATAATGGTAATGAAGTTGTAAATTTGTTTTCACGTTATAAAAAATAGATATACATGTATACATATAATGAATGTACTCGTATGTCGTGGATATATAACTATATAGAAACCTGTGTACCTAATAATTGTTCTCGTCATGAAATCGGGAAGTGAATTTCGATGGTATTTTAGTGTTAGTAGCTAGTAGCTAGTAGTTATTTCTGTCTAGTTATAGAGTACGATCAGGAATGCGGTAGGACCCTAGTACAGTTTGCAAAATTGAGATTACCCTAGAGAATGCATAGATACGTTATACACACATATATATATATATATATACATATATATATATATATATATATATATATATATATATACGTAGGTGGTGGTGCGCAGGAACCAGGATAGGATACGGTGGTAGCATTAGTTCGGATACATAGAATGTTGTGCGGAGTCAGGTTGCAGTCAGCTACAGCTATTGCAGCAACGAGGAAAACCGGGTGAGTCAGTTCTGACAGAGTCTGATAAACCCGTCGAGAGAACTCGAAGGCTTTCCAAATTACATAAGTTTTAATATCATACACTGTAAGCTGAATTGGTGCTACGGTGTGCTAGGCTAGTGCGCTGGTGTACCGGTGTACCGGTGTGCCGGTGTACTGTTCAACGCGGCACATCATCGCACCGCCGTATACTGTATCAACCAACCAGAACAGAAGGAGAAAACGAAAAGCGCTGAAACACCAATCATAGAAGTTATGATCTTCTCATTAAATTACAAAATCACGCTTTCCTTTCTTTCTGATTTCTTTAGCTTTCCTTTTCTTTAATTTTTATTTTTCCTTTTTTTTTTTTATCAGCGATACAGAACGCGTTTTTATAAAGCAGATTTTAACAGCTTTATAAAGAAGGAAGGGGGGGAGACTAGATCGTTGAAATTCTTTACAGTACAGAATGGGGTGGGGGGTACCTACGTACGTACTTCGCTTTTCACGTTCCTTTGTTCCCCCTTTACTTACCCCGCTGTACCATACCCACCGCTATGTTCTCCCCGTGCACATTTTCCCGAGACGTTCAAACAACGTTTTAATCGGCTCTAGCATCGCCTTGAAGTGGAAAGAAAACTGTAGGTAAGGCGAAACAAAAGAAAATAGGAAAATTTTACTCATTCGACGTTGCCTTTTGCCGCATTCTACTTATATATATATATATATACATATATCCTCCTACTTTGCCGCGAGAAAGAAGAACAAAAAAAAAAAACAAAAAAAAAAAAAAAAAACAGCCCTCGCGGTATATCGCTGCAATAAATTTCTCAAACGCGAATCCCGAAAAGCAGATAAGCTATAAGTTTTAATAACGCGGAACTCTATATAATCAGTAATTTTTATTCCGATTACACTCGACGGCGAAAGGAAATTGAAGAAAAAAAAATATCAGAAAAGTTAAGAATAACGAAAGAAAATCGAAAGAACGATACTCGTTTTTTTTTTTTTTTTTCCTTTTTTTTTTTTTTCATGATACCAAGCTGTAACGTATACATATATATATATATATATATATATATATATATATAATAATATATATATATAATGTGTAAATATAATAACGCGTGTTTGACTGTGCGCGAGATGAGAAACGCGAAATGTAGGGAATACGTGTTATACATATATAATAAATGTGGAAATTGAAAGTAGGAGGAGAAGAGTCGCGCGGGGCTTCGGGAAGAGTGGTTTTCTTTTATTTTTTTTCCTTTTTACTTTATCCTTTTTTTTTTCTTCGTCTCTCTCTCTTTTTTTTTTCTTTTTTTTTTCTCTTTTTTATTCTTTTTTCTTTTTCCGCTTCAGCGTGACGTAACATCGGCGTTCGCGTGCGAAACCCCTCTTCAGAATTTGGTATAGAGATCAATTTCTCAGGCTTGAAAGATTGGAAAACTTGTTTGGCACTGATGTGTATGTTTTCTGGTTACTTACCCTCTTTTTTACACGCTTTTCATTCTTCTTTTTCACTCCGGCTTTTCTCACTCCCTCTATCCCACTCTCTTACTTCATATTATATATCTGTATGTGTGTATATATATATATTCCCACCTCTCGTTCAACTTCAATCTTTTATACTCAATCACAGTCTCAACCGATTCTTTCCAACTGTGCCTGAGAACTTGAGAATCTCTTAATTTTATTCCATTTTTTTATGCTTTAGAAATTTTCCAATCTTCATTACCTTCTGTCCCTATCATTTCGGGAATACCGTAATTAACATTAAAAAAAAAAACGAGTTTTTTTACATTTTGAGATATTTTTGACTTTTTTTTTAGCTTTTTTGGATTTCAAATTATCGCGATAATTCGTGATTGGATGATCCGAACCACGTCGTGTTACGTATCGTTTGTTAGGTCTCGACGAGAGCTAACTTCAGATCGTAAAAAAAATAACGAAAATGACAAACAGTTGAAAAAAAAAAGGTTGATTAATAAAATCAGGAGTGAAATAATCGTCAGGAAAAATTCACCTCCGGTTGATTTTTCCACCGACTTATAACCGCGAGTAAAAACGTTGGAATAAAATTACACCCATACGTAAACCGAGTCGCTATAGTTCCTTTCGTTTTCCTCGGCCCTCTAATCCGGCCAAGCTTTCGAAAGATCGTGCCACGTATGTACATATTAGCTGTACGTAGGTACATACCTGTAATAATCAAAGGAAAAAGATGAAAGTCTGGGTACGTACGTTTCGTAAATTTCATGAATCTGGAAATCTGAAAATTTTTCAAATTCTCTGAGGTGATGAATTTTATTTCTGAACCAAATTCCACATCGCATCGTTTTTTACAAAATTGCAAAGTTTCCTCTTCGTTTTTTTAAATATTTTTTAAAAAGACTAGCTAATGACGAACGCTAAGAAACAGAGGAGAATAAATGAGACAAAAATTGACAGAATAAGGTTCATCTTATTTTTTGGGAATTTTGGAGTTTCCCAGTATCCCACTTTCGCGATAAGGGTAAGGTAGGGTAGATTTACCACCAAGTGGTGCATGCGATGTTGAACGTAAGTGGAGTCAAAGAGAGTTTCAGCTCTCGACAAGTTTTGGTTGGCCTCATCGTTTAATTGCCACGATTTCGCTACGTGCGTAGATATACGTATTTAACGTATGGTGTCAAAATATGCATATATACATGTATATACGTTAAATAAATAATAAAACTACGTGAGTTTATATGTAAATAAAAATATTAGACCTGCTGAGACGTTACAAGCCACGAAAAGCTTTTTGATTTTGATTTTACCGAGTATGAAAACTGTGCTTCCATCCGGTACGACTAGGGGGACTAAAGTTCCGAGTCTTGAATCTTGAACTCTGGATTCTTGAATATGAACTGGAGAAGATGTTATGAAATACGAAGCCTCAAGGAGAATAAATTGGTCCTCACGTACGTACCTGCATACATAGCTGCGTAGGTATACATCTATGAACTCCACGAACCTGCAGCAGTGCGTAGTGATGTGGGAAATAACGGTGAATATATGTATATTTACTTCAAAAATCAGTCTTCCTCGAGAGATGAAAGAAATTAATAATATGTACTGCCCGGAGTAGGTAGGTAGGTATACATACGTATACCGACTCGGCTGCAAAACTCAAACATAATATAATATATATTTTATGAAAGCCAAAGAAACCAGGGGTAGAAAGAAAATACTAAAAATTTTATGAATTCATTTTCTTTTTCTTCGTTTTTTTCTTTTTCATATGGGTATTTTTAGTTAATCTTCTAGGGCCGGGTCGAAGTTCCAAATTTTCAAAGCTCCGAACTGAGAAACGTTGAACTTTCGAAGATTCAATTATGGAAACCGGTTCACTTACCGGTTCACAAGCTGTTTTTTCAAAAAGTTCATCTCGAGACGATCAATTTGACCGCTTATCGGTCTCGATACGATCGATACAACCCGAGTTATCAAACTTTGAACGAATAGATGCGCGAAATTCAAGTTTTTGAGGTTAGGCCTTGCGGATCTTTAGCTCTCGGAGATTCGAACCGGTACATTCTCCTTTATCGGCACTGTTTTGTCTCGTGTACTGATAATCAGAACCGGGACTACAACGCTTGTATTAAAGCGGAGTGAGAAAAGTTTCTCAGATGTTTAGAAGGGGCGTCAAATTCTGAGCACAGTACCTACCTAGGACAATTAAGCCTTCTTAATTACTAATCCGGGCTTGAGCAACTCTACTCTACTCCGCTATACTCAACTTCGAGTATACAAAGTCTCGTTGGCTGGTTTACTTGTTTGTACGATATATGTATATACGAATGTCTGTCTAACGGGAACGAGATACTGGCTTTTCACACAGCGTAATTATACCCTGTTTAATGATACATTTACATAAACACGTACTAGGGTGTTACGCAAACACGTCCTTTTGATTTTCACATAGTATATAATCTATCCAAAGTTTCGAACCAGATTCAAGAAATTTCATCGAAATAATTCGTCTCGCTAAATTCTGAACCGATCGGTTCAAAGATCGGTTCAAAAAACTCGTTCTCGATTTGCAGCGACAAAATTTCGCCTAAGTTGAACACGATTTTCCAATTTTTGTATCATTTTTTTTCACGCGGCTAGAACCCGTTTCCGAAAAACACCAGTCCCCTTTCGAATTCGACTAAAAGTCTAAAAATTTTCACCGAAGATTAAAAATCGGGAACGAAATTTGATTTGAAATTCTCTGGCCCACTTCAAAGATTCGGGAATTTAGTCATCCCCGGCCGACGTTTGTACAAACAATAATAATCCATACAAGGGTGCTTATATTGCGTAGGTACGTTGACATTGTGGTGCGAAGTGTTTAGCTAGTTGAGTTGATTCAGGGCGGGGGTGGTCGCGCAGGGGTAGGTATAGGTGCATTTATATAAGCGGCTATGCCATAAGGCGGACACAGGTTGGCACAGGGGATGGGACGGTGGGGGTCTAGTTTAGTCAAGTTGATAGTTGAGTTAAGTTAACTTGGGTCAGGGGTTGGGCGGGGTTAGACCAACTTAGGAAAATATACCTCGCGGCAAAATTAGTGTATCTCTGACAGGGTCCTAGCCACATGTTTCCGCGTTAAACAGCCGGAAATTAAAGGTGGGTAGGTGGGTACGTAGCTAGCTAGGGGTAGCTGTGCCGCTGTGCCAGAAACCGAAACATGAATTGCAAATCTCGCTCCGCGTATACTACGGCGTGATAATAATAGCGATAACCGCAAAATTCGATCCCGAAATAATTTTCTTCTTCTTTTTTTTTTTTCTCTTTTTGATTTTCTTCTTTTTTCGAAGAGAAATGGACAAAAATTAATCCCTCGATGGATAATGCGCGAACGTATAGTTGTATTCTATTTGTAAATTTAGGATCGTTTATCAGAGATTTTAGGGTCCTGCGGGGATGGTGGGAGGGAGAAGAGAGGTCAAGTTATAAACTATTACCAGATTTTGTATCGGACGCTATTACAAGGGACAGATAATAATTATACGCAGTTAGGTATGTATATACCTATACCGATGATGGTATGGGCTAGAGGGTAAAGGGTGTGGGATAGAGGGTCGCTTAACAGCTTATTATCCGTTAGAATTCAGGCTCAAAACAGCTTCATGAAATATACTTGCTCCCAAACCACCGCGCGTTAGCTATGAGATCGCTTCGCTGTATAATATGAATTCATACATGTTTAATGTTTGTATGTTTAATTAATTAGTTAATCAAGTGTAAGGAGAAGTTGAGAAAAAGTTAATGAATCGAACGAAAATTCAGGATTCGTTATCTTTTTGATTCTGGTCGATGAATGACCGAAAGAAACCATTTTGGCTACTTCAATCGATGACTTCACGGTGTCACAAATAATTGCCAGAATTTTGAAACTTTATTTTCCAGAAAGTAGATCTCGAGACGATCAATTTGACCGCTTATTGGTCTCGATGCGATCGATACAGCCCGAGTTATCGAACCCTGAATAAATAGATACGCGAATTTCAAGTTTCGGAGGTTAGGTCTTTCGGATCTTGATTTTTCGTTGGAACTGAACGAATGAGAATAATTCGAAGCTTGTTGTATTCTTGAACTCCTGTTTTCCTTCTTTCCTCATTTTTTTTATTCAAACTTCATCGCATTTTCCTTTCTTTTTCTTTTTCACCTGAAATGAAGAAAAAAAAGAAAAAGAAAACCAAAAATAAAAAAAATTGATACCTTCAAAAGAGTACAAGGTAATTGAAATTCTTCTGTCTGCAGCGTAAACGCGTTGCCTAAGTAAAAGTTTTTTTTTTTTTTTTCTCTCTCTCTTTAGACGATAGGGATGTAAAAGGAGAAGCTGTTCAGGGGAGAAGAAAGAGAGTACCTCTACCTACCTACCTACCTACCTACCTACCTACCTTCCGTCTAGCAAACCTTCGTCTGATTTATACGGGTGTTTTCCCAGTTTGGGGTTGTTATCCCTTTCCTTTACCTCTTTTCCCTTCTCACTTCCTTTTACCTTTCCACTCTTCCCTTTCCCCTTTTCCCCTTTTCCCCTTTTCCCCTTTTCCCCTTTTCCTCTTTTCCTCTTCTCCCCTTTCTCTTTCCCCCTTTTCCTTTTACCTTTTCCTCTCGGTCACGGGTCCCGTTCAACCTTCGGGACTCTGCAGTAGTACCAGGTGGTTTAGCCAAGAGAGACTTTACTCGGCGAGTCGGCCATTAGGGACTTTTCGAAGCGCGATCCTCTTCCCACGCTCGTAAAAAACGCTTCGCTGACTCTTTCCATGCCTAAGTAGTAGCTGAGCAAGAAACCACCGTAAGAAGTGAGGAATTTCCACTCTTTCTATATTCCTTCGATCTTCCCTAGTCCGTTATAAGTAATTCCCTATACCTTTTCTCGCACCCGGCTCCTCTACCTTTTATCAACGTTTAGCCAATTTCGGATTATCATTTCTTCTGCATTAATCCATGAGCCGGAAGTACGATAAAATAGATTTATCGCTTCTTTTTCTACATTCTTTGCTTTCAGTTTCCAGAAAACGAGAGAAAAAAATGAAAAAAAAAGAAAGGAAATGCCCTTGTTACAAAAAACGTTTCGGTACCCGGCAAAAAAGAACCGGAATAAATCTAGAAACTCAGCATTTCGTAGTTCGAAATCTTAACTTTGGGATACTTTTTCATTCGGTTGCGCAGGTTTCAATCGAGAATTGTAGCGTTGGAAAAAATCGTAGAAAATTTTTGCAACGACCGTTTTAAAGCTTGAACCTTCTTCTTTAAAATAATTGCCTAGAAATTATTCGCCGGTCTTTTTTCACCAAGTTATTCGATCTTGAACGTCACGACTCGTAGGTAAGGTGAAAGACGAGTGCGTTGAGATCGTTACGAGTGACGTGATTCGAAATCGAATAAATCGCTGAAAAAAAATCGTAGAGAATTTTTGCGATACCGGTGTTGAAGCTTGGAGCTTTTTCTTCAAAACGCTTCTTCGAAAATTATTCTCAGATTTTTTTTCACCGAGTTATTCAATCTTGAACGTCACGACTCGTAGGTAAAATGAAAGACGAGTGCGTTGAGATCGTTACGAGTGACGTGATTCAAGATCGAATAAATCGGTGAAAAGAAATCGTAGAAAATTTTCAAAAAAAGCATCGCAAAGAAGAAGCTTCAAGCTTTAAGACGATCTTGACGAAAAAAACAGAATTAATTTTTTCGTCCGTTACAGCAAGGTTTACAAAATTGTTCTTCCAGACATTGCGCAGTCTTTTATAAAAAATTGCATAACCAAGTCAAAAACGGTTGTAGACGAATTTCAAAATAAGGATCTTAAAGTTGAAGTTCAAAGCTTCAAAATTCTTTTTCTTCAACTCAATTTCGATAACTTTCCGCCGAGTAATAACGTTTTGAAAAAAAAAATAAAATAAAAATAAAATGAAAGAAAAAAGAAGTCATTTTTTACTGAATCGAAGGAAGAAGCTTTCGAGCGAGGTAATTTAGATCCTGTCAGATATGGGGGCGATCGTTACGATTAAATCGTTCGTGAAAAACAGATATGAATATATACTTTGATACAAAATAGCGAAGAATATCGTTGAGAATAATAACTTAACGTGTAACTGGCGGCTACCGCTGGTTAGTTAGCGAGTTTTTTCCCTCCATTTTTCTCCTCCATCGAAATCAATAAATCGAATCAATTTATATAGCGAGAATATTTTTTCACCCCTCACTAGCCCGGGGCAGATGCTACATGTAACATATATATCTTATATATCTCGTGTCCGGAACGTCTAACTTCTTCGCCTGGCCAATTACAGAAAGAATAACGTTTCAGATCATGCCAGTTCGGGATTAAAAGCAACTTTTTTTTCCCCCCTTTTTCTCATCAAAAGAAACGAAGACAAAACTGAACAATAACGAAAAAAGAAAGAAAGTGAAGAAAAAAAAAAAAAAAAAGAAACAAACAAAAAAATAAAGAAAATCAAACGAGAGGAACAACGAAATCGTTCCCGTCCGCGATATTTCACGCAGGGATACGGAAAATTTGCGAATGTTCGAAAAAATTTCCGCATCCGGAGATAATACCTTGGAAAAAGATAGAAATAAAAATAAAATTTTTGTTTTTCAATCGCAGGTCGATTCGAAAAGGAACTACGAATTTTTATTTTCATTTTTTCTTCGCCTAGAGACGAAGGAAAATTTGAATTTTTCCAGGTATACATACTAGGGTGCTTTTTTTTGGGGGAATATTTTTTTTTTTTCGGCATTTCGAACAAAATTTCAGGCCGGGAACGAAAAAAAAAAAAAAAATAGTCCCAAAAAAAGCACCCTAGTATGTATGTACATACGTATAAAAGTGGAATGCGATATATACGTGGCAAAGATTTGTCAAAGTTATAAAACAGGGAATTGGGGGGGTGGATGACTACCAGGATTTTATATCCCCCGGCATAATGCGATGTGCCAAGTTTGATCATTCGATACACAAAATTTCGCTAGCAGCAGTAACACATATTCGCGTATAATTTAACTGCATGTTTATACCCCGAATTTTTATTTTCTCGAATTGCATCGCGGGGGTTGGGGCTCGGGGCTCGGGGGTCGGGGGTTTTATTCCATCATTATCATACGGTACGGTCGCATGTACGTACGTACTAAAAAAAAAGCTCCTAAACTCTCGTTTGGTACATTTGCAGAAAATATTACCCGGAACTGAACTGATGCCACATTGTCGTGTCTGGTATAGCCGAGTCATTACCTACCCTACCTTACCCCAACCCCATTTTTCAATGTTCTATACACTTTTTAAAGAGTTTTCATTGCCCTCAATATATGAATAAAACGATACAAGCATCGTTTTATTCATGACCCCCTTCGGTTCGCGATTCTTCTTCTTTTTTTTTTTTTTTCTTCCCCCCACCCCTTATCCCACCCCTGAAATCTCCGCATTATTATTATTAATATTATTATCGGTATCATTATGTAAATTAGCAAATAAATTTGTATCATATACGGTAGTAGATATTGGCGGTAGATTTTAGACCGCGAAGTTTACCGCGTGTGTGTATATGTATAGTATCGGCAAGAACCACCCCCGTTTATATTAGCTATTTTTCTTTTATTCTCCCTCTCGACGAAGATCGGAAAATTTTATACCGATGTAAAGTTGAGAAAAAAAAAAAAAAAAAAATGAAATTCTATGATTCAAGGGTTGAAACGGTACCGAATTTTTTTTTTTTTTTCACTTCTTTTTTTCTTCTTCCCCCCATTCATATTCTATATCCTGATTCACACGTTACGCGCACCGAGGGCTGTATCTATTATACACTTTAAACCAACCTCCAATTTGCGGCTTAGCTCCAACCCCCCTCTACCCCCTAGGCACCACGGGAACGAATGGTGGATCTAAATTACAGTAATTAAACAGATCTTTAGCTGTACGTATGTATATACTACTATGTGTACCAAAGTGCTGGATAGTAAAGTGTTGATTGCGTTTTCTGCAGGGGCAGATTATTACGCTTTAATGGGGTAGTTTCAGTTTCTTTTTATTTTTTTTCCTTCTCTCTTTTCTATTTTCTTTCTTTTCTTTCTTTCTTTCACCTTCGTTTACTCTATTTATCCGTTTAGTTCATTGATTACTTTTTTCTTTTCTCTTTTTTGGTTTTTTTTTTCACAATTTTCGTTAATTAAATCCTCTTCGATCGGGGACAATCAATTATTATATCATTAACGTAACGCGGTTTTTTCGCACATCGATATGTATTCACCTCACTCTCTCTCTCTCTCTCTCTCTCTCTCTGTTTCCACCCTTGCAAATTGAACACGATACGCGTTTTATATATAAATACATATATATATATATATATATATATATATATACATATTTATACAATGGTAAATCGATGTTTGGGTTTACAGCGAGGGGTTAAACTCCTGTGATCGAGAGAGAAAGAAAAAACAAAAAAACGCACCCCAAAAAAATTAAAAAAGAAAGAATGACAAAAAAAAAAAGAAAAAAAAGAAAATACAAAAAATAACGAACAAATGGAATGACAAAGCCAACGGGGTTCGCGATGTGTGGTGTTGTTGTTGTTGTTGTTGTTGTTGTTCACCGAGTAAATTATCGATGTGCCTGCGCTTTGCTGCGGGTACTCGAATGACGTATATACTATATGTAAATGGATGCAATTTTGAAATGGTCCTTAACGAAACGATTAGAGAGTGGAGAAATAAAAATGAAACAAATAAAACAATGAGAGTAGAAAAATGTCATATCGTTTCTCTTGATTATTTGGAAAATTTAATCAACGGCTATATAATTGCACCGTTGCAAAAAAAAATTATTGGCAAAAAGTTTCCGTCGACCCTTTTCGCGAGCGTGAAGTATTGAAATTCAGGTGAAATAAAAATGCTGAAAGAAAAGGGGTAAAATAAGCAAAAATTTTTGATAGAGGAGAAAGAGAGGGAATAAAAAAGTATTAAAAACTCCCTTTTTGCGCTACCTGGTACCCTTTTGGCAAACCATTTTATTAAAGCATAATTGTTGGCGGTACCGCCGACGTATTTCGACCCTTATTCACCCCTACAGAGTTTGGGACTCTACTGCTGCAACACGAACATGTATCGGGGTTGTAATTAAATGCATAATTAATGACCTTCGTGTTTGCCGGGCGTCCGGTCAGTCTGGAATTTGCATCGATTTGAGCTGGGAGAAACGGTCCTGTATACATGTATATGTGTGTTACACCTACCCCTGAAACGTTTCCGCACACCCGCGACCCCAGCTTTCTATAACGTAACGGCCGCGGCGCGACGGACTTCGACCACCGTTCTCATTATATTTGGTCAATTTGCGATCCCGAATGACCGCGGACTTGTACTCGAACCAAGAAAATTTGCTGCCCTTTTTTTTTTTTTTTCTTCTTCTTCTTCTTTCCGTACCAAAAAAACTTTTTTTTCGAAATTATTTACCTCAAACGAGCTTTTTTTTTTACAAATACAAAAAATCCCCGGCTTTATCCAGACGCCTTATTCCTATCTCGATCGAAAAAGTACAATTTCGGTACCGAAGCACACGATTTTCGACCCAAAACAATGTCACGAAGTCCAGGAGCTTTTTGTTTTCCGAAATTTTTCACCTGAAATGCGATCTCGTGCGGAGAGAACCCCGTTTCTGAAAGCTTTATCCTACTACGATTTAAATAGCACGATTTTTATTTCGATACACACGATTTTTGACCCGAAATAATGTTCTCAAGTCAACGAGCTTCATTCTTTCGAAATTCGGTGGCTGAAACTAGCTTTTTGAGCAAAAAAAAAAAAAAAGAAAACACCGGCTTCGGGCGCCCGATCTTACCCCGATTGAAAAAAGTCCAATTTTTGTATCGAATCGCACGGCTTTTGACCCGGAAAAATATCACAAAGTCCCGCGGAGCTTTTTGTTTTCGAAAATTTTCACCTGAAATGATATCTCGTACGGAGAGAACCCCAGTTAATCTGAAAGCTTTATTCTACTACGATTTAAATAGTACAATTTTTACGTTGATACACACGGTTTTTTTGACCCGGAAAAATATTTTACTATCGACGAGCTTTCTTTCATAGGAAAATAGCCTTTTTTTTTACGAAATTCTTTGTCTCGAATGAGCTTTTGTGATGAAAAACTCCCGGTTTTAGACGCCTCACCCTACCCCGATTGGAAAAGTCGAATTCTTGTGTTAAAACACGAGGTTTTTGCTTCAGAAAAATATCATGATATCCCACGAGCTTATTTCTCAAAATTCTGCACCTGGAATGACCTTTCATGCAAAAAAGAGCCCAGTTTTCAGACGCCTCGTCTTTACCCCGATTACAAAATTTCGGTTTTTATTTTAAAACAGAAATATTATACAATCGAGGAGCTTTCTTTCATACAAGAATAGCTTTTTTGAAGAAACTTTTAAACCCGGATGAGTTTTTTTGCAAAAAAAAAAAACAGAAAACGAAAAGTAAAAGAAAAAAGGAAACGCCAGTATTGTACGCCTTATCCCACCCCGATTGGAAAAGTCCAATTTTTACATCAAAGCACACGATTTTCGATCCGGAAAAGTAAAATTTTTTTTTTTCAAAATTCTCAGAGGAACAATTATCCTTGCCGAAAGATAGACGGGTGCTTCGGAATGATCACACCTTACCTTATTCACATTGAATTATATTTACCAAGAGGGTATAAACCCCGAGGTTTTAATTAAAGAATTAAACAAAACGAAATAAATGATTGCGGGGTTGAAATCCTTGAGTATAGCTCCACCCCTGAACCCCTGCAGATTCATGATTCAAGACTTGGAACACTAGAGCTCGGTTTCCTTTCCACAACCCATTTTACGAGCAGTTATTAAAACCGAAAGATCTTTGATCTCGTAAAATAGGGGTAGGCTATACAGCTATAGTACGATGTTTTTATAACTGAATTCTACCCCCACATATCTTCGAGATAACAACGAAAGACAGTGAAGTAAAATATAAGAAGAGGTAGAAGAAAAGGAAAAAGAAAAAAAAACGAAAATAACACAGGAATACGTTTCTGTTCCAGTTCTTCACATTCATTTTTGCTTTTTCATTTCATTTTTTTTATTTCTTTCTTTATTTTTTTCACGGAGAAAGATCAGCTGTCTGTATTCCATCAATTCCATCCGCGAATTTTTCAACTTCGAAATTATGGGGGTGGGAGGGTTGGGAAAAAGAAAGGACGATAATATTATGCAAAGGAGATCGGGGGACGGGGGGGGGTTGAAGATGGTAATAGAGGATATATGAAGGGATTTACATATCATTTTATACATTTCTTACAATGTTCTTTTAGCTCTGCTTTCTCCCCGTTGCTAACGTCGCACTTTCCATTTTTTTTTCTTTTTTTGTTCTACTCCTTTTTTTCGCGAGATTCCATTTCCAAAAATGGAAAATAAAAAATGAAACAGAAAAAAAGAAGCTTTATTATTCTCAATTTCATTCGAAATTTCATTTTGCAACTCCGGTTCGACGTCTCTGATAAAAATTCAAGAGATAAATCGCTGCTGTGTATATACGTGGATATGTATATACATATGTATACACGTGTGTGTCTAAGGGTAGCGAATTGTTCTGTCTTCTACCCTGTTTCGCTCTGTTCTGCTGCTGCAAGAGTGCCAAATCACTAACGAGTTCTTTTGGCACGAACTGTTTGTCACGTCGTGAAATAGAATGTGGAGAAAGAGAGATCGATAGAACGAGAGGAGAAGGGAAAAGAAAAAAGGAAAAAGGAAAAAGGAAAAAGGAAACAGGAAAAAGGAAAAAGAAGAAATGTTCGATTCTCTCACGACTAGATTCCGACTTTTAGGAATATCCTCTGCGCCTCGCTCAGGTATTCTCCGATTCGAAAAATAAAGTATTTTAAAAACGAATCCAAGGGTTGAAATTCGGCCACAAGTAACGCTCGGGCTTTCTTCCCTTACCGAAATTTTCTCATTAATTTTTTCTCTCCTCCCTTCCACTTCTTCTATTTTTTAATTCACATCTGAAATCGATCCTCGGGGTTGTAACCACCCCCTATTCTTCGTTAAATATATTTACAACCTAACCCCTTCCCTCGCCCTCTCCGACCCTAATGTAATTCATTTTGTTGTACCCTTCTTCGAGAACAATCGACCCAATCAGAATCGTGGCTTTACGAGATTTTTCGAAAAAATCTGCAACCCCTCTTTTCGTTTTTTTTTTTATTATTTCATGCGATCGTCTGACACCCTTAGCTATCGCCGGAATTCGTACCGGATCATTTACCCCCTGATAAAATTTTTCGACGTTTATTTCCTCCCCGATTCTTCAGGGGTAAGAATTCCTCCTTTTCTCCAAAGTTCGTAGGTAACTTTAGAGCCTCGCCTAGCTCTGACTCTGGGATCCAGACTTTCGGAACTGTTGCAGTGAACTGGCTGTGCACAGAGGAGGCAGTAGTAAGATAGAAAAAAAAAAAATGGAAAGCAAAAAGAGGGGGAGAGAGAGAGAGGGTTGAAAAAAGAAAAAGCGAGAAAATGGTACAGCAAAGACGTTGCAGCCTTCGTTAGTTGATTCCACCCTCCCTTTCCAAAGCCCCGAGCTTTAATTTTCTGTCTTTTTCCAACCCCTCAGGTACCTGACTACCTACCTTGCTACTAGACCGAGAAGCTCTTCTTGCTTTTACCTTTTTGCTACCGTTTTAATAACACGACTCATTAAGGAACGACTTCCGGTCCTCCTCTGACTCCAGACTCGCGTACCTGCCGCGTCTGCCACGTACGTGGTCAAGTTGAAAATGAAAAAAAAAAAGCATCAGAATAACAGGGGAGAAAATTGGATCCGGGATAAATTTTCGAAAAATCAAAAAAAAAAAAAAAAAAACGTTTTACAGAAGAGTCTGAAGTGCAACAAAATCGAAGAAGAACTTCGCCACTCTTTCAACCCTCGACGGAATTCCGTTGCGAAAATTCATCGGCACGGTACGAGGTGCGAGTAAATCAAAAACCGCATCACTGGAAGTGCGAAATGTTCATCTCGAAGCTTGAGGGTGAAATTCGAGCGAAAATTTATTAATAAAAGTGAAAAATCGAGGGGAAAATATTTTCTCAATAACGAGATCGCGCCAAGGTAAGATTTTTTCATTATTTGAGCTTGATTTGAGTAGGGAAATCTGAAACTACCCGTATTTCTCACCCTTTACTCGATTTTGATTAAAATTGAAATGAAATGAAAAAAAAAAAAAAAAATTATATGCATGGAAAAAATTTCGTACCTTTGATTCGCTATTTTTTTATAATAATCTTCGCAGGAAAGAAAAGTAAGCAACCCTGTGAATCGACGCGTTGTTAAAACCTGTTTGCGTTTTACTCCCTTGGGAGATGTGCGGTCGGAGTATCGGGGAGGAAACGGGGTCTTGTTTTCTTGGTGTATACGTATACCCACCAGCTACAGCACGGCGGTTCGCTCGACAGATTTGGGAATTCTCGTTCGAAACTAAATTCAGAATTCAACGTGCATGCGAATTGAAAATCTACCCCCTACCCTTGTCATCGTACCCGGAACGAAAAGTAGAGGAAAAAGGAAACAAGCGCGGATATACTACGAATCCGATCACTGCATCAGCATGGAGTACTGAATATATCGTGTTTGGTCTTTAGACAGGGTAGTTCTTCGCTTTTAATTTATTTTCGAAAAAAAAAAAAAAAAAAAAACGAAAAGAAAAAAGGGTGAAAAAAAAAATATTCGCTAAATCTGTATATATGTTAGATAAAAATAAATGAACAAATTATTCAACGCAGACGAGTCCCGGATGCTTCGAGGCGGTATTTTTGGGAGCTTAATTACTCTAATGATGTTAGAGTTTGCAAGTTCGTTAAAATCTACTTACCACTATAAACTGGTTCTATAATTAATTATTATATTCAGAAGGAAGTTCATGGCTGAGTTATTACTGAATTAATAAACGAGTGGATTAAAATTAAGGCGTTATAGCGAGCCGGTAAATCAGGGATGGATCAACCCCTTTCGACACCCTGGAGAAATGAAATATTTAAACTCCGATACAAGCTCGAATCTTCGCTCAAAAACGCCTATTCAAACGAAACGGTTGGTTTATACATCAAACATTTACCTTGGAATTGAAAACCATCAATTTTCGAGTGCCAAAAAACGAGGAAGAAATATTCTAAAATTTTTCAAAACCGGTCAAGTCAGTTTAATGTCTTAAAAACCGTCATAATTTAACTTAAAACTGTTTTTGAACCCTCTAAATAGACCGAAAATCACTAAATCGTATCGATAAATCAATTATCGAGACCAATAGGCTGAAATTCGTGAACTGCAGTGTAGTTTCCGCTGCCGCCGACAGATGGACACGACGTTGGAGCCTCGAGCGCTCTCTCGCAGTACAAGTAGCCTGGCTTAAGCTCTAAGACGGACTTATGTTTGACGTATTGATTTGTTCGAGAAATGAAAAAAAGTTTTCTGGGCAAAACTGACGGACTTTTTCACTATGAATTATTCTTTTCAGTGACCTTTCTCGATAAGAATAATATAAATAAAAACTAAAAACTAAAAATGAGGGGGAAGATAATGAACAGCGGAAATTTTCAGGCTCGTTAAATGTGTTTAAATTAAAAGATAACGCGTCCAGAATTACGAGGGGTGGCGTTTCCTGGATTACCAGCAATTTACTCGGGTACTTCAAACGCCAATATCACGTGCTTGGATGATCGGGATTGGTGCCTAACGTTGAATCGAGTTTCATATCAGCTCAGCTATGTTTGAACACTTGTTTTTTTTTTTTCGCTCTCTTTTTTTGTTTCCAATGAAAAAATGGAAACACGATCTTATATAATAATTGGCTAAAATGAACGAATGAAAATAAAAAATAAATAATTAAACGAATGAAACGCTCCAGTGAAATTTATACATGTCTCTGTGAAATTCAACGTCGAATGAAATTGAACTTCTGTTTGATAATACTAATAATCAAAGGCATAGCCCCTGTTAATTGTACGCGTAATTGTTTATCGATTCGTTCAGTGAGACTCGTGAAAAAGGCCCTTATGTAAATATAATTCATTCGAAGCCCAATGGCTAATTAAAACGACGTCGAATGAAGATAGATAAATAAATGAACATAAATGCCCGCGATGTTATTCTGACAATTTTATTTTCTAAACAAATTTTGAGAATACGAGGCAACGATTTTCATTTCATTTCTTATTCCTCAGCTCGCTCGATCCTAACGAACAAATTACCATTATTTTCGAGAAATATCATGGCGTTAGAATGATACATCGACCCTCGAGCTCCCAAAGGGTTCTACCCAAGTCCAAACTAATCTTACTTTTATTTAAATGATTTTCTTTGTTTTATTCTGTAACCCTGAACCCGCGCCTGGCCGTAGATCTCAATTAGGGAAAACGCATGAGCTTTCCTGTTTACCATACCACACACCCTCCCACCTCGTAGGCCAAAGCACCTTGTTTTGTGGCCACTGTATCTGAACTCCCTTGATTTGCATACAGGAGGAGTTTCGGAATTTGTTTTCTTGTTTTTTTTTTCTCTAGAAACAAAAATCTCAGTCAAAAACCGAAAGTCAAATATTTTCTCGAGTGGTTTCTCGCGCCCATCGGTCCGAATTTGAAATCCTAAAAAAATTCCGATTTCTTTTTTACACACAAGTTTTTTGAGTTCATTCATCTTTTTTTTTTTTTTTTGTTATTTTAGATCGGAACCAATGCTCGTCTCATCGACGAACCGATGATAAAGTCGAGGGAGGAAATGAGATGAAAATAAAAAAGGGACGAGCGAACTTATGAGAAAAATGAAAAAGATGAAAAATTAAAAAAAAAAAAAAAAGAGAGAAAAAAAAACAAAGACTGAAAACTTTCACGATCGTTATAACGTATAATAGAGCGGATTCATTCGTCACTTCGGACAATATGGATGATATCTTGCTCTGGTGCAAGGGGACGGGGCATGCTGCTAAGTGGCAAGAACCTCTGCAGTGAATCTATCGCTGACGTCGCACTTCGCTAGAGGGTAGGGCAGGGTATAGATATAAGGGTTGAGAGGGTTTGAGTGCTCGCGGTGGCCGTCGGTACAACAATTTTGAAAAATGAAAAATTAATTACTCTATTTTCTACAAATTTTTTCATTCTTTCATCAGCATCGTTTAATTTACGAGAAAGCTTTTTTAGCTCCGGGAAAAATCATTTCACGGAAAAACTTGCTCCACATAAAAGACGCGTCTTTCTTAGCTTCACAATTTTTGTAGGAAAATTTTTTCTCTAGAACCTTTTCCCGGACTCGAATTTTTCAACGAGACTTAAAAATCTGATTTTTTTTTCGCCCTCCGTTACCCTGCGATAAAATTGAATTACCGTTCTCCAAAGCGACTATTAAATATTTCTAAACCCCCTGATAGTATCCACGTACAGCTACACAGACCCGATTATACCGGAAGATTTAATAGCGCCATATATCTGCTCGACTCTGGGGTAGCTAGCCCATTGTTCACCTCTAATTAATCACATTATTAGACAGGTAGCTCTCCGCTAATGTGTCAAAGCGGCCTAAAGCTGGACAGGTACGAGGGCAGTGTAACATATGATTTCGAATTCGTTGGGAATAATCTGGTCAAAGAAATGGTAGAATTAATTGATGAAATAGTGGTGCAAATAGAATGAAAAAAAATCTGAAAAAAAAAATGACAAAAATGACAAAAATTTTTATGAAATTTCATTCTTTTTTTCGATTTTATTCGATAATATCTGGGAGAAAGAAAATTTTTCAGCAAACTTTAAGCCGCTGCTGCTATACGCAGCGTAGTTCGCTGAGTTCTGCAAATATAATTTTTCCATCCCCTGTAGCGGGGGCTGGGAGCAAGAGAGGAAGCGGGATAGCAGTGGAATGAAATGTCCACAAGACTAATGAGAGTAACAAATGAAACTGGAGTAGGTAGATTCACTTCTGTGAGTCTAAAGCGTGTAAAAAGTTTGGTGGCAAAAAAATTGAAGGGGGGAAAAAAAAACAAAAAAAAAACAGAAATTCGAAAATGTTTTTTTTTTTCCCCTTCTTCTCTCGCTCTCTGAGCAGTAAAAATTTATTCTTCATCTCTTCGCAGAGTTCTGAATAACATATACCTACTATGTATAAAATCATTATGAATTTTCTTTTTTTTTTTTTGGTTCTAACTTTAATTTTCATTATCAAATTATCTTTTCTTTTCTCTTTTTTTTTTCTTTTTTTTTTTTCTATGTAATTATATTTTCAATAGCTACAGACGTAGCCGGAGGAAGGAGGTGGAGCAGTATATAACGTACTAATTTGATTTTGCCAGCGAAGTGCTAATGAAAATAAATGGAGAACAAGCTGGTGCATGCATGGATGCATGCATGAATTCTCTATGCATAACCTTGTAGTAGAAAGTTGACTAGCAGTAAACTAGAGTATCTATGTGTTATGGTAGTACGTCGCTGGAACCTGCCCACCTACGTTTTAATGTATCTATTATACCGTCGTAGAGAGTATCTAGTTTTAATCAATAATCATACACACCTATATATGGTATGTATATTGTATATATATATGCAGGAATAAATTTCGACGAGAATTGCAATATGTAGCCTGGGTATAATATATACGTGAAATTCGAACCCAATAACAATGAATAGCAATTTAGTTACGGTAACAATTACAGCAATGATAATGGTGACATAGCGACAGCAATTATCGGATAAAAAGTTGAAAATTTTTTCTAGCAATTATAGCGGTGATATCAATGTCGAGGAATGAGTAACAGTGAAATTGAAATCAACGATAAAAACAATAGCAATTATTATAGTATCGATAGATATAATAGCTATTATAGCAATTATGGTAATTATATAGCAATGGTGATAGTAAAGCTATGAATATAGCGATAATAGCAATAACAGCAATTACACAGTTATAGCAATAATAGAAATAACAGCAATAATAGCAATATTAGCAATGAGAATATTATCAGCAATTACAGCGATATAGTAATACCGATCAGGATTAAGTCGCTTCATCTGAAATCCATGAGAAAAGGGTAGAAAAAAAGAGGAAAAAAATAAAAATCAGTCTTAAGCCCAGGTTTATTTTTCCATCCCTTGCAGTCGCGGGCTGTCCCGGGGGTTTAAAGTATGATATAAAACGATCCGAAATATATGTATCTAAGGAATTGATCTGTAGCGAAAGGAGTTTCGATCTATTTATGAATACATATCGGGTATAAGTGGTACAATATATACCTAGGGGGTTCTTTTGTATATTTTGTAAAATTTAGCCGAAGGGTGGAGCGCGCCAGAATTTAGGAGATCTTTCCAACTGAGAAGGAGCACAAGAAACTTATCAGTACCAGTTTACAATGCACATTCTATGTACACACGCAGAATACATACCACAAAGATTTCACTCTCTCTCTCCTCCCCCTCCCCCTCCCCCTCCCCCTCTCCCTCTCGCTCTCTCTCTCTCTCTCTCTCTCTCTCTCTCACTGTCTTTATGTACCCAAAACTTGGTGAGGTAAACTCACATGCGGGACCTCCACACAGGGTAGCAAAGACGAGCCTGAGTTGTCGTAGAAGTTTGTCACTTCGAAGCACAACCCTTATATGTATGCATATATATATATATATATATAAATACCATTTACCGCGCATATATATATGTATATGCCTGGGGGATGAGGGACGCGTACTATGCGGTATGTTTTAGGTGTAGATATGTAGATGCCTGTATACCAATACATGGATGTGTGTGTGTTATGTATATATAGAGTGCGGGGGTAGGTACATACATATAGGGACGTCTTTAGAACCGTGTAGTATATACGATGGTACACTATACATCCTCCGAGTCTTTCCACCCTTGTTCAACCAAATTTGTTTATAATTCAGGTACAAGAACGCCAAGTGTTTCTTGCCTTATCCTAGAGTGATTCGAGACTGGTATATACGTACCTATTTACCTTATACCTACCCACCTTACCCCCTAACCATTCTCTAACAAATGTGGTAATGGTTAAGTAGAACATATACCCAGTGTAACAACTATGCGGGGATCTATACAGGCGAACCCCCTTCGTATATACATTTTTTCATACATTTTTGCACCCTTAAAATTGAATTTCTGCAAAGCCATAGACGCTCTTGCGGAATCTGAACAATTTTATTACACCTTAGTATAAGTTAGGCAACCCCTTATCAATTTTCGCTAACCAAGTCGAAACTCAAATTCTAATCAGTTTGTTATGGAATTAAGGGAATTAAGATGATCAATAGATTCTGTTCTCAACTCTCGAAAGTTTTTGGCACTTCATATGCCCGTTTTGCGTTAGCAATATTAACAATTGTAGCAATTATAACTAATTACAGCAATTTTAGTTATCATAGCGTCAACAGCAACGGTATAAGAAAGACAGCTATTTCAATCCTGATTAGGCCAATTTCAACATTTGGGTAGAAAAAGAAACTGGGAATTTGAACTGATCTGATAGAATTAGGTGACAGCTTATCAGGCAGCAAATAATTGGTTGTACCTTAAAACCAGTGAGCCAACTAATACGCGATGATATATATATATATATGGCTAGGTAAGAGGGCAGTACAAAGAGTTTCGTTGAATTTTATTTCTGGTAAAACTGGAAATCGATGGAGCTATACTAGAACTAGTAGCATAGAAAATTCACTCGAGTCTTCGGGCACATGATGTGGCATGAAACACAGTCTGCAAGCTCGCAGGAAATCAGCTGCCTAATGGGTAATTGGATATCGGAGAAAATCGTACCTACGTACTAAGGTCGAAGTACCAGAGAACTCCAGTACCTATACCTAGTTTTGGCCAGAATGAATTCCCCGCAGTGGTATTACAGAATTTCTCGAATTTTCTTTTCTTTTCCCTATTATATTTTCGCGCGAAAATTAAAGCACGCTGTCATCAATCCGCGTAGAATTTGAACCTGGGTCGTCTCCCGGATTTAGTGGATAAATTTTCTCGGAAAGCTTCGGAAAAACGAATTCCCTTATATCGGCTGTCAGGTACAGCTCGCGTTGGATATTGTCTTATTTCGAGCGATATGAGCTCTACGTTTTTCGGAAAAATTGCGAAACGTTCCGGGCATTGTGAGAGCCCCGAAAGCACAATCTTGGGGTTGTTTTCCTTGAAATTTTAACCCATCCAACTGCAGACAAGGACCTTATCTCCGACCCGAGCTCGACTGAACTTTTGGTCAATCTGCAATTCCAACTCATCTAATTGAGAAACACCCGAGTAACCAGTAACCGTTAGCATTAGCCCTTTCCTCCTGTGCCCCTTGAATGGTAGTCATCCCTACGCGAAGTCGAGGTAAGGTGAAGCAAGCAAGTAAGGGAGCTGGGTTTGCTTACGTAAACAGTAAACATCTGCAATTGGCTATAACTTGGTAAATTTCACAGTCTGAAGAGCTCAGGAGCCAGGGAGCTAGGAGCGAGAACTGTAGTACCGGAAAGGTAGCTCCCCAGTCACTGGTGCAACAATTAAGCACCTGGAAATTAGCCTTTGAGGGTAATTAGTCCACACAGGTTCGTGTTTACACATTGAAACAAGCCGACGATCAATATTAATAGGAAGAAGACCGAACTCGACGCCCTGAATGGAAGACACGATCTGATACAGATAGCTAACCGAGTTGCTGATGTAGCAGTAATAGCAGTTTAGCAATTACCGAAATTATAGCGATAATTACAGTATTGTGGTAATTGCATGAATAATAGCGATTCTAGCAAGACGGCGGTTATTGTAATAATCACAATCATAGCAATAGTTACTGCAGTTATAGCGATTTCATTATTGATAGTAATTATAGCAATTCTATTCATGATAGCAACTATAGCAATGATAGCAATTGTAGGAAAATAGCGATTGTAGCGATGGTAGCATTTATAGCAATTTTTACAATAATAGCGAGTGCGAAAAGATAGCGATTTTAGTAATTATAGCGATAATGTTAGTTATAGTAATTTTATCACTAACAGCTGCCATTGCAGTAATTACAATTGATTGGATTGAATCGGAGTCAGTAGTCTCTGAGTGTGATAAGCCGAATCATCAACCACTCGCTTTATCAAAAAGCAGAAAACCGAGTACGTAGATATAAAATGAAAAGGACTCGAATCTAGAAAAGATAAAAAGCGATCTTGAAACGGCGTAAAGAAACAAAGTGAGAATAAAAAGATGTCCGAGTCGTTAAAGAGTAAAGTTTTAAGGGTGTTAAGAGGGGGTCTCCCGGCCGGTGAAATGTCTAGCGGCCCTTGGGGGGACGATTAGATCTTCTGATGAGAGGAAGAAGAGAGTTCACTTCGTTGGTGTTAAGGTAAAGGTATAAGGTAAAGGTATACGTTATACCGTGAGGAGAGATAATCGCGTTCTGATAAACCAAAACCCAAAGAAGACGTCTTTCTTTCTTTCTTTCTTTCTTTCTTTCCCGTTCGAAGGTTTGGGGGGGGGGTGTAAGGTAAGGGAGGGGAATAAAAACAAAAATGCTAATTCCCTTCCAAACTTTAGTTCCTTTATTCGCCTGTAGCTTTTCCCCAGCTTCTTTATACTTACTTACTGAGTTTGCCCCAACGGCTATACTCCAAGCCCCCCCGCCCCAGTTTTTCTGCACCCCCGTTCCTCAACGACGCCGGTGTCTCCAGCTACCGTGAAAAACTACCCTCCTAATCTCATAATGGCTAGAGAGTTTACAGACTGTTACACAAACTTTAACCGCACACTGGCTAAGTTGACAAGAAATGAGAATAATTATTACGAGATTTTTACCCAAAATAGTATATATTAATTCTGGGGGACAAATTTCGAATTTTGAATTTCCAGAAACCTTGAAGTCTGGAGCATCAAAATTCCGAATATTTCGATCTATTTCTCAGGATGTAAAGACAAGTTCATTCGAATCCAGACCCTCTTTACGGAAACCCATTTTATCTACTTTGATCGATAACTTGACGGTGTCACAAATAATTGACATAATTTTGAAACTGGTTTTTCCAAAAAGTTGATCTCGAGACGATTGATTTGACCGCTTATTGATTTCGATACGATCGATACAGCCCGAGTTATTAAACACTGAATGGATAGATGCGTGAATTTCAAGTTTTGGAGGTTAGGTCTCTCAGATCTCTAGCTCCCGGAATTTTGAACCTCCGGCGTTCTTCGTTTCAAAGTTTTTGAAATCGGCTATGTAAAAAAAAAAAGAACGAAATTTTCACCAAGGAAGATTGTAGCTTCCATATTCCTGTATATAATGTTTAAGAAAAACTACGATAATTCGTTTGCATGAAATATATGCTTGGTTGAAAGGACGGCGGCGGTGCTACCAACAATTAGGGGGCTAATGACATCCCTGGTAATTAATTCAAAACTCATTATCTGCGATCCATTCACCATCGCGGGGTCTACGCGACGATGTATGCATTCTACAAATTCTCATTAAGCAGTTTCTATTGTTTCGTGCTCAGAAGTTCACGGATAATAATTGATAGACCCTATACTACTATCGTATCACATTATACCTATACCCACGACGATCTTTACTATACAGAATACCGTAAGTATTATCAAACTTTGCCTCGTATATCTGATCTATCTAGCTATCTATCCACCAACCCCCGCAAAGTTAGAAATACGAAAACTAGCAATTAAAACTGAATTAATAACTACTATGGGAAAGAAAAAGTAACTGAAAAATTCACATCAATCATGTCTTTCTATTTTCTCATTTTCTTATTTTTCTTTTTTCTTTTTCTTATTCTCTTCATCGACTTTTTCTCATATTTCACATATCAAACCACCCCCTGGACATCCTCTCTAGACGTGATCGTATAGGTATATATATACCTAATACTTTCACTCTTTTATTAATAGGGACTGCAAAGTTTGTTCCTCTTAGTTTCTATTGATTCGTTCGCAAACTCGTTTCGTGGAACGCCTCCTACTTCGTCCATATATATCTCATTCATCCCGCAGGAAGAAAAAGTAGGGATGGATACAACCTGGACCGTAAACCGAACAATTATCGCAATATCGAAAGAAAGAAAAATTCATACACTCGTTTTCTTTTTTTTTTTGAGAAAATTTTGATAACGGGTAAAAATTATTGTATTCTAATGATAAAAAATTATCATTATATAGTAGGATTAGCGAAAATTATTTTGCAAAAATTCGAGTATAGAGCAAATGAGCGAACGTTAATTTTGGTGATAAATTTCTTGGATTCTAGTAAAATCGTTAGGCATAGCCGAGCAGGCAGGCAAGCACAAAGTTATCCCGTTTCCAAGCCCATTGAACGTGTCTTATATCGATTATACCCTTCGCTAAACTTTCCCCAATCCCGTGGGTTCAGACTTTAAAAGACCACCGGATAAAACGTATGGGACGCCTGGGATATTCGAGTAGGAGTTTGACAGTGGATCTACTGCTGGTTCGTCGTCGTTGCTGGGCTCTTTCCTTTGCTCGATCCCGATCTCGATCCCTTCGTCCCTTATTCTCGATATCCTGGAGCAAGGAGGAGCCAGTTTTATCACGATCAGAGGATTTGACTGTCTGCGCTGCTCCCCTCCCTCCTACCCTATCCCAAACCAACTTTATTGCTTCCAATTATTTTCATGGTTATTACATGTCCCACTGATAGCTCCAAACCACCACCGCGAAGGGCGAAACCCCGTTAATGTAAAAACGATCGATTTTCACCGTAGGGATGAAAAAAGAGAGGGAAAATAAAATAATAGATAAACAGAAATATGCTCGGAATAACTGGCTGCGAATGGTCTCCAAATCGCTGATTGCTAGTTTTTTTTTTTCACCGTAGAATTGAAATCGAGAAAATTTTGAATAGAGCTCTAACGTGCTTGCAATAGCAATAGCAGCGACAATAGCGATCGAAAGCAATCGTCAAAATGTAAGCGATAATAAGTGCAAAGATAGCAAAGATAGCAATGATAGCAATAACAGCAATAATAGCATCGTTAGTGATTAAAAAAAAAAGCTATTTTCATTCAAAATCGTCGATTTTTGAATATGCTAGAGAGTTTCGGTTTTTAGATAATTAGAGACGAGAAAATCTGATATTTATAAGCAGTATGGTGATGATAGCAATAATAGCAACGGAAGCAATACTAGAAATGCTATTTTCTAACTCTAATAAAAATGATTGAAAATCGTTCTGAAATTTGAACAATGAATCCTGTGCAGGCTATGAAAGAAAAATCCAAAATCCAAAACCGTAGGGTTGGAAAGTTGTTTGGGGAGGAATTTTAGGGGTTGTTATAAAAATGTGTTATTTTAATTGTGAGGTGTATAAGTTTATACGGATTGTTCCGTGGTTAACGGATTCCATTGTCAGTTTAATAGTAATTTATCGAGACTGGGATTCCCCGGTTTGGCTTGTCTCAGAGAGCTAAGGTCTGACCGTGTTTCACGCTGACGGTTGTAACCGTCGCGACGCGACGCGTCGCGACGACTTGGTTGGCAGATTTGCCAACTTTTACCCCTCCCTCACCATCCTCTCGGGGTTTTCTCTTATCCAGAAAGAGAATATCCATAAATTTATCCACCTCGCTCCTACCGACTGACCCGTAAGTAAGAGGCTCTCAAAAATAAGAGAGAGAGAGAGAGAGAAACAGAAAGAGAAGGTTAAAAAATTAAGAAAAAGGGAAACGAAATTCCAACAAATCCCGACTATTATTGTCGCGAACATCAACCGGAATTACAGAAGCTCTGGTATAAGGTGTGTCTTATTCGAACAATTACCATAATTAATAATCGCGTCTCTCCTGAGGGGAATCAATTCCAGATGCTAATTACATAATTATTCGATAATCCGGGTTATTTAATTAGGGGTGAACGTCACCCTCCAAGGACTTGAAATTTCCGTTCGACATGTACAACGAGGAATCGACTCTTTCAAAAATACCTTATTTATCCTACCGTATCACTGATCAGTCGAAAAAATAATTTCGAATACAAAATAGCGAGCTTTCAAAAACTGAAAACCCAGCGCGCTTCTGTACGGCGTACGTTCTACAGCGAGAACAAAACGTTTAAAAAATAAAATAAAAATACTAAAATGACAAATACAAATCTGCCTATCGTCCAAACTATTAATATATACTGATACAAATCGTCAACTTGAAGTCATTAGCGAAGGAAGATTAAAAATCACAATTGTTTCGTATATTCTCAAGATTTTCACAATCGCATGCAGTTGTTCTTGTCTTTTTTTTTAGTTTACTCGAAAGTCGCATTTGCGTTCGTCGTTTCGGTAATTTTATTTTATTTTTTAGTCTCTTAGTATCCTTTGTATAATGTACACCGTTACTTTTGTTGCCCCGTTAAGTTTTGTCGAAGTGAACCGAGAGGGACGTAGCTGTGGTACCAGTAGTACTAGTAATTTTGCATCAGACGAGGCGGTTGTAATTCTAGCCAAAGATATTTCCCGTCCGACCCAAAGTCCTCTTCTCTTCTCGGGGCTAATTGACCGAGCCACCAAGACCCGTGGCTAACAATAAGATCGTTGAAGCGTGACTAGCAAATTAATGAGACCTCAACAACAAGACTTTCAACCCTTTATTATACCTCCTTTTGAAAGATACTGGGGCGCAGGGGCCAACTTTCTGTCCAACTTTAACGACCGTCAACGATATTGTAGCGATCAACGTGATTCACGAGTTCAAAGAATTTTAATTTCGATTCCTTGTTTGTTTGTTTCTTTTTTTTTTCAAACGAAATTTCTTTTTTTTTCTTCTCGCAATTTTCTTGTAACAAAGAAACTCAGAAAATCATTTTGATCGAGTTTATCTCCTCGATTGAATAATTCAACTTCTTCGATATTTTTACATTTACTATTCTGTCTCTCGTACTCCCTTTTTTTTTTCTGCGCAATTTTTATATGATCAAGCTGTAAAGGATCGAACGAATTGCGGCAGGGGTTTACAAACCGCGTTTTGTAGATCTTCAAAGAAACGTTTTTTTTTTTTTTTCTCTCTCTCTACCGCAAAGGAGAGGAGTATCGCAAGGTTTTTTTGGGGGGGTGACAATTTCGTTCTCCGGCTGCACCTCTGCTTTCATGTTTCCGTTAAGAGATCAACCCCATATTTAATTGCAAGCATCGTTAAAGGTTTTTCTTCTTTTTTTTTCTCTCTCGTCTTTTTTTTTTTTTTTTCCTTTCTTCTCTTTCTTTTACTTCATTAAAGAGGAGGAAGCTCTGAATTAATTCGACGATCAATAAACACGATGTAATATTCGAGTGAAAATTTTTAAGTATTTGAAGTAAACGTTTTAGTTTGTTTCAAAAAGTTTTAAGAAAATTTAACGTTGTTGAAAAAATTGTAGAAACGGAAACGGGACTGAAAATTTTTCGATTTTTTGATTTTTTGAACAAATTTCCAGTCAAATAGTATCCGGCGAAAAAGTATGTACATATACACACACCCATATATAAATAAAGAAGTGGTGAGAACTGAGTAACTGTGAAAAGTATGCGGGTAGGATGCGGTGATAATTGGAAACGAAAAAAGAAGACAAAAAAAAAAAAAAGAAAAGAGATAGAAAAAGAGAAAAAAGAAAAAATTCTTTCAGGATTAATCGCTGGTGGAAAGTTTCTTTGTTCTAGGTATAGTAAATCGTGGAAAAAAAAAAGTAGGTACATTGTACCATATAGGTATATGTAGTACAACCGCGATTAAGCGAGAACAGAACGCGTCTGTGTGTATCTATGGTTTACCAAAAGCTGTGCTTTACTATGTCTGACTAGGTTGCATGGGCGCGTAGCTAGGAAGACTAGGAAGGAAGCCATCAGAAAGGAAGAGAGATGAGTCGAGTTATTCTTGAGTCAAGTTTTGCAGTTTGCGGTGGGTGGTGGTGGGTACCCCGTTTCTCCAACCTCCAGGAAATTACTTTATAATTTTTGATTTATTCCTGACATACTAGCTTTTCTATTTCCTAACGTGAAAGACCGCAATTCTCTCATTCTATTTCTCTTTCTGTCTTTATTTATTTATTTATTTATTTATTTATTTACGACCCGAAACCACCCTATCCACCCTATACCTAATCTTCGATCTTAATAAAAATTTCCCGTGCGAAAAGTATTCTCGCCGGAGATTTTACCTCCCCCGCGAAATTATCGTTTCCCTTCTTTCTCGCCGCGCCACAACCCCCCGAACCGCACTTCTCTCGACTTTTGAAATACTTACTCAGCTACAAACCGAGTTCAAAACAACTTTAAGAATCCTTTGCTTAAAAACTTTTGTACATAACACTTTGTTAATGAATAAAGCTTGTCGCTTAACACCCCCTTTCAGCTTCGAACAAAAAAAAAAAAAAAATTCAAAAAAAATTAAATATGAAAAACACTAAACAGACTTTGTTTTACTTCTTCATTTTCATTTTCATTCTCATTTTATTCGTTGTTTTAGTTCACTAATTCAACCCTCTAATTTTCTCTGAGTCTAATGCTAACTGAGATCTGATTAAATTTTTTGAAAATACTTTGAAAATCCTGTTGAAAATATTTATTTGAAAAACTCGCGATATTTTTTCCACTCCTTTCTTTCTTCTCGCCATTTTATTTCGATAATTTTCAAATTTCGCTGGCGAATATCAAAGCCTCGAAAATTTTGACTTTTGGGAATCTTTTTGCCAGTTTTTTCTATTTCCGTTAGAATTTTTCCTATGCGACTTGAACATACGGATTTTCATAGAATACTCCGGGATCCTCGGGATTTCTCGGGTATTCTACGGATTTGTATCGAGATTCTTAAGGGTTCAACGAATTCCTCGCGATTTTTCTTTTCTCCTTTTTTCGACTCGCTATCGAATTCTAATTAAGTGTAGTAAATTTTCTTCGAAAATTCTTCTCAGCTTTCAAGAATCTATATTAAAGCCATCGAGTTCTGCTCGAAAATTTTCCTTCCCTTTATTTTTTATTTTTTTTTTTTTGACAAAAATTGCGATTCAATATCGAATCATTTCTCAGGCTGACTCTGAGCTTTTGTAAGATTTATTTACGGCAGAGAATTTCGATAAAAAAATTAAAAAAATAGGAAAAAATTCCCCAAACCGTAACGAAAATCGTTTTTAAATATCGTTTCAAAATTAATCCTCCCTCGAAATTATTTTTAACCAATTTTCATAACGCCTCGGTCGTGCGATAGTGCTTATGGTTCTGCTGGCTATCCCAGAACCCGAAAACAACAACAATCAACAAAGGAAAACTGTCCGGCATTTACCTCGCAGAATATTAATGAACGACATCCTAGTTAATTAGCAAAGTTTTGCAAACACGTGAACCGACGTTAGTCCAACTCCCTAGAACGTGAAATTCTGCTAGAACCGCAATGGAACCAGAAAAACGAGACGGAGGAATAAATTTATGAATAATAAATAAACTGAAAGATTTCTTGAATTTTGAATTTTGAATTTTTTTTTTATAACAATTATCGTTCCTCGGCCAGAAAGCGAAAACGTTTCGGGATTCAATTCTCACTTTTCTTTTGGCACTTCTTCTTTCTTCGTGCCAAAGTCCGCTCCAGAGAGCGAGACAATTCATCCCCTATACGGTCGAAGAGACCGCGTAGTCACTGGGGAATTTGACTTCCTAACTTTATCTTTAAGTTAATTTACCGCCCTCCCTGGTATAAGGTATAGGCAAACTGAGATATAGACAATCTTGGAAGTGATCCATTCCGACTTCCGAAACACACGTATCAAACTGTCGCTAAAACGAGCCAATTAATCTTTCTTTCAAAACTAACTAATACCAACTTCGATAAATAGTCGGAATTAATTGACCGAATAAAATCTGTCTCCCCACGTCGAACCGAAATATATTTGAAAATGAGAAAAATCGGAGAATTACGATTCTACCGATCATCGATAATTTCGGGGGTTCCCAACGAGGTCGATTCTGATACCTGCGATTTGGACAACTCCCGAACCAGCCAATCAGTGCTCTGGACAACAGCGATTTCCGCGCGGCAATTGGTTGTCTCTCGAATTGTCCAGATCGCAGGTATCAGAATCGACGTCGTTGGGTGTCCATGATATATGCAGAATACGAATCCTATAGACTTATCGCTGTTTTTATAAACTATATATGACAAGAAGAAAGAAGGGATAAGGGATAAGAAAGAAAGAGAAAGTGGGTATATACTTAAACCGCGAAGAAGTTAAGAGTGACGAGGGTTGATGAGCTAGCTGCAGGATAGTGTAAGAAGAAATCTTTGAGATCCTTCGAGATGCGAATGACTCGTTTCTTTTCTTTCCCCTTCGCGATTCTCTCCTCTTTTCTTCCTTTCTTCACTTTTCTTTTCACTTCTTTTCTACGTTTTTCTTTTCTTTTCTTTTCTTTTCGGCCATTATCCTCACACACCACCGCCGCGGTATACAAGAATCCTGCAGATTCTGTATAGAGTAATTAATTGGGGCAAAGGTATCGAGCGGTGAAATTAATTGTTGCTAAAAATAAGAAGAGAAGGAAGAAGCCGACGGATACTGAGAAGAATAATAAGAACAAAAACAAGATACGGGAAATAAGATGAGGATATAAAGACTGCTGCCTCTGCAATCCCAAATCGTCCAACCGTTGTAGTAAGGATCTAACTGCTGAACCAACTTCACATTACTCTGAATTAATATCGTCTCTATTTTCTTCCCTATCATATTTTTTCCCTGAATTTTTGAACCTTAATTTTTACCGATTTGATTTTTAATCAAAAATCGAAAAGGAATTGGATTCTTTAAAAATGCTTTGTCGAGTATGAAGAATAATTAACGAAACGACAAGGAGGCTGATTTTCGTGTATGGTATGATAGTCGTTGGAGAGAAATTCGAAAATTCATCCTCAAAATGTCAGATTGCCGGTTTGTCAGTATCATATTTGTTGGTAAATTAACTGACAAGGAGAGTATCAGACCTCCGGATGATGGATTCTGCCCAAACTTTCCGGGGTGTTGGCTCGAAATCTTGTGCCATGATCCTCGTAGCCTACGGATGTGTAATTTGATATAACGGGGGCCTACCTTCTCTGGAATCAAAATTATACTCGACTGATGAAAATATGTGACAAATTTTAGTCAATAGAAGAAAGGACCATCGAATGGAATCCCACATCATCGTGGGTTCCAAAATTGTTCAAGCTTTAACCAAAAAAAAAAATATGAAATTTCAAACTCCAAAATTCTGTGTCCTTGATTTAAGTTCGTGTCGTTTCATTTCGTTTGTTTTTTTTTTTTTTTGTTTTTTTTTTTGTATCATTTTTATCCCGTCATAAAGCAAAAAAAAGTTCGGTCTCTCTATTCTATAAGAACAGTTGTAGATATTTGTCTCGTAAAGCTAATGAAGCTGTCCTTAGAGAGGCTAAAAAGTTTATCCACCAACTGGTCCCACAGGAAATCTGTCGTCTCTCGCAAGTTTACCGAGTTGGTATAGAACTGAAGGAGAACCAGAGAACGAAACAGGACTGGATAGCTGATCCTTAGCTAGGACATCTCGTCAAGCACGACACAATCTGCAACGTGGCTGTGTAGGTTGGTATACATGCTTATCTAGGGAATTTAGTAAATTGCGACTCTCGGAGGAAGAGAAAGAAAGAAAAGGGTCATCCTTTCGTTCTCCTATTTCTTCGAATCCGAAGTAAAAAGCCATATAAGAGACAAAAAAAAAAAAAACATGGAAATTACACAACGGAACAATATAATATTGTTTCTATTTTTCTAGTTATTTTTTTTTTTTTTTTTTTGGTCATGGAAAAAGTCTTGTCGATCAACGTAGTAACCAGGTGCTACATAAGCGCGGAGATTTTTTTTGCCGGTCGCATTTTGCACAGATTTGGGTAACGGAGTGAATGGAATGTAGATGTATATGTTTTTTTTTTTGTTAACCTGCAACGCAAGAGGGTCGAACAGAGTATAATGGTGTTTTCTCGTCTACCAACCCCCTATTTCGTTCGGTACGCGTCACTGCCCCTAATAGACTAATTACTGATTGGCTCGCTCGCCCTAATCACGTTAGTCGCCCACAAGTAGTGACGGAAACGAGCGAACAAAAATCAGAACAACAACACCCGGTGTGAAAAAGTGCAAATCTTTTTCTCCAGAATATCGAGAGGAGAATAAGCGAGGTAGATGATTGCTCCTCGAGAAAAGGAGACTGAAAATAAAGTCGAAGGAACAAATAAGTGGTCCCTAATTTTCAGGGAAATAGAAGACTACAAGATACCACCCACGCGATACACGGTTCTAGTTTATATCTTTCGCTCAGTTTTGCATCGGTTCACTTTGCAAGCTCCCTCGGTCAGTGTAAACGTGTCAGTGTCACTCTTAACCCACCATGTAACATACACTTAACAAGGCTGTCGGAATACATTAAAAGAGATTCGCTGCACTGGCTGCACCAGCAGCAGCTGTAGTCTGAAAGTTAGCTAACAGTTAGCTAGCTGCTTCGGACTACCCAATTTGCATAATGTATAAACTAAAAATACTCTAAAACTTGGGGAAAAATAGTCTGGGAATTTTTTTCAATTTCTTTTACCTTGTTTCTAGTTCGTTTCCTCGTTTTTGTTTTTCTCAGGTTTTATTGAACGAAAAAAAAAAAAAGAAAATAAAGTTTCAGATCATAAAAACAAGAAGAACAAGGAAACTATATTAATTTCGTATTCCTTAGACGATTATAGGTATTAAGGGAGAATTATATTTTAGGGATATTTAATCATCCATCAGTCGTAGCGCGCATGCGCGAGCAGTTGGTATTACCTATATACAAGACGCGCGAAGCTCAAGACGCCATTTTAAATTAACTTGGGGATTAAGCCTGAATTAGTCTTCTTAATTCAATTCGAATCCCTAAGGTGGTGGGTAGTGAGCTGCCCCACCCCCACCTTACTTATTCTTGGTATCCCTGGCGCGAACTTTATTCCGTCATTTTTTTATTCTTCTTTTTTTCTTTTCCTTTTTCCTTCTTTTTTTTTTGCCTTTAACCTTTCAAGTTTCGACTTACGCTGCTTCTTATAATCCCGCGTAGTCTTAAGCGGTCAACGAAAGTCAACCCTCCTCGACTTATAAGACGTCGCGATGAAACCTAATCATTCCGCAGTTCTGTGAAAGAATAAAAATAGGAATTTTTTTATTTTTATTTCTTCAATTGCCTCAGGGAATACCTTTTCTCTCTGAATATGGAAAAAAAAATTGTCTACAGGCTTCTCTTTTTATTTGTTTGTTTGTTATCTTGTTCGGACGAACCATGACACACAAGCAAAATAATGACCCTGGAAGATTGTTCGTTCGTTGTAACAGAGAAACAAAAAGTCCCTATATGAGGAGGTTTCTTTTGTTTGAACGAAGAATAACAGAGAAAAAAATCCCTAGGAAATTGAATCGGGAAACGTAAGGACTACCTGAATTTCTTTTAGAAAATTGAACTAATATTTCCGCATCTTTTTTAACACATTATGCGGTCAAAATCTAGATTCTTTGGGGTACTAGTACCACTCATAGCTGGTAGACATAACCTAAAAATCGCAATCAGTACGTGACCGGGTATCCGAAGAGTGCCGATCGATTGGTTGGCTAAATTCGGGGAGAGGAGAGGGGGGGATTGGCCGGAAGAGGGTTGGGGTCGAGGAAGTTGAGAAAATTCTTATAAAACTTTCCTCGTCGTTTACAAGCAGAGCTCGGAGCAAAAGCAGAAGTGACTATGCAATGAAATAAGTTTATGTATAGGGCGTATATACATATAGTATAGATTTGAGTATCGGTATAACTTGTAACTATTGACGATAATACGGGGATGTCGGAAAATCGCATTTTATCCGGAACATTTTCACGTAAAGAATCTCGAACCGTCAGCCAATATACATATACGTAGGTATTATATATATATATATATATACACATACATACACCTATGTATATCCTTGGCAAAAAGTCCGGTCAGGAGTTGGTCCTAGATCTTATACTACGCTGCATCGCGTGCCGATTGATGGGAAACGATAAACGAAAATACTTTGTGGTATATTTGGCACCAGACACTATTCGATCCCTCTTCTATTTTTTTCCTTTTTTTTTCTTGTATTTCGTTGGTCTTTCGTTTACGTTTCTTTTTTTTTTTCCACAGATTTGTTGTTTCTATTTAGTTCTTGCTGTCACCTTCTTTCTTTCGTTCTCTTTATTCTTGTTATTCGGTCACGTGGTACAAAATTCTACCCCCACAAATTTTTACGAATATTTAAAGAATTCGGAACATTTCGTACTTTTTTTTTTATCTGTAAATGATTGCGGATATTCGTAGTTTCTCGTAAGATTATCGACTTTCGTAGTTTTTCGTGAAAAATTTATATTCTAGTAGTTTATCATAAAAGCGATTGTAGATTTTTGAAAAAACTCGTCGTTCTCGTCAATTATTCTACAAAAGATCAGATTTTTTTTAGGATTACATTAATCAATTCAGTTACAGTTTTTTGGATCCTTCTTTTTTGTTTTTTCTTCGCTTTTCCTCGTAACTTGAAATAAACAAATTCTTATTTTTAAAGTCAAAGTACGTTTAGTTTGGCAACGAGGAAGGGATCGAGGAGGAGCTGCCTCTACCTCTTTAATTCGTGGTAAATTTTTAATGCTCGTCAAGTTGGCCTTCTGCCACCGGCTACCTAGGCTGCTATGAAACCGCATGCAATTAAGAAAATCTTCGTTGCTTGATATATACATGTGTATTATAATATATACCTATATACACCTACACATATAATTTATACATTATGCAGTACAGTATAACGCGAGCTTTGACTAATTGTCATCAACGTTGGTGACCTAGTCTCGAAGAATTTTTTTATAACATTATAATTGTAAACAGCATAAAAGACGGGGAGTTATTACACAAAACTTGAGATTAAAAGTTTCTCACAAAACATATGTAGGGTGAATTGTTCCGAGTTTTGAAAAATTTTCGACAAAATTTTATACTTACTACACTTCGATAAAACGAATGAAAAATGAAATTTATGATTTGAAATCGATCTATTTCGCCATACAAAGGCAAAGACTTTCTTTCTTGGCTTCAAATAGTTCAAATAGTTGGCTTCAAAATTTGGATTACGAATAATTATTAACATTTTTAACATCGTAATCCTTAATCGGTTAGGAAAATCAAATTTTTCTTAAGATTGAGGGTAAAACATAAATGAAATAAGAGAAAGGGAGAAGAAGAAGAAAAAAGCATATAGGTGATGGATGCGCTTAGCTGCGGAACCCCGGAAACACCCCTGCTATTACATATATTACCTTTATAGAATGAGTTAATGCTCGGGAATCTATTTGTATTTAATTTATACTTCGGCTCTTGGCAAGCGTGCGTATATAATAGCGAGAAAATGAAAGAAAAAAAAAAAGAAAGAAAGAAAAAAAGCTAGAAATAAATGAAAAAGAGAAAAAGACACCGAAATTTAGTGTGGTTCAAGTGCCAAGGATTCCGGAGATAAGATTAAGACGATAATAACTGAAAAGTTTCATTTAATATCTATAAAAGTCAGGCTATTATATTTGGCACTTTAATTCGAACGGATTTAGCGACGGATTTAAACCGCGAATCTTAAACTGACCGAAAAGACTTTTTTTTTCTTCAACCGATCGTTTTCGTACAAACGTTTCGTGATTTTGGCATTTTTTAATTTTTTTTTTTTCAGTATGCGAATAAACGAAAAAAACAAAAAACAAAAAACAAAAATTGGACAAATTATTTCGTATCATATGCGAAGAATAAATTTTTTGAAAACATGACGCGCGGCTTGTGAAATTTCATCGTATGCAACACAACCCCCGCGGTGATATATCATCATGTAAATCTATCCATGTACTATTTATACTGCGTAGTTCAAGTACATATACGCTAGCCACCCTGGCCCCCCTCCCCGTACACCTACCCCTATTTATCGTTCTCTCCACATGTATTATTCCAAGCTTTCTAAAAGCTTTTCGCTGTAGAGGAGTGGAGGGGATAGCTGAGCGAGAGAGAATGAAAAAAAAAAGGTGAAAAACCAAAAAAAAACAAAAAAAAAAACAAAAAAACGACCAAAAAAAAAATAAAAAAAGGAATAAGGGGCGAGCCGAAGGGAAGGTAAACGCAAAAAAAAAAAGGTAGAAGACCGTCAAGTACTAATAGTAAGTCATTGCCAGTCGTTATTTATCGTGGTGAATTTGAAAATTGAGAATTATCCACGTCCAGGTCGTAAATGTTCCCGTCGAGCGAGCAACCCGTCCTGCAGTAACCGCGCCACGTCGGCTTCGATCCAATTTCTCTTCCGTATGCGTGTCAATCCGTCACAATTCATCCCCGAGCAAGTTTTTATATATTTATTTACTTTTTTTTTTCTTCTCTTCTTACTTCTTCTTTTTCAAAACGCTGTTTCGGTCTTATTGATACTCAATATTTCGAATACGGAGATCGGGTCTTTTCGTTGATGAGTCCCACACGGACCCCGAATTATAGGCAACTCGGGACACGATGTCTCTCGGTGCCGATTATAGTTTTAACTTGTGTCCCGGGTTGCCTATAATTTGGAGTCCCTGTGAGGCTTATCCACGAAGAGACCCGGTATACATGAGACTTGCCAGCTCGGAATTTCGATTCCGATATCAATTTTTGTAATGCGATTACTGAGTAATAATCAGCATTGAGTAGTTTTTTTTTTTTTTTTTTCAAATTTTTATCTCTTACAGATTTCGAGATACGAATTTTTGATTACATCTAAAAACCATTTTGAAACTTGCTCTGCGAAATATGAATGAATGCATCAGTTTTTTTCATTTTTTTGCGACGGTGAATATCATCTTCAATTAAAAAAAAAAAAATAGAAAGCTATATCATTCTCAAAAAGAAAGAGTCAGGGTCAATTTTAATCGATCAATTATTCATTCGAATTCCTGAGAGCGACAAAAATGACAGAAACTTTCAAAATGCATTAAAAATGAAAAATTTCACTACAAATTACTTTTATTATTTTTTGCCAGTTCCTATCCGTCACTACTTGACGGCGCGACGAACGAGCGATCCTATTTAAGGAGAAACGGTCAGACAGAGTCAGACACGAGTAGAAGGGTCTCTTTACGATTCTATTGTAATATTTAACGACTTTTAGTAGCTTCCGTTATCCGGGCTATAACATATTTTTTTGAGGTTGAAATTTATTTTTCCCCATAATATTTCAAATTATTCAAAGCTGCGGTATTACATACCCAGAGGTGAGCTGCAGGTTCGTATAACGATCAGTCGATACTTTGAAAAACTTGGGAAAAAAAAGTTTTGAAGGATTCCTATTTTTTTTTTTCCTTTTAAAATTATTTTTACACATTTTCTATATTTAATCCCGTTCAAAGATTCTGTACACATATCGTGGTACGTAGGTATACACATATAGGTATTATAGTATATTTGAATTTAATAGATACGTATGGGGAAATAATTGAGCTTCAATTTATGTTTAACAAATAGTGCGCGCATGGAGCCGATAGAATATCGGAATAAATTCGATACTCACGTTCATTTGTTCTACAATATCTATAATCGAATTACGTAGGATGTGGAATAAACATTATAACTAATTAACGGTACACGCATAAAAAATTCAAAAAATCAAAAGAGAAGAACAAAAATAAATTGAAAAATAATACATTCATTAAAAAATAGTTGACGACGTTCTTATATTTTTTTTTCTAAACAACCTTCAACCCTCGTGATATATAAGATGCAACTTTCCTCCCTCTAATATATGCTATATAATATCTAGGCAAACATCCGTCTCGTGCATCCTGTATATTATCATGATTACTTAGCGATCTGCAAGGGAAACTTAGGCCACGAAGCTTTTAGCAACGAGACTCCATTAGCCAGGACCAGCTGAATATCTTTCGATTATTAAACGCGATAAATTAAGCTCAACTCTTCTTCTTGTCTTATCCTAACCCTCTACTGTATATACTCTTATATTAGCTTCCGAATTTCGCAGATAGGTGTATCCTTCTTAACATATTTTATTCTACATTTCTCTCCAGTCAATTTCACATTTTTTATATGAAGAACCATTCCTTATCTCATAACACGTGTTCTACTATAGTTTTGAAACTGACTAGTTCCGCGCTCGCCGCTAGGCGCGCTTCTCTCTCACAGGAGAAATTGACGCGCCGTAGAACCGGACCGATATAAGGTAGTTTTAAGATATATACAGACGATTATTCCTTTCGAATTGGATAAGTATATGAATGTTATGTATATCTTCATGATTTATTTAAATAATCAGATCATTTATTTCTTTTTCATTTTTGTTTGATAACTATATTTGATGTCAATAGTAAATGGAAGAAAACTCGTGGTAACTAGATTATAAATAAAATCTATGCCTGATATACAGCTAGTTAAAAATAATTTATAGTTAATATTTATACGTTCTTACCTTGAGATTAAATATTCCCATCATGTATGATAAAATAGTGGATCTACGGTTTGTTTTATTGATCAAAAATAGTAAAAAAAAAAACAAAAAAAAATCAAAGAACCAAAACAAGAAAAACAAGAAAATATATAATTATTCACACATGTGCATTAGAAATAAATATGTATTAATATTTATTTAACACGGTCACGATCGCACGTGGAGATAATCGGAATCATATTATATATATATATATATACTATATGTATATATATATCATGTTATATTTTGTCGCGATATATAAAACGTGATTTTTTGAACGTTTCAATACATATATACATCAGACGCGTACCACGCGACGGCGACGTCGCTCGACTGCAGAAGATCTCGAGGCGTCGCGACGCTCTCAAAATGGCGCCTGCGTCTTCCGCTCCTGCATCACATAGCTATATGTATATAATACAATACATATACACATGAGTGTGTGTAGATGTGTGTATATACACTCGCTTCTTCCTACTCTCTTCTTCACACCTTTACGTGAGAGAGACCTTTTTTTCTCCACCCTTAACCCACCACCCTCTACCCTCCAGCCTCCAGGCTCTAGCCTCCACCCCCTCCTCTTACCACAGCATGGAAAGTTTACCCCCGCATTTTATTACGTCGCGACGACGCCGCAGAACTTATTGTTAGGTAACTCTGTCCAAACGATGTCTTTCTTGATTTTACCTACTCGGCAAAAAACAATTTTTGCAAAAGAAAGATAAGGGAAAAAAAGTAAAAATCTGATTCCGTAGGTTCAGGCTTGAAAAAAATTTCCGAAACGTTTGTTCACTTGAACAAACAAACAAACAGTGAAATAAAAAATTACGGTTACACATATTCAGAAGAAAAAAAAAATCATCCATCTCTATTTTTGACACAAGTATATATATATACCTATATATCTATTCTTATATAAAAAAAAAAACAATTGTTATTATTATGAAAAAAATTGTGACCTAAAATTTAGAACGAAAAAAAACAGAACCTCTATGTGTATATGGTATGCAGATTGCGCTGCGGTATATTGTATCCCACGAAAAACATCCAAAGATGTAAAAAAAGCCGCCAAGTACTCAGACAAAAATCACAATTGCTTTATAAGCGAAACGGTTCGCCAGTCTCTGTCGTGAAATCAAGAAAAATGCCAAGCACCGAACGTACCCTTGCGATTTCTCAGCAATTTGTTAAAAAAAAATAATATAAAAAGAAAAATGAAAAAACTCAAACTCAAACTCAAGTCTACGTTGTGAAGTCGGAGTTTCGTGTGAGGATATCGAAGCATCATTCCAAGAGCTACGTACTTGGCGGGCACATTCGTTTTCTTTCTTTGTGTTTGTTGATCTCACGTTGAATTAATATGACTCTATCGTATTTTGCGAACCATATTTTTCCGACTGTTTTTCATAATGTTCATTCATCAAATCTGGCATTTAAAATACATCGATTGATAGAACACGACTCCTTGCAGTTTTATTTTGTGTTTGGCTGTTTGTCTCACAGTTCTTCCAAACTGCAAACAGTTGCTTGCATCGGCACTTGGTGGCTGACGAATGTCTTAAAGTACTATGTTTCCGGTCGCTGGTTATTTACATGTCATGAACTTTGCATCGACTGACGAATGTCAGATTCGCAGATAACATTAGTTCCATACACACTTATTGAAAATCCATCATCTTTCGATCTTGCCGGACGACTATGCCGTGGCAGTTGAAAGATTAGCGCTTGCTAGTTTACGGGAGTGCGTAGTGCGTGCGCCTTGGGCGCCCGCACTACTTACTCCCATAAACTCGCAAGCGCTAATCTTTCAACTGCCACGATTGTGTAGTTGCAAATAAGCAACAATGCTACATTATGCTACTAGGGAGGAAAGTGCGTGATTTTTGCTGAGTGCGAGGTTCAGCACGAGCACAAGGTGAAAATTCGCTCCTTCCGTGTGGAATAATAATATATTACTTTTTACCCGACTAGATAAAATGTCCATATTGCATCCACCAGTCAAACACAGCCATTTAATCAATCAAACCTAGAATCGGTCAAACTTAGTTTTTTTTTCTGCCTTTCAAATTTACTTTTTTGACCGAAAAATAACTTTTTCTTCCCTTTGGTCAGAAATTCTTTCCGCCCGCGTTGCAGGGATGGAAAATAGTAATTTCATATTCATCATTAGAACAAAATGTCATACTCTATATGCTACTTATAACATACACGTATATCCGTAGCTGCAAGTTTTAGGTTTCATGCCGAAGTTTATTCTTTCATAATTATTACTACATACTCGAGCTCTACGGTATATCACCTATTATGGGAAAACTCACTGTAGTACATCGCTCATTAGCTCCACAATGAGATATGTGATTCCAGAGTTCCGAGTCTGATCTGATATTTCAATGACAATGGAACGACCACGATTTTTATTGATTATAGTATTCATGTCTGTAAAGTCATACACATAGTTAAGGACACGTAGAATTATCTTCTGATACGCTGATTGGTTTGAATAACTAGTTTTTCAGTGTATTCAATTGCTGTTGCATTGAAAACTTAATTTTCGCGTAAAATGAAGCGGGATGTCCGTATAGCTCTAAGGAACCCAATGTGCCCGCCAAGTACGTAGCTCTTGGAATGATGCTTCGATATCCTCACACGAAACTCCGACTTCACAACGTAGACTTGAGTTTGAGTTTGAGTTTTTTCATTTTTCTTTTTATATTATTTTTTTTTAACAAATTGCTGAGAAATCGCAAGGGTACGTTCGGTGCTTGGCATTTTTCTTGATTTCACGACAGAGACTGGCGAACCGTTTCGCTTATAAAGCAATTGTGATTTTTGTCTGAGTACTTGGCGGCTTTTTTTACATCTTTGGATGTTTTTCGTGGGATTTCACTTCTTTTTGCAAGTAGGAGAATTGAGAAGGATTGCTCATTTAATTTCAGCTGGGTTAAACATTATTATCCTTTGGTCATTACAAGAAGTATATTCGGAATTTGGGCAAGGGAAGAAATATTCAGTGAAAGACAAGCACATCCATTTCAATTGTCAACTGCCATTTGCTCCGGTTAGTAGTGAAATAATATTTCGCCAGGTTCATTGGTTTATTCTCTATCTATATTTGAACCCAGCTCAGACGATCCGTTCCGTGCAATTACAACAGGCCATCATGCAGATTTATTAAATAATAACAGTCATCGGCGTGAAACCACGGTCGTTGCACGGTTTCATTCTGATTATTGTTCACTGATTTACTGACTCACTGATATAATAGTACATTGTACAACAAGGGGGGGGGGGGGGGGGAGGGAGGGGGAATGGGTAATTTATATCGAGGGTCATTTCCACAAATTTTGGAAATTTTGGAAGGCTTGGAAATTTATAGAAATTTATGGAAATTTTTGGAAATTTATGGGAACTTTTGGAAATTTATGGGAACTTTTGGAAATTTATGGGAACTTTTGGAAAGTTTAGAAATTCCCCAGGGAGGTAATAAAGTCCACGCTAGAAATGGTCGATTTTCCATTCGTTTTACATGCAAGAAAAAGGGCCTATTACACGCACCTGTTGAAAAAAACCATTGGCATGGCCGGTAACACCTTATATAATTATATAATATAAATATATAACTATATAATATGATTATATATAAATTATGAATATTTTAACTGTCAATAGCGCGATCCGACAGCCCTCCGACGGCCATTTTGATTTCGTCGACCCTCTGTAGCTCACTTCGTAACTTCATTATTACATATCGACCAAGTGCGGACTCAGATTCATGCCAAAATCAATAGGGGGCGAGATTTGGATGGCTTGTACCCACGTTTCAAAGATCAAGTCGATCCGTTTCACCGTTCGTTCAGAAACGTGAGGACAAGCAAGCGTCTAGCGAAAATTTGATGACCAGGAAGAAGAAGAAGAAGAAGAAGAAGAAGATGCTTTTTCATCAACTTTCGTGACCGATATATCAGAAACCAGTGTACCGATTCCGATCAAATTTGTACAGCGAAGTCGTGTGGTGGGGGAATATCTGTTCTGTGAATTTGATCGAAAAATATTCACGCGTTCCGAAGTTATGACCTCCTGCTTACAGGTATAAAGAGTTCCCCCGAGAAAATAGAGTCCCGGCTAGCGCTCGCCTGCCTACGGGTACTTGGCGGCGATTCGCTGCCGCGAATCTTGATAATATGAATAAGCGATCGCGTCTATTTTATACTGCAGTCAGTTTGACTGAGATCGTTGGCATATATAGGTTCCGTATGTAAATGTATGTGTGATATGTGTACGAATGTATGCGTATCTGTATAGATACGTTGATTCACCTTTCGCCAAGTCTTGCTGTGTGCAGGTATGCGTATAGTATACAGCAGTCCGGAAAATCATATTTCAATCTGGGTATATATATGTATATATATATATATATATATATGTATATGTATATATATATTATACTATACACATATCTATGTGTATGTATGTTATACAGGTATATGCCCACGCATAACATATGCAACATGACACAGCAGGAGGGGAAACAGGATCAGCATCAGCATCAGCAGCTGTGATGCAGTACCTATAGGCAGCTCCATCCAGGTATAGGAAGGAAATAAGCGACGCGAGCGATTGTCAGATTAAAAGTTAATGATCCATGTACGAAGTGGGTAAAGCGGTATTAAGTCAGCTAGCTAACCTGTGGCAGGATATAATTTGATGATATATTCCAGGTTGCGATGTATATAATCGCTCAATTAATCGTTCAGACTTTATTTATTTTTATTTATTTATTTATTTTTTTTATCACGCCATTGACAATCTAAATATTCACTCGATGATCGCGGATTTTGAAATTTCTATTAAATTCATAGGAATTTTGTGGAAGAAATGTAATGTTCGGTATTTTTCTGCATTCGAAAACCTGTAAAAAAACGATTTTCATGAAAATTAAACCGAGATCTTAAATTCTCCACATCTTGCCTCAAACCTAACAATAGCTACCCTAAAAAACACCCAGTAAACTATTTTCAAGAAAATCGAACGACTTTTCGATCTTTGGTCTGTATTTGCTGTCCTGCCATTTTGGATTGACTAATTTGAATTGCAAATTCAAAAAGAATGTTACCGAAGATCGAATTCCGTAATAATTAATCGAATAGGTTTTCAAAACGAATAAGAGGATGTCGTTTAGAAGAAATTCCTCATATTTTGTATCATTAATTACGAACGCGACTCACTCGACATGTATAACTCAAAAATCTGTTCATGAATAGTTGAAAGGAAGCGTATTAAGCCCACATATACCTTTACATCGGTTTAATCTCAATCTGTACATGTATGTAGACCTACATCTGCGATATAACCGACAAGCATGATGTATGTACACCCACGGACACGGAATCTGTCGCCCCCGAAATACGCAACCGACGTTACACCTCGTTCTGAATTAATAATTCCTGAATCCACCGCCTCTAGAAGACTGTCGTGGCGTGTGTGGAAGCTGCGCGGAACCTCTCGTGTCAGGAATCTGTCGCCCCATAATATGCAACCCGAGTTACATCCGGTTCTAAATTAGTAATTCCTAACTTACCCATCTCTAGGAGTCTGTCGTGGCGTGTTGTATGAAAGCTGCGCGGAAGTCCTCGCGTCGAAATTGCAAACTCAAAACGGGGTGTAACTCCGGTTGCATGTTTCACGGGGGACAGATCCCACGCTCGTGGCTGTACAGCATGGCACAGTGGTGAGTGGCGAATATCTGGTATGTATATACGTACTGGGGTCTACGCGACACGACCTTGCGTCCCTAAACCCTTAAACCGTTAGTCGCAATTTAACGCCCTCTCTTACCAGCGGATCTGGGAATCAGACACAGCGACTACAGCCTCCAACCCGTGTCTCGCACTTTGGATAATTTCCATGAGCTGTGTGTTACGTCGTTCCTTTTTAACTACCTAAACCATCCCCATCCCTTTTTCCTACTGTATAGTTACTATTAAAACCTAATCTTTTCGCACCCTTCCAGACGCGACCCTTGTCAAAAGACGACCTCATGACCCAACGGTGTTAGACCGATAAATGAGTAACTTATCAATTAATAATCTCTAATTATGTCAGAGTTTAAAAATTAAGAACCTTACGAATCATTGACTCGGAATAAAATTTCCGTAATCTTTTATAATTGCAGGGGGACTATCAGGGGCTTTTATACAGTATTGGATAATAACCGTAATTCGTTGATTCATTATTACACTTTCCCGCACTGCACACACTCCTATAATTAGAATTCACACTTAGCACACTGTAATTAACGCATCGTAGGATCGAGGTTGCTCAATTATAGGTATATATCATATTGCCTGCGCGTACGTACACAGAATTACGTAATTTAGTACACGAAAAGTTCATATACTTACACGCTTCGCTGGATAATATATTACAGGAATAGGACCCGATTATTTAGTAACAACGAATATAATGGTCTAATTTCCATTCGGAAATCCATAATATATCTAATGTATAATGTATATATATATATATGCTTTACCGCGGTACTTTCGCTTATTATATAGACATACACAATTTTCTTTCCGTATAATAAAGTACAAAGAACGCGAAAGACATGTATGTGCGCAACGATTTTCGTTTCATTATTTAAAGAGGCGGAAAAAAAGAAAATTATAGGTAGAAATTTTCTTTTCTTTTTCTTCTATATCTGAGGGAAAAATTTGAAGGGATATATTATGTACCTACGAAAGGTCCTGGAGTATGTATACCTACATAGGTATTATTTTCAGATATTCAGAGGCTGTAGTCCCGTTTTGATATATGGAAATTTATTCATCTCGATAAAGTTGATAAACCAGGGATATGTGCCAAATCTGGCACCTAACAGTCTTTACATTCTTATCCTATATAAGTTCAGATAGAAACGTGGGTCGTATTTTTCGGTAATTCTTTACAGCTCGGATATATATACGGATACCTTATACCTACTCCGCATCCTATGATTCGAAATCCAAACAAGATCCCTTGTAGATCCGTCCTTATACAGTCCACCAAGGCCTTTCATCCCTCGGAAAAAAAAAACGGTGTTTAACATTTTCGAATAGTTTCTGACCTTCGCCAGTCGACTTTTTTCGTTTTAAACTAATCAACGAATCGAATCCAAATTAATTTCTGGATTTCATTAATCTTAAATTTACGTCAGCAGCAGAACTACAGCGAGAGTCCGGATCCCAGATATGCAGGGCGTTGAAGAAAGTCCAGCGGTAGAATTCTTATGTCTGCACGCATAACGTTGTGTAGTTATACGCGTTACCTACAATCGCCCTCGGGCCGTAATATCAGGAGTCATTTACGGTTATCCAATCCTCGGCATCGTCGGTGCAGATACAGATCCACGGTCTAAACACATTATTTAGTTATTCTCTTTTCCTTTTTCAAACTTTTTATTTATTTAGCAGCCAATTTTCTCCTCTCACAAAACGTACGCGTATGTGTCTGTCTTCATGATGCCTGCACGTAGGTGGAAGATTTTCCTTGGTGTTAGCGCGCGTAACACTTTCTCAGCCGTACTATACACACCCTGGATTGTCATGTGTGCACAGGTAAAGGCGATGGTCGAGTATGTGCAAAACCGATGTTGGTATAATATGTGCAATTTCTGATTTCCTCAACCCACCACGCAATGGTTTCTTTAACACGCTCGAGTTCCGCGGCACCACAGACGCTAGGCTTCGGCTGGTAACTCACCTGCCTTTTCATATAAAAGCAACCATGGCTTTGAGGAGTTAATTCAGTATCCCACTTGTAGTTAACGACAATAACTCCAAGATGAGAAACCACTACGGGAAGTTTAAGGTAGAAATATATATTTCAACAAACTCGTTGCCGAGCAATACTTTTCTTATCGCCGATGTGACGAGGAGTCAAAAAATGGTTATTTATACCTATAATTGTTTGAAAGGTAAAAACTGAAAAGATTTTTAATTCTTCCAGGTCGTCCTCCTCCTTGGACTCCTCTCCGTGGTGTTAGCCGGTGAAACTGAGAAGGATAAGTCCACCTCATCATCCAGCGATGATAAATCTAAGGCAAAGCGTGGTTTGGATCTAGGATACGGAGGCGGTGGTTTTGGAGGTCACGATTTCGGAGGCCACGACTTCGGAGGACACGACTTCGGCGGAGGCGGAGGTCTTCACGGTTTCGGTGGAGGCGGTGGCGGTGGCGGAGACACGATCGGAGTCCACGAGGGTCACATTTCGGCGATAACAATTACTAAGGAGAAAAAGGTCCATGTACCAGTGCCCTATCCCGTTGAAAAGCACATTCCTTATCCGGTAAAGGTTCCAGTTAAGGTTCCAGTCGACCGTCCTTATCCTGTCCACGTTCCGGCACCCTATCCCGTTAAGGTTCCAGTCAAGGTACCTTACCCAGTCAAAGTACCGTACAAGGTACCTTACCCAGTCCACAAACCGGTACCATACCCAGTTAAGGTACCAGTCGTCGTTAAGGAACCTTATCCAGTCTTCGTCAAGGAGCATGGACATAGCGAAGGGTCCTTCGGCGGTGGATCATTCGGTGGTGGATCATACGGCGGTGGATCATTCGGTGGTCACCATGGATTTGAATCCTTTGGTCATCACTAGTGGCGTCCTCTTAACTCGGGAGAATATGAAGAGAGGAGTATGTTTGATAAGTGAAAACTGTTTTTGGTGAAAACTTATCGTCGGAGTTTGAGGAAACTCGATGATAATTAGAAATTCATCAGTTCCACGGAACTGTTTTCTACAACGAAATCTATGTACCTGCACTGTGTATCAACAAACAATGTATATTCCTTATTTTATTCACATTATATGGATTCACGAATAAATTTTGTACCTATAATTCATTGGTTACTCTACCTTTCGATATAGATCCCCAACTCTCCACTGCTTTTGTAATCTAGGAAATCTATGGAAGGACAATGGGCTCCAAAGGTTCGTGAATCTCGTTCATTGATTAGTTTATTGTTCGTAGCAAAGAGAGGGCGGTTTTACTTCCAAAAAACATTCGACTTCGGTAAGAACTGTACAATTCTACCGAAGCAAAACCGTATACAAGAAATAGCAGAGAATGCAAAAAATATACGATCAAGGTAGGGTGTAGGTAGGTAGGTATACTTGTTACAAGTATAATGTTAGCGGTAGAGACTTTCTGCTGCTCGTGCTCACGTAATACTTCTTTATATCTTTTAATGAAGTAGGAAGTAGCGGCGTTTATGCAACACGCACTTACGCCATATTTCACTGTTATGTATTACACCGGACAGTATGCAGTTGCAATCTGTTACGTGAAACGCATCGTACTGGCTAACTTACGTGGATCACACCGCAATAAGTAGTTTTACCAAATTGGCCATAGAGTTTTTTTTTCTTTTCGGTTGGTATTACCGAATTGGCTTCAACATTCTTTACTATATCACCGAATCGCGTTAATAAATTCAAAATTCGTTCCATCGCTCGCGCGCCATCAACCCCACATCTTTTGGCTCTAGAGCCAAGTCACGTTACATATGATTACATAGAGGGGCTAAATTTGGCACTTGCATGAGCAATATTATACATAAATCATAACTCGTTGGAGGTAACAGAATTATTATGGTAAATAACTTTCAGGATTATGCTATGAGTTTTCGGAAAAATAAAATGATCTCGAAGCCCCCAGTTTTTCTATTTTTTTCTCCCCATTTTTAAAACCGATAAGCGACTGCTCCGTCTTCGAAATGTTTGATATATAATTACCTCGCATCGTAGGGGGGATAATTAATTACGTATACACACTAATATTATGATTACATGCGAAAAAGGTATAGCTATATAGGATTAGTATTTGTATACGTGCCTATGTACATATTTACCGTATGAATAAATTACGCAGTGCTAAAACCTGCGCTAATTATCACACAAATTAATTATATTTCGGGTATAGATAGGTACGACGAAGCGCGTAGGGAAATGTATAATTTACATACATACCCGAATTCAGGACTTAACTTGAATATACGGAGAAATTTGGCTCGTTAATCATTTCTGCATGGTAATGAATTAATTACACACTTTATGTCGTACATATACGCCAATTCGAATTTCAGACGTCGAATTTCTAACTCGTCGTCAAACGCTCTTAATAAATGCATTATATTTTAAGACCTATGTCCAATCCTATCGAGCCAAAATCCCCGCAAAATGTGCGAGAACTCAGTTGGTGGTTTTGGAAGTTTTCAGGAATTCAAAAAAATTGGAAATTCTAGTTTTTCAAATTGAATTTCGTCGAAAAACGCTACCTCGGGTTGCATATAAATCCGAAAGCGAATTTTCTGAAGGATAATGTTACAGTCTAGCAATACAAATTGCGAAGATATAATTTATTTCTTACAAAAAGTTCTCACAAACTCCGTTCTCTAAATAAAAAAACAAGAATATAAATTAGACCTATTCATTATGTACAAAAATTAATTATAGTTAAATTAATAAAATCTATTTTATCTCGTCAATAACTTCTTTGCTTTCACTCGCTAATAATTTCTCGTCATTATTAGCAGGTTCACTTTTATCAGAGCCAGTCTCCGAAGGAACCGATTCCCTGATCTTCCCTGCTTCTAATTCCTCGGTCTTTTTCCCTGCCGTTTCTAGATCAGAGCAAGTAGAAACAGACTCCAAATTCTTAAGAGCCAAGTACTCCTCGACAGACCCTTCTTTCTCTCCGCTGCTTTTCTTTTCTGTAACAGAACTCTGGGCAGCTACAACGGCTTGGGCAGCATTTAAACTTGGAGAATTGTTGAGCCTGGCCAAACGTTGCCTCTCTCTCAATCTTTTCCTGATCTCAGACTGTATCTTAGACTCCTTTATCACACTCTGGACATCCTCTGTCTGGTAGTAACGAGTCGCCCAAGTTTCCGCGGTCTGGCCCTCAGTTTCGTCAGTCGATTTCGCAGGATCCTCCTTGCAAACCTCGGTCCTCTTCCCATCCGAATTCGAGTTTGAATTAGACTCGTTCGTGCTCTTATCCCCAATGTCCAGGTCTTCCATATCGTCTGGATAGTCGTCCAGGTCGATGATTATTTCCAGGTCAGTTGACTTGTCCTCGTCAACTTCTCCCGGCTTGTTTTCCACTTTATTTTGTGGGTCGATTTTAGCCGCTTCCATTTGGGCCGGTTTAACGCTTTCCACGACCTCTTCGGGCCCCGTTTTCTCTTCTTTGGGAGAATCGTTCTTCGGACTAGACGACAAGCTCGGTGTGTCCACCTTCTTACCTTCCGAACCCGTGCTGCTGGTCTTAGTAGAGTCCGGAGCTTCGTTCGCTCCCTTTTCCGCAGAGCTTAGAGACATTTGTTCGACGCTTTTCCCATTGTCATCGAGTTCTTTGAGCTGGGACTTCTTCTTGAACATTCTGAACATCTCCAGATCCTTGGTGACCTTCTTTGGCGATTTGTCGCTCGCTTTCTCCGACTCTGAGCTCAAATTTTTTATCGAATTTGACGAGCAGCCAGATTCTGTGGAAGATACTTTGCTCTTTTCGTTGGAAACTGGTTCGCTTTCCACTTCTCTATCCCTTGCATCTCCAGGTTTTCTTTTTTCTCTCTCTCCGCCGATATCCGTCTCTTTAACAACCGGAGTTCCACTCTTCTCCGGGACTCGTTCGTTCTCCAGTTTCTGGTTCCTCCGTTTTCCCTGGCCTCCTTCATCGTCACTTTCGCTCGAAAGTAGCTCTATCGTCGTAGTAGGCTGAAGAACCAGTACGACGTCTTCTTCCTCCGATATTTCCTGCCCGTTTTTATTAACCCTTCTGTTAAAGCTGCTGTCGAGCTCCTGCAATTTATCCTGAACCACTTTGAGGCTCAGCTGACGATCCTTGGCTCGAGTTTTTGAGTTTATAGACGATATCGAACTCGGGTTCGGACTCTGAATAGAAGCGCTGGATTGGGTCGAAGTACTGCTCGAAGGATTCGCCGGGATGATGTCTTCCTCTTTACGAATCAGTGCTCGTATTGCTCTGGCTCTCATTTCCAGTTCTAATAAGTCCAGCAAACTTTCGCCATCCTTTTCCTTGGATTGTTCGCTGCCCTCAGTCTCCTTCTTCACCTTGACTAGGTCACTGGATTTTTGGAGCTTCGGATCAGCTTCAGATTTTACTTTTCCTTTGAGCGATTTACTCCGCGTCTTTTCCTTATCTTTCGCCGCTCTTTCGCCTCGAAGTTTCGACCTCGCTTTATCCTTCTTTGCAGCCGATGTCTTCTTCGATACAGACTCCTCCTCTCTAGCTGTTGTTTCCACCTCCGAGACGTCTCCCCATTCTTCCGTGTCTGATATTATTTCCAGGGAAGGTCCTAGGGGCAGATATATGATCGAGATTTTGATTCTGCAGGATTATAAAATCGACCGCTGCTTTAATTTCAGATTTTTTGGTCTCTAAATGTTCAGAAAAACAGCCTCTATGATCAGGCGAACAGCGAACACTCTGATAAGTTGATTTTCGGCCCAGAAAATGAAAGGAGTGAAACAGTTTCGCAATTTTAATATCTGGTAAACAAAAACTGATTTTCTGTGTTCTTTTTACAGTTTCAAGAAACCGTATAATCATATGATTGTAGATGTTTGTTTTTTGGAGAATTCAGACCCCAAAAACCTTGAGGAAGACAATTTTTGCTTTGATTCTATCAGACTGTAAGATGCAACAGCTGAAAATCCTGACTTCACGCGATCATATTTTAAGAGAGTTGTAAAGACTTGTGACAAGCGAATGATAAGTATTGTAAATTCTTCTAGGATTCGTTATTTGTATACCAGAGTCGTCCGTGTCGTTAGAATCCGATGACTGAAGCATCGGTTGTCCGTTTAGTATGGATAAAATTCGGGCTTTCGACATTCCGCTCAGTTCATTAGCACACCATTCCTCGAGCTCGTTTAATTCCATTTTCTGGAAGCAAATAACAAGCTGAGTTGCACAGGTCTGTTAGCTTTGCTCTATTGGGATGCAGGTAAATTCATGATTCTAAATTTACTGAAACTTTTCCAGACTTGGTTCCATTTTTCTTTTCTTTTAATTTGTTTGTTTTACTCTGTTTTGTTATTTCTAAACAAATTTGAAAAACGCTGAATGATCTCAATAAAAAAATTAATAAAATCCGGATTTGATCAAAAAAATTGGATTTTTTCCACTTATCGTTATTTCCAGTTTTTACTCAGACCATGACTTAAGTTTTCAGCTTAATTTCTATTTGGAACTGGAGAAAAGATATGATTTTGTTGATTGGGAATACAAGATAATCATTTTTGTATTCAGTTAATATTTAAATTTGATTGTAAAACAAGATTTCAGCACTCTAAAGCTTTCTAGGATTTGAATATTGAACTTTCTTCTCTCTTTCTTGCATAGTAAACTTGAAAACAAGGAAAATCTCGAAAAAGTGAATGAATGCAGTCAAAATTCTTTGAAATTTCCAAGTTTTATGGCCTTTTATCCCGTTTTTCGACTAATTATTGACAACCATTTAATGAAAAGAATGATTCAGACTTATGAGAAGCGATTTTACCCACTTTTAGAATCTGTGGTAGCATCATTCTCAACTTGTCGCCTTTCACAGCTATGAATAATTGACGTGCCAGTTCTCTACGGTCTCCCATATATTCTTTTATCGGTTTAAGATCTCTGGCGTTACTCTCATCATCTGAAGACAGAGATGATGTGCTTTCTGAGCTGCTGCTAGTACTGCTACTAGACTCCTTATTAGAAAAATTAACGATGTGTAAATAAACATTGTCTCAAAAATTCGTTATTTTTATATTATTTTATTTCATTTCATTTTTTTTTATTATGTCTTTTGTAAGAATTATCGTTCATTCTCTATGCTGCGGTCGAATCGCTTCGTCCCATATTCCTAATATATATTTTTTGACAAGTTTACAATGTGAACAATTTTAGGTTAAGATCAAGTTTTGAGGTTAGAATCTTATTTTAAGTTGGATAATAGTTGTGGATACTCGATCGACTGTTAAACGGAGTGTCTGGAATTACCTGACCCCGTTTTTTGAATTTCTTTTGCTTGTTTTTTCTGTCTGACATCGTCTTTACAGTTACTTTAAACAATAAAAACAACAATAGTGTATCATTTATTTGTAATCAAATCAAAATCGAACGATCTAAACCCCCAGCCATCAACTCTTGATGGTCATAACTCGAATCTCGAGTCTCTCGCTCTCTGGTTACCCTCGATATTCGGTAGAATCGCTTTGTACAAAGCAGCTTCCGGTTATTTGGTATAATTCGACAGTTGAAACCTTCCCTTTCCCCTTCATTTCGCTAAGAATCGAACGCAAATGGATTCATATAACAACTAAATGAAAGAGAAATTTCAGGTCTTATCTCTCCGCATCGATTTATGGTACAATAAATCGCATTCTGATCAAATGATATCAATAATTAATTGATAATCCGATAAAATTGGAGAATCAATCAACTCATCGTAGATTAAGAAATTATCTTACAATTGTAAAGAAAACTACCCTTATTGATAGTTTTACTTGGAACAGGGAGGACAGAATATTACACACTTTATAAGATACAAATTTATTACAATCTATACACAGTAGTGTTATAATTATTCTAAGTACCTAAATCTAACTGTAATTATCTAAGAATGACAAATATTTTATCAAATATATATTCTCTGTAACGATTGAGTCAGCAATCGCATAATTTCATACATGTATATAAATATCTGATGCAAATTTGACGACAAAAGTTAAATCTTTAATGAAATCGATTTATTATATAGTTAAAATCGATGTGAAATTGGCGGTTCGAGAAGCTGCCGGCTTCCTGGCATCGTAGTACACATACTTTAATATCCCCAATATTATTATAGGTGGCGGAACAACTCGCTGACACGAACATCTAGTGCCTAAAATCTGTGTGCGTATGTATAAATGCGCGTAGGACCTTTATGTCTCCAAGTGTTAGTGGGGGGTGGTTGGGTTCTGAATGGTGTATGGATATACCTGAGGAATAATTTTTCTCGCTACACAAACAAGACACAGATAGAAAGGGAGAGACGTACAATATAATCCGGCGTTTCGCGTCAATAACAACAAAGTCTGATGTCTGAACGGCAATAAAACGGCTTAAAAAATCAACCACTTCAAAGATTAGTATATTCGAAAGTACATAAAGCCTAATATTCGTAATAAGCTTCGTGAACGGAAATATTAAAAGCGAAATTGAGATAGTAAGAAAAAAAAAGAGGAAAAAAAAAAAAAGAAAAAAAATTCAAAGGAATTTGGGAGACGAGATTCGACACTTTATTAACACACGATACATAGCCAAAAGCTAGTTCCAAAACCGTATATTATATATCTCTCTCATATCCGTGAACAGGAAAACGGGACATTGCGTTTGGTTTCTTCCTTCCTTTCTTCCTTCCTTCCTGGCTTCCTTCCCTCGTCCGCCTTTCAACGCCGCGCAAAAACGCACGCGGTGGTAACAACATAGATTCAAGAGAGACACTGGTGGTATTAATAAAAATGGCGAAGGTATTTCGCGCTGTGACAGTATCGACTTTGTCAAACAATGGACAGTCGACGTTGAAATATGACAAGCCGGTTACTTTAAACATAAATTACGACCCTCAAGGACTCAGCGTTGAATTAATACCAGGTATTTTATACTCATTACTATTTACCGATCAATAATATTCAACTAACATCAACCATACCCTCGACTAACATAACCTAAAACCCCATCCGCCTTCACTCGCCTTTGTACTTCACTTCGTTTCCACTTCAATATTTCCTCATTTTTTATCTCCGCTATTACAGAATGATATTTATCAAAATATGCGCTATAATTTTACACTAAAATGAACCTCAATTATCCCGCTATTTCATTGTGTTTTTTTATCCTTCTGAATTCTTAATTAGACGATGATGTATCATCGGAAAAAAAAATTCCTCACGTCATGGTAGAGCGCGTTTTTTTTTTTTTTTTAAATTTATTTATTCATTTTTTCATAGTCTTTATACTAAAAATATTATTTCATAGATTATTCAACCATTTACCGTTATTTATCGCTATAGGAGAACAAGGGAGCAGAGACAGATGTACGCTGTTAGAATTTCCAGTGACTCACAGCACAGAATGCTCTCGAGTCGCTTCAAGGGGGTACGTCTTCACGCTAGACACAGAAAGCCTGTTACTCACCTTCGCCAACGAAACAGGTAATAATAGAAACAAAGAAGATGACTAGAATTACGATTCTGTGCGAAAAACTTCAGCTAGCCAAATGCATGAAAATCAATCTAATATCATTAGAAACATCGTTATTGTACTTTGTACATATTCTTGTAGAAATTTGGCCAATATGTTTGCATGATTTGATCATTTGTAGACCTTAGAAGATTATGAGATTATACAAAGAGAACAAAAGATGCAAGATTAGGCTTAAGTAGATTCGGAGCAGTAGATGATAGCGCAATGCGCAACGATGAAGAGTCTTTCTTTTTGTAGTTAGAAACTGTAGGGAAACGATTCTTCCATATGGAATATCAAGATGGAAGAAGTTTCTCTTCAAAGGTTGTTATAAAGAACAGTTTTATGTAAACGGAACTGTAAAAACCGAAAAAATATTCACTTCAATCTGAAATCTAAATTTTCTAGTCTTCGCTGAGAAGTAAGATTGGAATATTGGTAGCCGATTGGTAAAATTACTGAGTCATAATCCTAAACGGAGTTCTAAACTTCTGACCCACCTGCTTGTCTTACGCGCTACAGCTTGGTATTACTCTCCAGCAATCGCTGGTCCTCCAGAACACTTTGCACTACCCAGTGAATCCAAGTTTCATGATCGGGAATTACGATACGCCAGATAACGGAATGTCGCCGTAAGCATACCGGCAATGATCTCTGGCGAAACCTCCTAGGAGCTCGATGTTTTGCCGTAAAATAAAACACCTGTATAATTATAACAGTAAAGAAAACGGTGGAAGGGATTTGGCAAATATCAACGTTCAGAACTTAGGATCGAGGTGCGGTTTAGCGAGGAATTTATCACTCCTAGATGTTCGATGGGGAAAATTGAGAGCCATACTTTTGTAGCTAAGATTATAACTGGAAATTTTAAGCGGTTGGAGATTATTATCCTCAGTATTCTGAGTATAAATAACTTCTTATTTATTTGCATTTATAATTACTGCCTAACTTATCTCTAACGATAAATTATCACTCTTACCAGACCAAGAGATGAAGAGAAAGAAAAAGAGACGGAGACAGAGAAAATCGTGACTCATGGAAGTCGGTTTTATCCAAGCAACAACTTTTGCAGAGCTCATATTTCAAATACTTTAATCTTCTCAACAAACAGCGACTACTTTAGTTTCAAATAGCCGAATGAAGATCTTGTTCTTATAGTTTCTAACAAAAAAAGTTTACTAGGATCGCTTCACGCTTTCAGATTTTATTGAAGATATAAAAATCACTGGTTTCTGCGTTAGACCCTCCTTTGCATAGTATATAGTTGAACAATAGTTGAACATGAGTCTAGGCAATTGGTAATAAATATACTGAACCCATCATGAAACTAGTACAAAACATATTCGTTACACAATTAAAAATCTTTTACAACAATTTACAGGATTAATAATACCCTCGGCTTAAAGAATATAGTGAACTATCACCTCTTCCATCATTTCAGCGATTTGATCCTCTTCGAATTAGTTAAAATGATATTTTCGTTCAATTTGCCAGACATCCGCAACTTCCACTCTCAGATCCTGAAGTTAAAGAATGGGAAAGGGGTCTCAGCGTTCAATGAGAGAACAGAGGAGTCTTCGGCGATGCAGTATTTTCAATTTTACGGGTACCTATCGCAGCAGCAAAACATGATGCAGGATTACATAAGGACTAGTACATACCAGCGAGCTATTCTCGGAAATATATCCGACTTCAAAGACAAGATAGTGTTGGACGTCGGCGCTGGTTCTGGGATATTATCATTCTTCGCTGTCCAAGCTGGCGCTAAAAAAGTCTACGCAGTTGAGGCGAGCAACATGGCTAATCACGCCGAGCTTCTTGTAGCAGCAAATAACTTGTCCGATAGAATAATCGTCATTGCTGGTAAAATAGAAGAAATTGATTTACCAGAACACATAGATTGCATCGTTAGCGAACCTATGGGGTATATGCTGTACAATGAAAGAATGCTCGAGACTTATCTACACGCTAAAAAATGGCTAGCGCCAGGTGAGGGTCAACAATTATTCTCATTCTTGATTAGGAATCGAGAATCGAGCACTTAGCTACCAGATTAACTTAATTCAAGTTGAGTTTTGGGCCAAAAAAGAGAAATTTAGTTTTCTGGCAGAAAATTAATGGAATTTTGTTGACTTGATCAGATATTCGATACGAGATCTTGTCATTTGATGAAGCTGTTCAGATTTGTAGAAGAAAAACGGCGTTTTGATGGTGAAGTTATGATTTTACAACGTGAAAACGTATTTCAAATGAACTTGATCACATTTTATGAACAAAGAATCCTTTTCTCTGTTTAAAAAATACTTTGAACTCCCTAAATTATTGAAATTATTCTTCGAATGCATTAAAAATGATTTGATACAGCAAAACACGGTTTTAACTTCATAAAGTCACCTTCAATTATCTAAGCGCAAATTTTATCCATATATATTGACCAGAAAAGTAGATCCAACTGCTCGATTTTGATTCGATGATAAAATTCTGTCTTTTATGTAATAAAGATCCAAATTTTCGTCCTCTTGAATTCTTAAACTGTCTTTAGGAGGAAGAATGTTTCCATCAAGAGGTGACCTGCATGTCGCGCCATTCTCAGACGAAAATCTCTACATGGAACAATTCAACAAAGCTAATTTTTGGTATCAGACTTGTTTCCACGGTGTGGATTTATCAGCGATGAGAAACAACGCCATTAAAGAATACTTTAGGCAACCAATAGTCGACACATTCGACATACGCATATGTATGGCAAAGTCTGTTAGACACGTTGTAGATTTCCAAACGGCACATGAGACTGATTTACACAAAATAGGTAATTTAAAACATGAAGATTCTCAATTTTATAACAATCTTTGCATTTTCCAGACCGAAAATCACTTCAGATACTAATTCCCTTGAATTTATTCGATAATCAATTATCAAACTCGGTTCCTCTATCCCCCCGGGTCACCAGAAATAATAAATTATGCATAAAGTTAAAAGAACTCTTTTTTTATTACAGAAATAGACGTTGACTTCCACATATTAGAAAGCGGCACTTGCCACGGTCTCGCATTCTGGTTCGATGTAGCATTTATCGGTTCTACTCAACAAGTCTGGCTGAGTACTGCGCCGACGGAGCCATTGACTCACTGGTACCAAGTTCGATGTCTACTGGAAAATCCTCTGTTTTGTAAGAGCGGCCAGCTACTGTCAGGAAAAGTTATTCTGATAGCTAACAAAAGGTGTATAAATGGTTCCAGCTAATAAATAGTATAAAAAACGGACTCTCTGACCAATCTGAAACTTTGAGAATGATTTCTTAATATTCGAAAGCTCGTGGAATTCGTTTTTCTGAATTCAATAATAAGTTTCTTTATTTTCTTTGAACTTTTTCAGACAATCTTACGACGTAACGATCGAGCTCAAGCTCGAGGGTACGAATATGGAGACTAGCAGCAATACTTTAGACTTAAAGAATCCATACTTCAGGTATACTGGTGCGGCAGCTCAACCGCCACCAGGTCTGAACAATACTTCGCCGAGCGAAGCTTACTGGACAAATCTAGACGCTCAGGGAGCAAGACAGGCCGTTAACATGGTAAATGGAATGTCTGTTAACGGTCTAGGAGAGGTATCAATGGATACAAACTCCGCGGTCAATCAGAATAATTTATTAGCTATAGGTAAGAGCTTGTTTAAGTAATAAATCGAGTTGTTACAAGGAGTGAAGGGCTGAAAGGAGCTGAAAGCTAAACTGCTACCTCTTATTCTTCTAGTTTATAATAATTACACTCTTTTTTATTAGATTCCGAATAGATTTTTGTACTTCTCAGAAACTTAGGGGATTGATTAAATGATTAAATATTCAAGGGCGTGTACGCACCTTCGAGTCTGGAAAGCTTTATTCATTTTTACGCCGTACCCTGTGACAAAGGCTTAGTCTACACATATTCAATTCATTCAGACACGCAATAAATTAAATATGTAGACTTTGACGTGATCACAGGGTGCAGGATCGAAGTATATAAATATTTCTAGATCCTGAGGTGGAATTTACCCCCCTTAATCGATTGTATATAAGGATTATGATTATTTGTCAACGTATGAAGGTTTTTTCTATGCAACGAACGGTACTTAGTCGTTTATTAGATGGATATCGATATAATGAAGGAGCTATTTTTTTTTTTTATATCTAATGTTTGGATAAAAAAAAATGAATAAAAATGAATAAAGAAAACTGAATTTTAAAAGTAAATTATTCTTCTATATTTAACGAACAAACACACAAATTGAGATTAAATATTCGTATAGGAGGAGAAATGCATTCTTACATACATAGTTTATTATAATTTACAGTTACCGATTCCGATTTCAGCCGGAGCGAACTATTATACTACATGACGTAGTGAATATTAGAATACCCTACAACACGAGTGCTACTTAACTTTGTGGTAATGCAAGTTTTGTAAATCTGTAAAATCTGTTAAATTCATGTTAATAAAACAAACTTACCTACCTTTTTATCATCATTATACTATTTTCATTGAAAACAAATAATTAGATTATTTTTCACTTGCTTTGTCATTTGTCTACAATAACTACCGGCCGTTGCAGAGCAATAACTAATTCTCTAATTATTATTACACCAGAGAAATTCTTTTCGGCAATAAAAAACAGCCGTAAAGAACTTTCGATCAAAATTTAACTTGATTAAATGCACAAAATCAATTCTAACATATAGGTAAATTCCGAGAAATGAAAAACTCGTTGGAATTCAATGTTTCTTCAATAAATTTTATTCAGTACTTCGATTTTAATAATCAAAAAAAAAAAATCAAGGGAGAAAGAAAAAGGGTGACTATTTCATTCAATCTAAAAGGTATTTGTTTTTTTTCTTTGCCAGGAGGTCAGCCGAACATACATCCCGGTTCAATATCGAGTACAGGGCGAGGGAGAGTTGGCGGAACAGCAACCAGCACGCAGGCAGCACAGCTTATAGGTGGTGGAATAACACCAAACATGTTTACGTCGCCGGCTACAGTTAGTATAACAAACCTTGTTGCTTTCAACCAGCTAGCTACTCTGTATCCACAGTAAAAGGTGGTAGAAGATGTTCAATTTTCAGTTTTTTTAAGATTATACTATTTTAAATTAGCTCCTTACAGCTCCCAAACTATTTTCATCTTTCATTCGCAGAGCAACGTAACAACAGGTTTTGTTAGTCTTTCTATAAGCATGGGAATCACTTATTCTACTTCTCGTTTCATCAACTATCTTACTATTCTCATTTTACTATCCCTAATCAATCGGAACACTAGAATTCGTCTGTTAGAATTATTTCACTGTTTCTTTTCTCGACTAGATATCTGTTTCTAAGAATACTGCAGAAATACTTAGGTCTTAACAGCGACTCAAGTATATGTATGTCGATATTATCAGTCTCGAACAGATTGTTTTGTAACTCTTGACACGCTGTTTTTAAGATATAAAAAAGGTTTTAAAGCCTTTATAATCTGCTTAGAGACTCGAAACGTTGAAATCTGCCTCGGAAAGACAAGAAATGCCCTAAAACTCAACAAAACTCACCCCCATTTTCAATTTTCCATAGTTTTTATTTAAAAACGTTGAGCAGTCTGCTTTTTTGGGGTAAAATGAAGATCCGTTTTATGTAAAACGGGACTCTAAAAGCCAGAAAATATTCCCTATAATTTGAAATCTAGATTCTCTAGTGCTCGCTTAGAAGTAAGATTGGAATACGGGTAGCTGGCTGGTAAAATTAGTGAGTCTTTATCGTAAACAGAGTACTAAAGTATTGGCCTGCCTGCGTGTCTTACGCGCTACAGCTTGGTGTTACTTTCCAGCAATCGCTGGTCCTCGGAAACACTTCGCACTACCCAGTGAATCCAAGTTTGATGATCGGGGACTACGTTACGCCAGGTAACGGAATGTCGCCGCAAGCATACCGGCAATGATCTCTAGCGAAGCCTCCGAGGAGCTCGATGTTTTGCCGTAAAATAAAACACCTGTATAATTATAACAGTAACGGAAACGGTGGAAAGAATTCGGCGAATATCAACGTTCAGAAACAAAGTAGGAGGCTTGTATTCAGTTCGCCGTCAAGTAAACCTCGTTTATCTTCCGCGCTAAGAATCGTTCGGGCGTTTAATCTCTCCGCGGACAACTCGGATATCGCGTGTTACGACGGACGCGTTACAAACTTTGATAAAGAGGTAAATTTGGGCTTAGGATTAGGGCGCGGTTTAGCGAGGAACGTATCACTCCTGGATGCTCGATGGAGAAGATTGAGAGCCATACTTTCGTAGCTAAGATTATAACTTAAGATTTTAAACGGTTTAAGATTATCATCCTTAGTTTGTCTCGATATAAAATAACTTCTTATTTACTTGCGTTTATAATTACTACTTAACTTATTATCTCCAACGATAAATCGTCACTCTTCCCCCTCCCCAAGTAAAATATACCGAGAGATAGAGATAAATAGAAAGATGTAGCAAGGGAACGAAGAGATAGAGAAATAATATTGCTTGCCAAAATAATAACGAGGAGATAAAAGATATTTTTAACGACAATATAGATATATGCGACGTAAGAGAATTAAAAATAAAATAAAGTAAAAAAAGAAAGGAAGAGAAGAGGGGGTCAGCCCCTCAGTTATTACGTCGTATTAAAATTGCCCGTAGTCTTCTTCTTTTTTACATATCTTCTTCTATTTCATTTTAATGATTATATTTATGAAGTTATTTTCGACTAGCTATTCAATCGTTCTATTCTTTTAATGATTATACCTAATAATCGTTTTATTTTAAACTATAAATTAATTATTATTGTACCTATGTATATGCACAGAGCAATAATTGATCAAACGTGTCGTCGGTGTTTATTATTACAATCATCATTATGTCATGAGATAGTTTTTAGTTATAAATATGAAGAAAGAAAGAAACAAAGATAGAAAAAGAAAAAAAAAACACGAAAAAAATAAATAAATAAAAAGAAAATACTAATAATAAACGAAAATAACATAATAATAATAATATTAAATGTGAATGAAAAACAGGCAGATGAAATAATTATCGACTTAATTAAAGATCATAAATTTATTACTAAAATAATAACGAGAATATATTTTTCAGGAAAGCTGCATCAATCTTATATATTCTTATTACATATAATTGTGAAATTTTCAATATAGATACTAGAGATTATATCAGTGCCTGTTTTTATTATTCTACGCCGCTCATTATCAGTTTCAAAGGGTCAATTAGATATAATGAACTAAATTCGTTTGCTCGATTTTCTATAATCTTAATAATAATAATAATAATCTTTTTCTATACATATATTATTCTTCTCATGATAATTCCTGAAAGTATTTACCGTTCTTTTTGTTAATGATTTTAGACAGAAGAGTTAGAAGCTTCGTTCCTTGATACAGAAATCCAACTTCCAGTCAGACATCTTTTTTTATAAATTATTATATTATAATAAACGCCATTTATTAGTCTACAGCACGATATGTACTTAGTTTATTGATTTCTTCTATTTCATCGTCATCGAGCTCTTTTGGCCCTTATAGTATATAGGTATATACATATTAATATACATATATACATATATTTAGATAATAAATATTGATTTTATAAACAATAAGGATTAAAGTATAACGACGCGTTGTAATAATAAAACGCTTAAGTCAGTATTGCGAGTCGTTAATAATAATAATAATAATTAATTAATCAATCGGTTGATTGATTGATTGATTGATTGATTGATTAAGTGACCGTTGATTGATTGGTTGATTGGTTGATTGATTGATTGATCGATCGATTGATTGATTGATTAAATTAGTATACATGTCTAATGTACGATATAAATAATTAATTAGTTTTCTTGATAGTTGAATAATACCTAATTGGGATAAATAATAGTTAAATAATGAGAAAACTCAACTCTTATTGTAAACTGAAAATTACCTAACTAACTGTATCCTAAAAACTGATCGCGTATTAACTAATCGTCGTTAAACACGTTCCAATACGACTCTAACATGTAAGGTACATTTCTGACTATACATATTATTATTATTATTATTATTATTATTATTATTTTATGGTAAACTATTATTATAGTATAATCGATCGTCATAAACGCCCATTACATTAATGAGGTCATTATTCTTTCTCCCAATATGTTATTATTATCGTTATATTAATTAAAAGAGTGAAAGAGCCTTTCATCATTTTATTTCATCTGATTTATTTCTTTTCTTATCAAACTTGATAAGCTATTATCATTTTTATATGTATATCGAAAATATTCTATTTATCTTTTACCTTTTAACATAAAATAACAAACTGATCTATACCCATAATATCGCCGTGATCTCTTTATTTTATACAGAATTTTTTTCGTATTTTTTATTATTATACACACACAGTTGTATATTCTCTTTTTTAATAAAAGGGTAGATTTTTTGAGAATCTATTTATTGACCAGTTTTTTTTTCTTCAAACTCGGTTAGAGGATCCCATAGGAGAAATATTACTTATGAAAAATATATCTCCTCTTTTTTTTTACGATCGTAGAGATTTATTTACTTCATAGTTACGAGAACGGAAAATTCGAAATCGAAGCTGCGGTTGATCTGAGTTTTTTTTTTTTTTTAATTAACTACACATTTTCATTCGTGATTCTTTTCTGGAGAAATTGGTTCTCAAAAAATGAACAATTTCAAGGAGGTAATGGAGCCGACTTCAACAAGCGCTACGCTAAAAAAGCATCGCGAAAAGAAAATTCGAAATAGAAGAAAATGGAAATGGTGACAAACGATTAAAAATCGTTTTTCGAAACTGGTCTTTCTTTTCGCCTTGGTTTTCTTAGTTTTGTCCTTTCAATAATTTTCGTATGCGTGTATGCGATAACGGACTCGATTATCAGCTCGAAGATAAATGAATAAATGAATGAATAATTAAATAACTAAATGAATAAATAAGATAAATGAATAAGATTTTTTTAATTAAAGTTTAAGTTAACGATATAATTTTAAATATCTAGCCGGTTTATTTATTTCCCACTATACTTATTATGTATTGATTAATTAATTGATTAATTTATCAATTGATATCCTATTTTTTTTTTTTTTGCTCAATATTATATTTGTATACATACATTTATCTACACCCTCAGGCTAAAAGGAATTGACGAGCTTAAACGCTGAAGTACAATTTTTTGGGTGCTTGCCGTCGTTTAACGCTATCGATCAATCATTTAAATAAATATCAATACTACTTTAAATACTATAATTACATCGTAATGAAACGCTTTAGAACTTACGGTGTTTTCTTATATTTTCTCATATTAATTAAGTTAGAATTTCTTATAGTGAAAAAGAGAGGGAGAGAGAGGAAGAAAGAAAGTGAGCGAGAGAGAGAGAGAGAGAGAGCAAAATAAAAATGTTGTAGGATCGGCCTTACACAACATAAATACATACACACACGCATACATACACACATACACGAGTAACTGAATAATACCTTATAAGTAGTCTTTAATGTGTGTTTTTTAGATTATTAATTAATCATGAAATCATGTGACTTCGGCTCTTGTGGCCAATAAATCATTCGTTTTCGCCATCTACCCTATTCTCCGACCTCTCTTTATTATCCTTATGCATTTTTATCCCCCTTTTCGTTTTCTATTTGATACACCTTTCAATTTTATAAACTAAAATCTGTAAATTAGAATTAATTAGATCGTTCAATCAACCAATATCGCAGCTCGATCAGCAATAATCGAGGAAAACAGATTAGAAATCATCGGGGATTTAGTGTAAATGCAGTCAACGCGCTTTTCTAAAACACCTGTTCGTTTCTCAATCAGTTTTACTCCTTTTATTGTAGTTTTCTGCACCCAATTAATAGAATATTATCAAAAATAGTTCAGCATTGATTACAATAACGTTTCGCGTTTTAAACACTAGTATTAGTCATTTTTTCTTGCAATATAAACTAAGTCGATCGATAGTGAGTGTTTAAACTGGTTCCCGCTCAATTATTTGCGGCTAAAATAGTTCGTAAGATTGCCTCCGCGGTGGCGGCACCTTCTGTACCGATTTAAGACGCCGTATAACAGAATATGAATGAATTATATCTACGCTCCGTGGCTTATGAATTGCCTATAACAAGGCGCATGGCGGCAAATCTTATTCGTATTTTTAAAACTTCAATAAAATGTGAGAAAATTCAGTCTGTCACCTTTTTTAGCTCAGGAATTATTGTATTATCAATTATCTAGTCGGGTTTTAGTAAATTGAGAAAGCGCGCGTAATTTAAAAATCGCGGAATTTTACAAGGGAGGAAATAGACGGGGATAAGAGATGCGATTTATGAGTCGTTCAAGCATCGCTCTATTATTAGGAAAACGTGATAAATTTTGAAATGATTTATACGATATTCTACTCCTTTTGTGAAAATAAATTAATAAGTATAAATCCGAGTAATTTATTCAGAATATTTTCACCATACGTGACGTAGCTGCATTTCGCTGAAGTACATCTGCGCTTTATTGCCAATATCATATTCATGTATGAATATAATGAATTCCTACAGACCTATTGTATTCCTATTTTCATCCCTCTCTGCACGTACGCGCGTCTTCCATTTCTCCGTATCAGATGAATTTTGAAAAGCGAATCAGGACGAAAGAAAACTGAAATATTCTGTTTTAAAATTACTAAAATGCATCTGGCTCATTATCTTTATCGTGATTTAACGCGGTTCGGTATAAATAACGTAGAACGTTGTGTAAATCTTGAAAAGAAATACAGTCCGTTAGGGAATAAGGTAAAACAAGCTTCGGTGACAAACGACATAGCTTGCATCACCAGGTTCTGTACTAGGTAGTAGGAAGTACTATATGTAACGTTGGGTAGGTAGGTAGGTAGGTAGGTAGGTAGGTAGGTACGTTTTTACCGCAAGCTTTCCATCAGAGAAAAATAATGGAACTGTACTGTAGGAGAGTTGTCAAGCATAGAATAAAGACACTTGATTTTTCCACGGCTAATGAACATTTTTCATTGTTTTTACCCCGCAACCGCTTTTATACCTCTCCTGGAGTTTTCTGTATGGTATGTCTCTGACATCGCTTTGTTTCGGATCCCCGCATACGGCTCGACCCTTAATTTTTCATTCTTTAAGGACTCGGAGTTTCACTCACAACACTTTATACCATACTTTGTCGCTGACAGTTCCAGCTGCCTAATTCACCGAAAACCTATATAAGAATAAAAAGATTTATATAATATCCTGATGTGCGGCAACTGATCAACGAAACAATAAATTTCCATCTCACTTTGGCCGTAATAATTTTCCAAATTTTAATTACCTCCTAAATCTTTATTGCAATTAGGTTCAGCCTGATGGAATACACGATGGAAATCACAAACTTCTGGAAACACTGAATTATTTAACATCCAACTAAGTTAGAAACGCGTTATTCCGTACGGACGATGGTCCGCATGACGTATTAATAATAATTCCAAACCAATTGTGTGTCTGTTTGAATATAGAATCGAACAAGTTTCACGCGAATATAGATAAAATGTCTTTCTTCTACTATTCGACGTTTTCATCGACCAGAAATATTTGTCGAAGCTTTCGATATTCTTTTTATTGAAATAAGTCGATTCGTCAAATTAATAACATGATCATTGACGAAAATTCGTTGCATTTTTATTTTGAGTAAATAATCAAATTTTTGTTACACACATTTCGGAATTTCAATGGATATTTCTACCCAAATCAGTCACCCTGTACGTATTGTATACGTACCCCATGTACCACCGCGTGTACCAGCCCCTGGGGAAGACTTGACCGAATTACACGAAGCCCCGCTTAAATATTAATGGACTTGGCGTGAAACTTGTTATATAGTTGAGTCCGTACAGAACGATTCTATGTCTACCGTAAGGTAAGGTATATGGTTAGTACATATACATACCTATATATATATATATATATATATATATACATAAATATGGAATTTAGACAACTTTTAACTCAAATTGTACGGCGCTAGATTAGAGGGAAAAAAATGAAGTGTATAAAGTCTAAACTATGTATACAAGCTCGGATGTTCTTGTACTAGTATATCATAAGTTTTAATGTAAAATATGAAGAAGTCAAGTAGGTAGCTAGTCCGAATATAGTGTGGTTTAAAATCTCATTTGCATAGTTAAAATGAAATCTGCTAGGATCTAGCCCAGGCCATTTGTTATATGGGTCAGTGTAATTTAGCTAGGTAGAAAGAAAATGGAAAAGAAACGAGAAAAGAAAAGGAATAACATTATTCTAGTTCTAGCAGTAATGCTAGTGGCTGTTGTTACAAGTAATTTACTAATTGCAACAAGTCGGAGAACAATTAATTCCGTCCAGTAGGATAATTAAACAAAACGTTAGTTCTTTACTCGTACCGGAGGCTTTCGCATGAAACGACAGCTGGTGTGTGTGATGTTTTCCTCAAAGCTTCGCAGGCAGCGTATTCATTCTTTATTATTTCTCTCCTCATTTGTTGGAAATAATAGATACCAGCTAGTGGCCGGTGAATGTTTCGAATTTGAATATTACCGCCTCACAGTTTTCAAAAAACTCATTTTCTAGATAGCCGATTTAAGAAATGTTGAAACGAAGAACACCGGAGGTTCGAAATTCCGGAAGCTAAAGATCCGGAAGACCTAACCTCCGAAACTTGAAATTCCCACATGTATTCATTCAGTGTCCGATAACTCGGGTTCTATCTATCGTATCGAAACCGATAAGTAGTCAAATTGATCGTCTCGCGACATACTTTTTGAAAGCAAGATTAAAAATCCTGTCAATTGTTCGTGACGCCATAAAGTTATCGTAAAGAGGGTCTCGATCGGAATGAACTATTTTTGTCTTCACATCTCAAAAAATAGACCAAAGTTCTCGGATCTTTTGAAAATCCTAAATCGTCTCGAACGAATTCGGAATTTTCAAAATTCTGAACTCCAACCTAGCTCCACCATACGGATGCAGGGTGGGCTAGTAGGCAGATATAGAGAATAATGCAGGAAATTACGTCGGTATACATACGCCTTAAACAGACAGAGAGAAATTAGGATAATAATGAAATAACCATAACTGTATGCATATTCAGAGTTAGGTACCCACACTCTAGCCCCACTACACGTATTTGACCAATTAAGATAATTAAACTAAATTCCTACCCCTTGGTAGGAACCTCTGGAGAAAATTTTCGAGAGTAATTGTTGACCATTTCACCCTGTATATATATAGGGTATATAGTCTCTCCTTGTTAAACCAAAATTATTGTCAGTGAGTCAAAAATGGACGGTGTGGCTTATTTTATTTCCAGAGATCGAAAAAACGGCGAAATTTGTTTATTATTAAATTTCAGACGGTTTCATTCCAGTATACAAATACGTAGGGTGGTTTTTCTCTTTTTAAATTTGTTTTCGTACCAAAACTCGAACGGTGAACCGAGTAACTGGAGCCATTCAATACTCTACACCACCGGGAACAGTTTTGTTTCAGTTATATTATTTGTTCTTCCCGGTATATGCTCCGGGCAACGTTCTATTTTCAATTTAATGGTAAAACTATGCGATGCATCTGGGTAACGCACAACTCTGTACCAGTATTACTCTTCTGTACGTTTCTAGAATCGTTTTCCCGTGCGAACCAGAAAATGAAATCAAAAATATTATAAAAAATAATGAAATAAAGTGTCAAAAAGGGATTCGTAAAGAAAAATCGACTACTATAATAATTACAGTATCATCAGATCGGTTTAGGATTTTTTCAAAATTATAGGTAGGATATAATGAATGTATAGGAAAATAATAAAAGAACAAATCAGGTTGTTTAAGGTGACCATTTAGCCGTTAACAAGGAAACTCTTTTTTTCGCCCTCGGTATCCCTGAAGCGAAAAGCTCAACTGCTAATTCCGTCGTTTCATAACGTTGAAAATAAAAGAAAACTGAAAGAATAGAAAAGAGAAGAGATGAGAAGAAGAGAAAAGAAAAGGAAGGGAAGCCGAAGCTCGTTGGCCTCAGGGTGTATAACTTCGAGCTACGTGTAATACATATATTTTCCTTTTTTTTTTCTGTCTCTTTTTTTTCAATCGCTAAACTCAAATGCATTTTGTAACCCCGTGCATTTGTCAAAGGAACTCAGAGGGTGGTCCTGTGAAAAAAAAAAAAAAAGAAAGGCTCTCATTTTAAATTGCCTTCGTTAAATCCGCACCCCAGATATTAGTTTCACCGACACGCTGTTTCGCTTTATGCAGCTTTAACATTACGCGGAAACTGTGGAGAGCAATAAAATCCTAAAAGCTGTAGCAGAGTGCAGCTACGAAAACTAAACTCTCCCCCCGAACCTCTGCCCGGATAATAATTATCAAAAAATTAACGAACGAGCGTAAATCACCAACGATTTCCGCTAACAATTGAAAGAGATTAGAGCTCGAAACCGAGTCCAAAAATTAGTCAAATTTCAGGTCCTAAAATCGGTCCCATTTGAGGTTCATTAAGCGGTTAGTCTCTCCGAGCTTTTGTCCTCCCAGGGAATCCGATTCACCAGTCGACGCCCGCACTTATACCATTACTACTTATTCGTACCAGGAAAGCTTATTTCTGGCAAAAGCTTATTTAAACCGACGAATTTAATATAGAATCGGGTTCACTTAACTCGTATACCAAATGTATACAGCTTTTTGATTCGTGCCTTAAATTCCTTCGTGGAGAAAAATTTCGGAATATATAATTGGGAGGTAGTTATTATAGTCGTTGGTTAGTCAGGTACGAGTATACGCAACGAATCTAAGTTTAATTTAGTATCTGGACCGCCCGAAGCCTGTTTTACACATAATGTACGTGTAATGAGAGGGACTTTATTAGTTGATGTGTATTCTCACAGTAAACACGTCAAACAGTTAGACGAGTCTCTCTACGAGGCGATGCCGTGGGCGAATAGCTCACTTAATAAATACTTACCTAGTCATAAGAGGGAATATTTCTCTCTATAGAACTTCGGGCCTAAATAAGACAGCGTTGATTAATGAAAGAACATATATTACTGCGTTCGGTTTTTGAAGTTTTTTTTTTTTTTTCTTTCTTTCTTTTTTCTTTTCTTTTCTTCTCTTTTCTTTTATTCCTGCGGGTACTATCGTTAATTACCCGAGGATATGAATTCGAGGTGCAAATTTTTAACGAAATTATATTCTACTCTGCCGTAAGGATCTCGGGGTACTTACTAGTCGAATTATTATACTAAGAAGAGGATTTACTCCTCAGATATGAAGGCTTAACTAGCTACGATGAAATATCGCCTTTTAAAGAGCCATATTTTACCTCGATATCATTTCCACCGTCGCTTATAGGAGCATTAAAAATTCATTTAGAACACGGTGATTTATTTTTTTCAACGATTCATAATGGATAATATTCGATCCGGCAGCCCCCGGAGTAGTGTACTTTATATCATAAGTTAGAAAGTCGATTTACGTCGGGGCGTCATTCCATCGAGCGTATCTCCGCACTTGTTCAACTTATTCAAAAATATTTGAGACAAAAGTTGCGCCGTTTAGTTTTTCCCACGTTTTTTGTCCCAAAGATTTTTCCGTCAAGTCAATCGGTTCGGAGATATTCAAGGGTTTGTCACTCCTCTTATAATCCGAACGTCGCCTTTTTCACGAGACGATGGTCGACGACGTGGCAACCGCTTTGTTCTAAGGGTTAATGCGAAAGTGAACGAAATAATACAAACTTTTATCACGTTCATCATCCGTTCATCACTCGTACGGCTGAATCCATTCAAAACAGCGAATAAGCTCAAGGAGCTGGGGCCCCTGCTTCCTGTATAAGGTCTTCACCGAACTGTGTGGATAATTCTAATTAATTCGAATGGATGTTTCATTTCATCGTGATGCCGGGGGGGAAGGATGCTTTTTATAGTAATATGAATCCGGAGGATTTTAGTCTGTGAAACGGTTCGTGCTGTGCTATATACATGCTATTCAGATATTCGCGATTCAGTATTCGAGCAGGAATAAATTCTTTACGGAGTAAACTTCGAGCTGGAGTCCGTGAGGTTCGTATGACAGAAAAGTTTACAGGACATAAAATCTCCTACTTGCTTATACTCACAACTTTCGTTTGAAACTTTTTTTCGTTTCGCTGGTACCTTGCGAAATATTATCGATAATCAATCGAGCCAAATTCTCCTGGTCGGGTGAGAAATCATTCTCACAGTCAAGCCGAGCCACTGTCCTTAAAAACGATCTAACAAAAAATATCGCTCTACATAAAATATCCGTCTCACTTATGCCCGCAATTTTTGTTCGAAACTTTTTTTCGTAAAACCTATCCCTGGCGAGATATGTTTGAAAATTAATGAGCGGAATAAAATTTGAGCGGACCGAATTCACTTTTTTTTTTAAATAAAAAATAAGAAAAAAAAAGGAAAAAAAAATCGTACGTCTGTTTCTCGATTCCTTATATCGTCGAATGGGGCCGGAGACATCCACTCAGGCGCAAGAGAAATCCGCGAACAATTTAGTTTACGAATGAAATAGATTTCCCCTAAAAGCACCTCAATACTTGATTTGTACTTTCAAAGCTCTCGATTGAAACTGAAAGCTTCGTTTTATTGGCCCATTGAATTACGTTTTAGGAAATTTGTACCCTTCTATTAGATTACGTCCTCCCTTATATATATATATATATATATATAGTCGTAGAATTTATCTCCTCCCGAAATTCGTGAAAAAAAAACAAAAAAACGAAAAAAAAAAGAAAGAAACAATGGAAACATAGCGACAATTTTTTTTTTTTTTCTGTTTCTTTCACCCAACCACCAAGAAAATGCGGGGAAATTTTTTTGTTTCCTTTTTTTCTCCCTTACCGAGTATTTTCCCTCCTCGATCGATTAGAGAGCTCTCTCTCTCTCCAGTTGTTTCCTAGACTATAGAAATGGGGTAGGTGTATATAGGTATACGTACCTACCTCCCCTGGGTGACGACGGAGCTCGTGTTGTCCCAGGTCAGGGGGTTGGGAATGGATTGCGAGGCACGCCAACTGGCCATTATGCAGATTTACAATGATTCGAGATCTTCGCGATTTCGTTAGGAAAATGAATGTAAACCCTGCAGCTTAGCGGCTGAACGTCGACATCCAACATTAAGGTGTAGGAAAGCATAGGTATATATATACGCGTAAAGCGTGTAGATTATATATTAGAAAAAAAGAAGAAAAAAAAGAAAAAGGTGAAAAAAAGAAAAATGAATCCGCGACTCAAATTCCCTGAATTGTTTTCTTGTCGCGATTTTTATGATCCGTCGATCAATTGATGTTCGATTTGAAAAAAAAGAAAAAAAAAAAAAAAAAAAACAAGGGAGGCAGGGGAAAAAGAAATTTTGCGAATTTTTTTTTCATCTATCATTCGAATATCGTCGATGAAAAAAAAAAATAAAAATTATCATCTCTCGTCAGAATCGCGGCCGGTTAATTTACTCAGGTTTATTATACCTATATATATATATATACTATATACCCTTTATAATAATCTTGAATACCGAGTGGGTTATTTCGGCTTAGGAAATGTTTGTTATCTGCGAACAGCGTTGGCGTTAGAAAGGAAGCAATGATGCGTGAAGATAATTACCGCTGGGGAGTCACAATGGTATATACATATACCATACCTGTATACACCTATATGTGTACGTGTATATATGTATAATAGGTGAAATCCTCAAGATTTCGAATGCGAGGCTCCTCCGCTCGTACCTGAATTCAAATAAAATATATTAAAAATTTACTGCTCGGTGTCGATAAATAGAGAAAAGCAAAAAATAAAAAAATAAAAAAACGATATGCGATTTGGATATAAAAATCAAAAAATAAAAAACCTGATTTTTCCGAAAGGAGAGATTCTTTCTTCTTCTTCTTCTTCTTCTTCATTTTTTTTTTTGTTTTTTTTTTATGCAAATGTAACCCGATGAATTGAAATTTGTGATTCTGCGAGGAATCTAGATATACTAATTAATTCTAGCTATGCATATATATATATATATATATATATACGTATACTACAGTGAATGTAATAATTAATAGTCAATAGCGGAATAACACGTCTCCGCAATTTCTGTCTGTCCACGTATCGTCGATACAAACTCTGCCAATTAATATAATTGTTGGCTCGTGGTTGATCGGCTTGAATTGCTGCCCTGTTAATATAGATTCTACTGTAAATTTGCGGTTGACTTGTGATCGTACAAATGGATTTTGTATACATACCCGTATTATACATATGTCCCGGGGCAGATGCACTTTATGGATTAAACCCAATAATTGGATAGAATATTTTATCCCTCGATGTACAGTAGTAGATTCTATACAGATATCGGTGCAAAAAGAAATGAAAAATATAAAAAAAATTAAAAAAACCAAAAAACAAAGCTCGAACTTTCTTCTTTCCCTTTCATTCCCGATCACAGAGTAGATTCCGGTGGTGAAATTTTCGAGGGCGTACAGGAAAGGGAGGGAAAGTAAAGGAGAGGAAAGGAAAGGAAAGAAAAGGGGTGAGTGAGCCAGTGAAGTAGACTGTGAGCCAGAAAGCAATGATAATGGTGTCACAGGTGTTACCATTACAAAATACCTTCATATTCTCTTAATACAGACGCGTTCGTCTGCACAGTAAGCCGTGAAGCTATTGACCTGGAGCTTTAGGGGTGAAGTGAACCAAAAATTAGAGCTTTCATGAGTTAACGCGTCGTTATCGTATTCTATGGTGAATAAACCACGGAGAGTGATACGTACGGATTTTTTTTCTCTCGCTTTTTATAATGAAAAGGAAAATGAAAATTCAACTATTCATGATTAAACAGCGCGTGGTGGATTAAATAAGTTCTTCAGAAAAGCTCTCACCGAGCTTTTACACCGAGTTAATGACAATATATTTACTGGTAGAACTGCAGGGTATGGAAAGGGCTGAGTAGACGTTGTAGGCATTATTTCTGGGGAACATTTTCAGACGTAAAATGTACTCTAAATATCATTAAACTTTCCCTTTTGGGGTTAGAAAATACCCACCCATCCCCCACCCTCTCTCTCTCGCTCTACTCGCCTCTCATCTCGTCGTTCTACGCTGTGTAGTACAATGCCTGGAAAAGCAACTGTAACAGTGGCTAAATACGGGGTGATTCGAGGCTAAGGGTTTCGCGATAAATTTTCAGCTCGAAAAACGAGAATGAGAATTTTTTTTCAGCTTTTTTCTACCACCCCTTTTTCGTCGATTTAATTTTTTGTATCCTTTTTGTTTTTGTTTCGAAAGGGATTGCCCGGTTTAAGTCCTCTCACTCGTTTGTTCGAAGCGTTCTATTTCGTCGTCGTTCGTTCAACCCCCGAGTTATATTTGCTCGTTTATAATCCCCAATAAAGTGATATAAATCATTCCTAATACGTACATAATTCAAGTTATATTATTTATGCCGCTATTAGGACCACGAGCTCGTTTTAGAACCGGTAAGGGTAGAAATGGGAATTAAAGGGGTGGATTAGGCGCGCCTTTACGCTGCGTCGGAAACTTAAACTTAAACTTAGAACCTAAGGGGGCACTTGAACGGAACAGGGTAGTACCCTCGTAAACGAGTACACTACATGCATAGAGGGTGTACTTATAAATAAATACTAACGTATCTAACGCTCATTACTTTATCAAAACGGTATTCAACGTTCTACCCGACTTTTCACGCCATCAAGACGCCGCTAGGTGGCGAGCCTTGCTCGCAAGCGATGTAACTCCCGCTGCGGATAAACCTGGGCCGAGAATCGTCGGATATAACACAAAATTAATAGGAAATAATGGGAGTATCGATGGTTCATCAGACATTTATCGATAACTCGATGACTAATCGTCTGAAAAAAAATTGTTTGGTGAATGAAACAAGATTTCGGATGAATCATTCATGCTTTTATCTGTCGGATGACCGAAGTATCAGATAATTCGGAGCTTTGAGAACAGATGCGTGAGTTTTTTTCAAGTGAAAATGAACATCGACAATAATTGAATGAACGGTTTAAGCTCAGAATTACCATAGGTGTTCCAGGGAATGAGTTATTTTCTCCAATTCACTATATTCCCAGTTTAAATACTATAATAATTAATATCCGCACAAAATTAATAGAAAATAATCGAGGTAACGATTTTGCATCAGACATTCATCGATAACTCGATGACTAAGGGTTTGAAAAAAAATCGTTTGGTGAACGAAACAGGATTTCGGATGAATTATTCATGCTTTTATCTGTCGGATGATCGAAGTATCAGATAATTCGGAGCTTTGAGAACAGGTGCTAAGCCCTGCATGAGCTTTTTTCAAGTGAAAATGAACATCGACAAAAATTGAACGAACGGTTTAAGCTCAGAATTAACAGAGGTGTTTCAGGGAATGAGTTATTTTCTCCAATTCACTATATTCCCAGTTTAAATACTATAATAATTAATATTCGCAATTACGACTGTTCGTAAAGCCGTACAATTCCCACACATATACATATAGATATACATACACAGATATTATACGATATTGGAGGCAAGGCAGCATATGGTACAACAAGCAAACATTTATGGAAATTGGCGAGTACTACCTACCTACGCGGGAAGTCTGTACAATGTATAATATGAAGTATAAAATTTAATAGTGTAAACCTGAATATAATAAGCGATTTAATTGATAAATGTGGAATAGCGATTTTGGCTATTGAACTAAACACCGCGACGTATGTAGAACGATTGAAACGTCATTTGAAAAGCATTTTTTTTTCTTCTTCTTCATTCGTTGTACATTCGCATCAGATTTGAGTATTGATTATCTGGCGGACCCGCGTTTTATCTAATATTCTAGCTAGCTAGCTTTTACTTTGATTGATACTTGCCACCTTTCTTATTTCTTTCCTGCACTCTTCAATTATGCGTTTAAACTAGCGATAGGCACGCGATGTGGCGTTTGAAATTAATAGACTATTTTTTCCACTAACTTTTTAGCACGAAACTAAAGTGTATTACTTCATGCCACCTAGAGTACCCCAGTACATCGACATCGGTGGCGCTACTGTGCAGCAACCGCTAGTCGTACGCATTGAATTATTAATTTTATACCTGGATTTGAAATGCTAACGATTTTCTCCCCGCTAAATTATACTTGATACACAATTCGAGCTCCGATTCGAATCATCGAATTATAAAAGATTACCAATAACATTGAGTGCTCAGACTTATCGCATGGCTTCATCCGATAAGTATACGTATATAAAGATGTTTAATAATACCCAATTATATCGGATCAAGATATTTGATTCGAAAAAATTGAGATAATCACCTTTGCACAGTCGTCGATAAAAGAAAATATTGGAAGAATAAAGTTTCCAACAATTTTCGTATCCAACTCATCCGGCAGTCTGCACCTAAATCTACAATTTTTTTAAACAGGTACAGTCAGAGTACCGATTTCTGTCGTACCTAAAATCTGCAACCTGAGATACATCTCTTTTTAAGTTCGCAATTCCCCAGGCAGTAGTTGGCTAGACTGGCTCCTGCGATGGTGAGCGGCGAAATAGGGAGGTCCGTAGCGCTTCATTAGTCAAAAGCTCAATTCACGTGACCATGAAATGCACGAATGCCAACTTAAAAAGATGTATCCTCGGTTGCAGATTTTAGGCGCAACTGAAACCGGCATCGCGACTATATACGTACCGAATTAGTTACATCTCTGAAGTTTTAATGTGAAAAAAATTCTTTTTTTCTTTCGCTCTCGTAAAGAATCAAATACTTCGTATCTACTATGTACTACTTGGATATAGCGAATTGAGATGAATGAATAAACCACAATTTTGTCCCTGTTTTAATTACCACTGAGTGACTGTGATGCTTTAATTATTTCAAGAGTCGTTTAATTGATTAGACGATTATAGTCGTTTATTATTTGGGTTGAAACTACGATACCATTATGTCAAAAGGTACGAAATGGCCTGCCGCACATACATTGAATATTTATGAACCAGACTGGGTCGACTTCTATCCCGATTTGGTTTCCTCTCAAACGAGCATTAATTAAGAAATTATTGCTAACGAGGTAAGGTACAAGGTAGGTACTAGGTACCTACGACTTTGTAAGACGAAGACTTCGCTCTTCTGATTTTTAGCTGACTCGCGAAATTCTCTTCAACGGAGTATTATCGATGGATAATTTGCATTTTTGAAGAAATTGCAAGCTCGTCTAGCACACCGAGGCACTACACACTGACCCCACCTTCAGACTGGGCGAGGAGATCATTCCTTGTTCAATGCAGCAAAGTGCGCTCTTATTCTCGACAAGAATTGGACAAGAATTGACCTGAATTCGAACGCAATTCTCGGTGTCACGAACGAGTCAATAGAGAATATATTAGAAAATTCATAACTCGCGTTCTACGTGAGGTAAAATTTTGAAAAAAATACTCAATACTCGCGACGATTTGACGAATGAGGAAAAAAATTAATGGCATAATCGTGGCAAAAACAGAGAAGGGAAAATTCGCGAAGGATGACAAAGAGAATGAAATCTGTTCGGCAAACCGGAGAAATCCGTTCAAAAGATATGTAGAACAATGCGACAGTAGAATCTGGGTATCCAGTTATAGGCAAGGTGAAATCTCTTGTTTCTTCTTCGAAGAAGGTCTTATTCGTTTATTGATTGTGCGTTGTGTCTGCTGTCTAGATTGTAGAGTCTAGACGGTCGGCAGTAAATAATCCAGCCGAGTTAGTAGTTGTTAATCTCTATCACTCGTACATATACACGTGCCTGATATACTTACCTTGGATACATCTATATTCACTAAGCGAAGGTAGATGTGGCAACGCGATGGCAATGTACAAAGTTAAATTAGATATTCTCATGTCAGCGATAAACTGTATGCCATTAAATCTTTAGCTAGTTTTAACCGAGTGGGAAACTAGGGTATAAGGTAGGTTTCATATAGGTATATGAAAAATAGATAAATGAAAAGAAATTCTCTGCTGCTAGTAACACAACCGTTTCCCCAGATGCTAACTTCTAGCAACTCTCGTATTACTACTGAAATTTTTACTAACTAACGTCGAGTGCAGTTTATCTTATACCGTAATTACCTTGATAACATTTTCACCACTCTGTATCTTATTATAAATCGCGATTATCTCGTCGCGACGGATTTTTATTCTCAGTCGGTTTCTCTGGTGATGATAATTACACGAATTTTCTTTTTAAGATTCGTCACCCGAATTGATACTTTTTCTAGTCTTTCATAAGAAATTTTCGCTTCTTTTCTATCGTTTGATCGACCCAAGTAACAAGTTTTTCTGAAAAACTACGAAAATCTACAATTTTTAATGGAAAACTACGAGAATCTGAAAATTTTTTGTGAAAAACTATGAAATGTTTCAATTTCCCTTAAAAATTGGCAGAAATTTCTACCAGGGTTTTTCAGTTTTCAGACACACGTGTATGTGTAAGAAAAATCGATATCTTCTCGTTCTCCCTTTTTTTCTGTTAATTCTTGGCAATTATTTTTTCTACTTTAATGCCAAAATCGAAGAGCTGTTCAGATACGATTTCAATTTCATCCAGTGTTCCCTGCTTGAAAGTGTGTATCGTCCTATCCTAAGTTCATGGTTACACAGCTACTACCAGTGTGCAGAAGTGATCGGATATCGGATATTACCGATATATCCCAACGTCCACATAAACTCGGTCTCTCGCACATAGAGATTTTCGAAAATCCTCACCCACACTAAATAAGCAACGAATCCCCTCTGATCTTTACGAAACACGCTCCTGTCACGTCTTCCAAACGATACGGTACCAAAATACACAATACGCCAAAGCCGTGAACATATCTGGTTTTTATATATTTTTTCGGAAATTCGGTAATGCGGAAAAAGCAAAATTTCAATCGCAAGATCGTACGTAGTTCGCAGATTTCAAAATCCGAATAATTTTTGAAAAAACGTTTCTTCTTCTCTCTTTTTCTGTATCTCATAATGGAAACTTTGACCCAGTTGATCGAGGCTGAAAAAAAAAGGGAGGAAAATAATTGTATTTTCTTTTTAAAAGGTGGAAATAATATATCTCAGGCCGTAAAGCGCGTTATTTGAAATAGGAGGGGGTGCAAAGAATAAAGCGCGTTTCATGTTACGAAATCGGAGAGGGCTGCTGAGTGGTCCAGCGACTTAAGAATATATCTTATGAATATTGATACGAGATTGTTAACTGAGTGGCGCAGGACGATTCGGGGAATATAACAGGATGGAGAAAATGAAAGAGAGCTTTTCCTAAACTCGAAAATAAATTTATCCAAAATGTTTTCAGTTTTTTTCATTTTTTTTTTTTTTTTCTTATTCTCTTCGTATTTAAGGATTTACAATGAAACATGTAACAGCCAGCCCCTCTATTTTTTCTTATTTAGTTGCGGGGAAAATTCTCTGCTGGTGAAACCTCAGGTTCAATTAGTCGTGAAAAAGAAAGACATAGTAAACTCCCTGGTAAACGAATGGCCAAAATCTGCCGTGGACGTGGGCCTCGCTTACTTATTTGACGCCTCATTTCTGCCGCAGCAAGAAACTCTTTTCTTTCCCTCTTTCCCTTTTCCTCTTTCCTCTTTCTTTACTTCTTTTTCTTCTTCTTCTTCTTCTTCTTCTTTCAAACAACATTAGGCTCGGGTCATATTTAATCCTTATAATACAGCTCAGCACCAATTTGTTACAACGATAATTAATTACTACCCTTACAACACAATCGACTAGAAAAAAAAATAATAAATAAACCACCTAATAGATTTAGCTGCGATTTTAAGAGTTCATCCCATTCATCGAAAGCTGCAACCCCCTAAATTTTCAGAACTTCAGGACCTCTGGTTCCGAAGAAAATCGGCTTTTAACTTATGCTTTCAATATTTTTTCGCGAAGATAAAATTTTGAAAATTCTATGAGGTTTTCCCTAAAGATGTGAAGCTTTTTTTTCTTTACACCCTGTACGCCGTATACTCGGGTGTACATACGTCTGTAGACTGGTTCTAGTCCCGCAGTTCTAGAGTAGGAAATCCTCCTCAGAAGCGAAATCGCTTTAACATTATTTCCGGTGAGACGCGAAGCTTTCGCTCGGAATTTCGCCTCGGAATTTCGCGAAGTAGGTAACCTTATTAATTCATCGCCCTCTGATTCCACGACGGAAAATTTTCATCGAAATTTTTACTTAATTTCAAAAAGCGAAAGCTTTCGTTTATAATTTTTTTTTAAATCCATTTTACCGCATAACTATACCGTGCGAAGATGTTAGCCAATAAAGGAAAGAAGAAAGCATCGAGCTTCTTGTCCAAAAATTGTTTCACGTCGTTTTTCCTTGTTTTCTTCTTCTTTTTTTTGAAGGAGAAGAAGAAGGAGACGATCGCAGCGTTACTTCGTTTAATAATCGATCCTTGCGTATCATATCGTGTGAATAAATATTCACAGGGTGAAAAAAAGCTGTTCGAATAAGAGAGAAGAGAACGTGTCTCTGCGGGGAATACAGAAATTCGCCATGTGGAAACAAGCGGAATTGTTATGCAGTCCGGATTCGGTGGGGAATGGAATTTTCTTGCGGATTTATCAATTTTTGACAACGTACGCCGCTCTGTATTTGATTATTTCGACCATACTGATAATCTACTACAACATCTCGTTGCTGGTTATATGCGCCCGTTACTGAGGTGAGCTTTTCTCCGTTCAATATTTTTAGAATCGACGTAAACGACGTTTACAGAAATTCTGTTGGTGCGTGAGATTTCCACGATCACTTTTTCTCCTCTTTTCAGACGATGTATCGTTTTCGAAACGCCATGAGGAGCCTGGAATCCAGCTTCGACATTTTCCGTCAATAGAATTCGCGCAATACGTAGATTTAAGGATTATGTTAATCGCAATTATTTCACGACTGTAGAATACCTAATAATAAACAATAGCAACGAAATTGTCGAATTCCATGACTATATTGAATTGAATTTCTCCCAAGATTCTGACTTCGAACCGATTTCAGAAAAGCTCAGCTTCTTTTTTTCCTTTCAATTATATTTTGCGCCATTTTAAAACGCGATTGAATATTTTCAGGACGTTTTTGACGCTTTTCGACAATCTTCAGACCATCTCCATATGCATTTCCGAATTTGAGGTTCAAAATATTAAGATCCCGAGAGTCCAGACCCCCAAAAGCTCAAAAAATAATTCTCTTTAGGGGAATCCATTTTATATACTCCGATCGACAACTTCACGGTGTCACAAATAATTGACAGGATTCTAAAAATTGTTTTTCCAAAAAGTTGATCTCGAGACGATCAATTTGACCGCTTATCGGTTCCGATACGATCAATAGAGCCCGAGTTATCGAACCCTGAATGAATAGATACGCGAATTTCAAGTTTCGGAGGTTAGGTCTTCCGGATCTTTATAGCTTTCGGAATTTCGAACCTTCGGTGTTCCTCGTTCAAAAGATATTAAAATTCGCCGGCGTTTCAACCCTTTTAGACAATTCCGGTGACCTTTGACCATTCGAAATGAAATTTTCACCCAATCCGTTGAACCGACAGAAATAATGAGCCGAAAATTGAGCAGTGGTCAGCATACTTACCACTGCATTATTAATTACGTAAAGGCATATCTACCCGCGTGTACTAATGACGTAGATGACCTGCACTGGCCGCTATACCACGCGGTATAACAGGTATAGTAGGAAAATGACTATGTGTAAACGTATAGTACGTATAGGTAAAGGTGTGTATATTAGCCCAGTGAATATGCGGTAACTGGTGTAATTATTTCCATGACCGGCCACGCCGCACTTAACCCATAAAATTTGCATGCCCGGTCTGCTAGCACCCTTAGTGGAGTGTCCACTCTATACCCTCTTAAAAGCTCCCCTGCTTAACCAGGGACTTACAGTTTAGCAATGCCATTTCTGGGTGCCCCATCTTTTATGGGTTACTCAGGACTCTGGAACCTCGTTTAGGGGATGACCTACAACGAAATTGAAATTTTGTCAGGACCCTTCGACCCCCGAAGATCGGTGCTATTGTCGGTTTATTTTTTCCATTTTTTTTTTTTTTCTCCTGCAATTTTCGGAGACGTTTTAAGGGCGATTTTTACCCCGAACAAAAATAAAGGTAGAATATTCTGAAACAAGATTACGGAATTGAGAGAGAAAAAAAAATTCAGGATTTTCTTCAATTATTTTTATAATCCAAAACTCAAGATCTTAGAATCAAAGTAACACATCTGATCCCAGTAATTAGCTTTAATTAGTACAACTTCTTGCTTAGACTTTCACACTTCGTTAAATTTACCCTTTAATAAAAACTTTCGAGTTCGGCGTCGCCTTGTTCAAATTATTATAAAGTTTCTTTCTTTCCAGATTATTTTCCTCGATAAAGTATACGTGCGGTATCGATTTTATCAATTAGAGAGAGAAAAAGGAAATTCCAAAATAGTTAGCTTTAATTTTTTTTTCGAAAACCATAATCCATTTTTTTTTTTTTTTTTATTTCTCCCATTAGATTTTCCGATTAGAAAACGCCGGACTAATTGGATATAAACGAATTTAGAAACTGTAGGGAAATTCGTCAGGCGAAATATTTGCATTTCGGTAGGTGGCACGTGAAACGACGTGATTAGCTTAATTCTTCAATTAATTTGACGCGCGACCTGTCCTGCCCAACGTGGGGGAATCGATTTTTCATTCATTTTATATCAGGGTAGTCGGGGGTGACCGAAATCTTTGACAATTATAAATATCGGAAAAATTGAGCGAACAAAAAAAAAAAAAAAAAACAAAAAAAAAAAAACAAAAAACAAACTAGAAAAAGCAAAAGGAAATCGGAGCGAATTTTGAGGCGAAATTCGTTCGTAATTTGAAAACTTTATTCAACGATTATTCTAATCAGTTTTTCAACTCTGCGAGGGATGGAAGAAAGACGAAGGGAAGGAAGTAAAGATCCCCCGACTAGCTATGGCGAGAGGAGATATTAATATGAAAATTTAGACGTAATTCTCTCCCCCGGCCATGTTAAAAGTACCTTAAAACTTAGTTTTGAAAAAAAAAAGAAAAATATAAAAATATAAAAATAATAATAATATGGTATTATTTCGTTTTCCCTGGGGTGATTTTTCTCCGAAATTGTTACACTGTAAAAGGGGAGGTAGGTATTATTGTCGTTCGAATAATAAACGAACCGCAAAAATATGTTTACTCCCTAGCTCAGTGCACCCCCGCCTTTTGCGAGGGGCTCGAATCCCTCTGCTTAGGTCTCGGAGATTCCCAAGCGGTTAAAACTTCTCGGTCAACTTTTTATTGTTTATTCGATGCGAAAAACTGCGCCCTTCTGCATTTCCCGCTCTCCTTTTCTATCCCTCCCTCTTTCTCTTTTCGTTTTCCCCACGTCTTTCGCGGTTAACCCCAGCGGGGAAACGAAACAACCCCAATTTCTTACCAAGTAAGAATTAGGTCCGATCACGTAGCTCGTCCGCCTCTCTTTTTGCAATTCTTTACCTTTTAAGTTTCGAATTTTATCCGGAGGAGGAAAAGGGGTAGGAAAAAATATCGGCGAGAGATCAGAAATTCGGAAATTTAACTCGGGATGAAATTCGCACCTTTTATTTTCATTCAGCTCCATCCGATTTGTGAAATTCGTCGACGGAACTAGACGCGAAATTTCAATTATATTTGCAACGTCAAATTGTTACACGCATTAGGGAAATAATTGCATTCAAGTTTTTCAATTCAATCTAGCCTCGATCGGAATCGTCGATCGCGCCCTTTGTTCACCGTGAAATTTAATTTGAAACGTTGTACTGCATTCGGCATACTTTACTACACGTACTTCCGCAGTCTCTTGAACTGTTCATAAAGTCCAATTTTCCCAAAGAATGAAACAACGTTAATTGCAAATTCCTGCACACAAAGTCGAGCTGCAATCCTGCGAACGAATAAACCCTTCATGGCTATCGGTCCGAGTTTCGGACGCAAGCGCTACTTCCATCGACCCCTAAACTCCTAAAAAAATCTAAACACCAAAATTGATCATCCCTCAGAACGTGGTCTTGGAACAAACCGGATTTGAATGTCCGGGCGATTTCTTCCTCGGCTGAAAAAAAGTTTTCGCAAATTCGCTCGCGGTAGTTTCCTTATGGGAAATAGCGCCTCGTTATTTGCCCGAAGATTCTGAATCGGCGGTGTGCGGTAACGAGGGCTTGTCAATTCGATGCATAAAAGGTACGATATGCTAAAATGAGAGGGAAAAATCTCGAGCGAAAGATTCACTCATTTTGGAAATCGTTTGGGATGTAATCTTCGACGTGAATCGGATCACCGCAACGTTCATGCAGGTTTTGATACGTGTGTCCTTATCCCAGAGGCCGGTTCCTCCTCTTCTCCATCTCCTCCTTATTCTTCCTACTCTTAGTTCCCGTTCCCATTCTCGTTTGACAGACGAATGCCGATGCATTCCTTGGTAGGTGGATACGTGGGTCCACTGCAGCTACTGTCTTACGTCTTCCGATGGGATGGCGATGCAAGAGAGCTGCTGAGTGCCTTCAGACTCCTCTCGATGGTGGTGGTGGTGCTGATCCTGGTTCTGGTTCTCGTTGTGGTGGTTTGCGCTGCTGCTGTTCCTTTCAGCCAGCTTTATTTATTGCCTCGAACCTTAAGATCTTTAGGCTTCTTCTCCACCGGCTCACCAACCTCGAGTCGATGGACGGATCAGATGGACAGGCGGTCGTCGACTGACTCTCGAAGATTGCGGATGGACATAGTAGTAGTTGGGGACGGCCGATTTGGCATGCGCGTATTCAAATCCACCTCCTCTTCAAGAATCGAGAAGAAGATCGGCCTGGCTGGTCTTACTCCTTCAACTGGGAGTTACAAGCTACCTTTTGTCGAAGAAGAAGAAGAAGATGAAGAAGAAGAAGAAGAAGAAGAAGAAGAGGCTGAGGACCGATGAGGAGAGGATTTCGTTATACATACTATGTATCTTCAACGACTGAATTAAAAATAATTGTTCGGAACCGTTGCAAACGTTGCACATTTCACCATGAAGTCTTGACTGACCGGTGCACCGGTGCACCGCATATATACGGTTTAAAATCACCTTTCAAGAATTCCGAGCGATCCTTTTGTTACGGGTAAATACATGAACGCATCTCCGTATGCATACGCGATGAGAGGGTATACGTAATGCAATTTATTCAACCGTAGGAGCTATGATTATTGCTTACAGTATTTACGACCACTTTTAAATCCGATGAACCGGGGACGAAGAAGACCCAGGTTGAAGTTCCGAATTTCAAAAGTACCTAGCGGCAGGGTTTCGATTTTGTTCGAGGCGATTCCTGATGTTCAGAAACGTTCAAGTTCAAGTTTCAAAAATTTCTATCAATTCGATAAAAATCTAGAAACGGGGAATTGGATCTAACTGTTTTTTTTTCTTATTTGGTAAAGATATTGTAGGTTTGATCGAAGACTCGGAACAGACTGGCAGGGTGCAGGTATTCCAGGACTAAATATCAAAGTCAATGGAAGAAGGAAATTGACTGATCCAGGGTCTTAAAGGTACGATCATTCACGACTTTATGACGTAAAGGAGGAAACGGGAACGCATACTTTCGTGAGATACGTACTCAGGTGTTTAGAAGTTTTTTTAGACCAATTAGGAACAAGAAGAGCCGATACTTTTCTCATAAAAAAAAAAAAAAAAACGAATGGAGAAGAAAGACGAAAAGAGTCATCGACGATCGTTCAAACTTCAGATTAAATCCACACACGATCCTCGTTCTCGCAAAAACGTTTTTGGAGTAGATCAGATTTTTTTGGCGTCACAAACAGCCGGTGAATAAATTTGGAAAATTTTGTCAAACCGTAAAAACTTGACCAAAATCGTATTTTTGTTTTCACGTCAAGATAGTAATAGCTGAAAAAAGAAACCAGATGAAATTGCTAGATGTGGAAGAAACGTGACTCTCGAATCTCTAATTTTTTCGCTCCACGATTTTCCTCAATTTTTGTTGTTTTTTTCTTTTCTCAAGAAAAAAAACAAAAATAAAAAAACTCCTATCCGTGCACATTGTAGTACGTAGTTATATGCGAGGATTTCGCAGGGGTTGCAGTAAGAAACCAGCTGAGAAAGGTCTGTGCAGGGTGGAGTAGATGGGTAGGTACGCTAAGGCATTGATAAAGCGAGGTGAGGTAAGGTATAAGGTATACCAGGCTACCGCTTCACTTCTCAAATAAATGCACACGTTTCCAAAAATTTAGAGTATGTACTACGTATACATACGTACTACATGTATATCTATCTACGTGGCAGCTTTTTCAGACTCTAAGCACGTGCCAAGGTGACACACGGCATATGAACCATTGGCCTGGATGTTCTGAACCGCACCGTATGCATGCACCCGAACCTCTGCTCGTCGTCGAGATACGAAGGCGTGATTTTTCGGTGGTTTCAACCGATTTAACCGTTCCGAAACTGGCGTAGGTCGATTGAATCGGGTGTCAGACGTCTTTACCCCGCTTCGGCGTCTCTCAAACGATATTCCGGTGCTTTGTTTGTTCGAAAAATAGTTTTTGCGTGAATTCGAACGACTCAGTTTCATTTTTTCTTGGGTTTAGCCGTCTTTAACCGATTTTTTTTTTCCGAAAACATCGTTCGGACGTTCGAATCATCTTCCGAAGATCTTTGCGCCGGTTTAACCCAGCCTCGACCGATTTTAGCTTCTTTCGAACGCTCTCAAGTCAGTCTTTGAATCGTTTTAACGATATAAATCGGTTACAACGATTTTTAAAAACAGTTTTCGCACATTAAAGTGACGTCAACCTCGCTTTCCTCATCTCAATTCTATTTCAAAACCTGCTTAACACGGTTTCAGCCGATTTTTACCGGTCAAAATCTCGTTTCAGCGAGGATTTTAGCTATTTTCAACCGATTTTTGTATCTTCAGAACGTTCGCGGGCCATTTGGATCTCTCATCGAAGATTGTAACTCCGTTCTGACACATTTACAGCCAATTTTTGCATTTTAAAAACATTTTTAACCAATCTGAACCGATTTGACCATTTCCAATCGATTTGTCAGGTCACCTAAATCGCGTTTTGAGCTTATCGCTTCCATACCATCACTCGTTCTACACATTCATAGTCGATTTTTACATTTTGGCAACAGTTTTGGTAGCTTCCAACCGATTTTTGCATTTTGGCAACCGTTTCCTATAATTTACGAAGCGGCTCGAGGGTTCGATCCGATTTCACCCCGTTCCTTCGTCATTTCGAACTGTTCTTTTTTCCTTCAAGCTAATCGAAAGACTAAACACGAATATTCTCTTCCAAAAAACTTTTCGGGATCGATTTTTTCGATCAAGAAATAACGAAAAAAAAAAAAAAAAAAAGAGCCATTGAATACATTCGGATCTCTAAATCCTTCTCAGATAATTCTTGGATTTCTCATCGAGGTAGGTAGGTAGGTAGAGGTACAGCTCTGCAAAGTTATCTCGATAACGTTGAAACAAAAACAGTAAATTAGTAGGGCATAAATAGTCGTTAGGTGAAATGGTAGGAAGTGGAGCGAAGTGCTACGTTGCGAACCAACCCCAGTCGAGCTATATAGATGAGAAAATCAGATTACGACTTAATTTGAGAACAGTACTACGGAAATTACGACTTGCAAAGCTTCCAGGGAGAGAGAGAGAGAGAGAGTGCGAGAAATAGAGAGAAAGAGAAAGAGAAAGAGAAAGAGAAAGATAGATAGAAACGATCATCACGTGAAGTAAAATTGTACGAGACACTCAATTCTCTCATTCTATAGTTTATACCCACCGACGAGCTGACTGTCTCTCCCTGAACTCTGATAATTCAATAATGGCTAAAAGGCAGGGGTTCAGGGGGTAGAAAGGGTGGGCCTTTTGATTTAGTACCTAGTCTTTTGGTTAGTAAAGCTAGCTAGCTAGCTAGCTTCCTGTCTCCAGGCAAAAGGCACCCCTGTAAAAACCCTCGTTCTTACCCCCTCATACCACGCTGGAAACATTTCTTCGTTAAATCTTCCTCCATTCATTATAGTATAACGTAGTTATAGCTGCAGGACTTAGCTCGTGTTAGTATCGATCACTGTGTAATCTTGACTAATGTTAGTTAAACCGAGAATCTTATCCCCCTTTACTCTCCTATGCCACGATCCTTAATTCGAATCCAATTCTCAATCACACGACCGAATACAAAATTCTAAAAACCTGAATTTGGATCAGTGCTTTTTTTTTTTTTTTTTTTAAAGTGAATGAAAAGATAAAGTGTATGAAGAAATTGAAGCTGGGTTTCTTCTCCTTTATAATTTTCTTCTTCGAAGTAACTCGATCAATGTTTTTTTTTTCTCGGCATTAATGCTGGAGTAATAAAAAGTATGTAATGTTGCGATAGTTCGTACATCGAGAGAGAGAGAGAGAGAGAGAGAGAGAGAGAGAGAGGGTGACTGAAGGTAATTTCCATGGCTGTAGTTCTATTATTAACGTCAGTAGCTCCTTTCCTATAATCCCCTGTAATCCAGTTAGAGTTGGTTCTCTTTTTTCTTCATTTCAAACTTCTGCACCTATACCCTGCACCTTATCCAGTGCAGTCGGCAATCGCTTTAATAAAGTATGCACCTTGAATATCAATGAGAAAAGCTCTGCGCAACGGACAGCTCTGCACCGGGATCGGTAGCGAGGATTTAGACTGTGAAAAACTAACTTTCTCGATAAACAGATTCCACGGGATTTTATTTAATACAATCGATACCTCGATAAGAAGTAACAAAAAAAAAAAACATTAAATAACAAAAGTACCTTTCCCCCTCTACTCGATATAAAATTAACCCGTTCATTTTTATTCTTCTTTTTATTACTTAACGCCTTCGAATCACCGCCTCGGACACTTTAAAAGTCCGCAAATTGCTGTCCAGTTAAAATGTGATTTACTGCGCGGCCGGCTGTCTGTGGTCACACCTTTAGGTCCTTCTCGAAGAAAGAAGGTAATTAGATTCACTCCACGGTAATGGGTTTGCCAAGGAAAGGTCCTGTTACGAAACGGTCATTGTGTGTCTCTCTGTGTGAAAGAATTTATTTAATTTTCTCATCGATCTCAGGCTTCGTTCTTCTCCTTTATTTCGTTATCTATTATTGTTATTCGAAAGGTTTTTTTCCATCCGTATTTCCAAAAATGAAGAATATTTTTTAGATCGCTTCTTGGAGAAAGAAAAAAAATATTACCATCTTGAGAAGTGAAGCCCCAAAGTTTATTGACAAAAGATTGAAAAAAATTTTGGCCCTAGTGCGAGGTTTTTGAAATGAAATTAACCCGTGCCGGTAGGGTCGCAAAGTTTCCCATATAAGACACATGCATTTTGTACGGATCTCAATTAAAAAATTCACTGTGAGGCTAATTTTGATTCGAAAAATTCTAAACTATGTGAAAGTATCAGGTATGTGTATAACTACATGGAGAAAAATCGAGGATGTCATACCGTTGAATCTGCTCATGATTCCACTCCGTACTAAAATTCTCTTTATCGATTTCACGGCTTAAAATTCTAATTTTCAGTAAGTATTACTTACTTACGGTATAATATCCTAGATTTTTCTCCATGTAGTATTACACATACCTGATATATACTTTCACAAAGTTTAGAATTTTTCGAATCAAAATTAGCCTCGCAGTGAATTTTTGAATCGAGATCCGTATAAAAATGCATGTGTTTTACATGCGAAACTTTCATTTCAAAAACCTCGCACTGGGACCAAAATTTTTTTTCTATTTTTTGTTTATCAATTCTGGGGCTTTACTCCTCAAGATGGTATTTAACATCCACCCTAATGTACATAAACATATATCCTCACTTCGGTTTCTTTAACTCTCGTCTATTTAGCTAATTTACACTCGTTACAATATCATGATTATTATTAAAGAAAAAAAGCAGAAGAAGAAGAAGAAGATAAGGAGAAGACAAAAAAATATTAGCATATCTTTCCTCCTCAAACTCGGTTGAATTTTTAATCGCTGCTACCTGAAATGATAAAAAAATTTATTCACCGTAGCGAATTATTTTATATTAAACCTGTAACTTCTTGAATTTTGATTATACTATACGTATTTATATTCTTCTTATCCTTCTTCTTCGTTTTTTTTTTCATTTTTTTTCATTTTTTTCTCTTTTATTACGATTTTATCCGATAAACGTACGAGACATTTGACATATGTACTACACGCATGCATATATCTACGAATATATTGATGGTACGGATACCTCTGTCGAACAACGAATATTGGATGCTCGGTGAGCCGTGATGACCAAAGACTGGAAGCTGCCTCTATTCTGTAAACGATAATATGATATCGTATTCATGTATTGGGGCTTCGGAGAAAGTGCCTCTCTCGATTTCACCAGCCCTTGTCTACCCCTGCATACATATTCGACTATGGGCTTAGAACCGAATAACCTTAGATTAACTCGGCCAAATATAATCTAACCGAATACAAACCCGACTCGATTCTTTGCCCTTATATTTTATTAAAATGCTCCTCGTCTAATATTCATTTTTTCATATTTCAATTGACCTTTTCTCGTCAGAGTTTTGTGTCAATGTATAACAGAGCCTTTCACTATTATAGTCTCATCCCGTCTCCTCGTGAAGCTTTTCTACTATGCGAGTTAATTCTATTCCATCAATATCGAGCTTCTATTGTACCTCAGTCTCATTCTTCGTCGTATATGCGATGAAGCTGCGTTATGTAGATTGATTTTCTTCAATAACCGAGCTTCTTCTTCGGTATATAGTAATCAATTCAATATCGTAATAACGAATAATTAACCCTTCTTTCATCTCGCAGTCAAGCTTTTCAATTTTTGTTTCAAATTTCTCTCATCATTTTATAGATTCTTGTTGTAATACGTTTGAGTTTGAGTTTTCTTCGACCGAACTTTCCTCTTCAGACTCCTCACTTCAATCTGTAACAGAGCTTTTCATCATTATAGTCTTATCCCATCTTTTCATAAAGCTTTTCTACTGTGCGAGTTAATTCTATTTCATTAATATCATCGAGCTTCTATTATGTACCTCAGTCTCATTCTACGTTTTATGCGATAAAGCTCTTTGTTATGTAGATTCATTTCATTAAATAACCGAGCTTTTTCTATGCTACATATAATTATCAATTTTACCTCGTAATAAAAAAGACTTTTGCAACACAGCTTTACAACGTATATACTATAATACGCACCCATAACGATTGAGCTTTTTCTGTTAATGCAAAGTTTCACGTTACTTCGCATAGTCGCAGAGCTTTTTGCGACAGTCAAAAGCTACCTTCTACTCGAGTTCTACAATTTTTATATCAATTCAGAGTCATTCTTTCAAGTAACGGAGCTTTTCAACTATATTTCTATCTCATTGCATGACCGAAAAGCTCGTTTTACAATATCGTTTCACTCCTGAAGTAATTCCCGCTCGTTTCGAGTTGTGATAAAGACATGGTTTCCAATTTCGTCTCGCGTTTCGCCTTACAATCACGATACTCGAACTTTGATTCAACTTCATTTCAAAATCGAGCTTAATTTCTAAATGTTTTATTATTCCATCCGTCATAAATTTTGACATACCCGTTTCGAATGTTTGATGCCAAAGAATCAGCGTCTGAAAAGAACATGAGAAACTCATCCTCGTTATTGACAGGTATATGGTTTTTGTAAAAAAGCTCACTCGTCGCTTCCGAAAAAATATAACTAAACGGTACGGTGTATCGCGCGTATATATCAAGTGTCGAATTTTATTGGTGACAAATAAATATCGTTTAGCGTCTGAATCTCGCGTGCGAATGACGGGAAAACTAAAAAAAAAAGAAAAAAAGGAAAAAAGGGTAAAAAAAAAAAAAAAAAAAATTCGTACAGAGATAAGGGATTGTTTGACGTGGAAAAAAATTTATACCCATTACATCGCGTTCATCCGAACTAGTGAATTTATATATAGGTGAAACCCTCTGATCAATGATGACAACGTCTGTATAGTTTTGGTTTGTCACATAAATCTGGTGTATAGATTTGACGTTTGCCCTGTCATAACTATACATGTATGTATACCGATTCGTGACAAAAACAATGCTGCAACGCAATGTAACGCAATGCGATGGGCAATGGGGCGACGCATCCCCCCAGCAGGATAACTAATCTGTTTCGTCTATACCGGTCCATCACTGACAGAATCTAGCCGGACAGAGAAGCCGGGGAAAGGAACAAACGAGAAAAAAACCAAAACCAAAAAAAAAAAAAAAAAACGTTTCTACCATCGATTTCGACACACGTATGTACCAATAGGAAGCGCTATCTCTTCATACCACAGTCTTTCTATCGTACGGATTACCGAAAAATTTTCATCTGTTTTTTTTTTCTATCAAAATTTCCCGTAGCCGTACAACACGTTATTTCACGACGTCGGATTGATATTTAATGTTTCGTTTGAATTTTTTTAATTTTCTTTTTTCTTTGCACATCGTGTATGAACCGAGAGAATAATGTAGCGCTAACGACGCCGCGGGTTTTTTTTTTTTTTTTTCTTCTAACTTCTTTTCCTCAACATCGTCGTTATGAGAAGGAGAAGAGAAAGACGTAGGGTATCTAAAAGAAGAAAAAAGTATAACGAAGGAACAAGAACAAACGATCCGAATCCAGAACATGTGATATGCGAGTTCACTCACTCACTCACTGCGGTGCCGTGGATAAAATGATCGAACGTTATAATTATTTGGTCGAGACTCGAATTGCGATTTCGATGAAATTGTGCGTTTACTTTTTTTGGTTTTTGTAATTTCGGGTAAAGAAGCCGCGGACTAGTCGTTCAATGAAATAATTGATCAGCTGTTGAAACAATAACGTGGTTTTAGATGCAAAAAAAAAAATTCTCAATCGTTTTCGCAAAATCGTGTGTATATGTATATATAAAATAATATACTACTCGCTCGTTAGTCCCGTTTCGTTCGTTTCCGTTCTTATTTTTCTTTTTTTTTCTTTCAATCCCGTTCCTTTTTCTCCGCGTCAAAAAAGCCCTTCCGTAGAACGAAGAGGGATTTGAAGACCGGAGTATCGCTTCGGTAATGAAGCGATAGAATGCGAAAGATTCGGGTCACAGAGAAGCCGAAGAATTCACTTTTCGTACGAATTGTAAAAAGAAATAAAGAATCGTTAAATAAGAAGCGTATAGGATAAAGGACCCGAGGTTCTGAGGCATCCGTGTATATAGGATGCATGTCCTCAGTCTTTGAGGCTTTCGGAGCGACTCTGAAAAATTTTCAACCCGTTGCGTCAATTTTTATATCTTTTTTTGTTTCTTTTTTTCTCCTTCTCTCTCGGTTTTCGCGTACCTTCTTTTCTTTCCGTTTTTTTTTTTTTTTTTTTCTTTTTTTTTTCCCCTCTTTTTCTTCTCTTCTTCTCTTTTTTTTCTTCTTTCATTCGCTCTTCTACTATACCAGGGTGTTATTAGCAGCCCATCCAAGTCCCATATGCCGCTATGCTATGCTGCACCGGTTCGGACCACACGCATCGATTCGCGGGACCCCAAAGCGGCCCCGGCTATCCAGCTAAGAAAACGTTTCTCTATTAAGTCGAGCCTCACTCAAATGTATGAAAAGAGACTACAAAGACGCGGTGGAAGGTCGTATACTATCTGAAAATATTGTTTTAGGTCAATACTTTTCGAACGAAAAATGTCTCTCTTTATCAACCCTACAGATTTTGTTTAACAAATTTTTTCACTCCATTTACGTATCGAGAAAAACTCGGCTTTGGATGAGTGAAGATTTTGTCGAAATTAGTTATAAAAGCTCGCGTAAAACTTGTACCGATGATTGTACGCGAAATATTGTCAGATACGAAAGATGCGGTTTGGTTAGCTCTACAACTTTTATACCAGACATTTTTTGACCTGATACGTGGTTGACGAGATACAGTGCGTATGAAGAAAAACTTCGCTTCGAGGTACCGATCTCTTTGAAATTGGTATTAAAGCTCATGTAGAACTCGTACCGACGCTAGTACGGAAAATTTGTATAGGACATAAAAGATGCGTTTTGAATAGTTCTACAACTTTTATCCGAAACATTTTTTACTCAAACTTATGGTTGACCGGATACGGTACGTATTAAAAAAGACTTGACTTTGAGATAGCGATTTTGTCGAGATCAGTGACAAAGCTCACGTAGAATCGACACCGGTGATTCTACGGAAAAATCTTATGGAACATAAAAGATGCGTTTTGATTAGTCCTACGACTTTAACATGAAACATTTTTCGATCTGACGTATGGTTGACGAAATACAGCGATAATGAGATCACGAGGTACATCTACAGATGTAAGAAGTCCGTGATCTCAACGATCGCGTATCTAGGCTGCTAGAAGTAGCTACATACACACATAATTGTAGTGAAAAGAGAGAGTCGAAGGTGTTCGCGATCGGTAGCCTAACTCGTGATCGACAGACGGACAGGCAGTAGCCGAGAATTCGATAGCCTTTCCATGTAGGTCCTCTCATTTGTCAGATTTTTATCTCATATCAAGTTGAGGATTACGGATCTTACGCGAGAGCGACCAACGCGTGTATACACATATCCATATATAAAACGCATGTCACAGCGATCAGAGAGATGGCTGTAAAACGAGGCTGATTAAATTCCGGGAATAACGAGTTCGAATATATCGATTTATTTCATCTTCAATTTCTACGTAAAGAGATTTTCTCGAATTAGAAATTTCCTGCAAAAATATTTCGCCCGTCGTTTGGCGGATGGTCTCTCGCGAGGCACGACTCTCGAAGCAATAATTCATAATTAGCTTCTAGAGAAGATACGTTAGTTTGGCGCACGGTGTTGGGCCTACACGTCTCCGATTAAATGCCGTATTAACACACCAGGCCATATATTTTAGGCGGGATCGAGGTCCGCCTCAGGTAGATGGGTGGGTAGGGAGGAGAGGGATACGGCGTTGCAGCCATGGCAGTATACGTCATACAAAAAGGCTTAAGACTCTGCCAAATAAAGAAAATAATCACCCCGCGGGCTGATTTACACGTGCGAATCCGCTCCGTGGCAACAACAATCAAGCTGATCTTAGGCTCGAGCCGCGTGGGCGGTCCTGAGGCTCGTGGCTTTAACGGAGTTTGCTTGCTTCACGTACTAAGATTTTTTTTTTTGTTTTTTTTTCTCTTCATTTTGCGAAATAGTCTTCACGGTTGTCATTGCTCGATTCGATTCTTCAAATCTTCAAAGATTTCAACGGCTTTAAATCACGGTTTTAGATTCTCGTGTATTTCAATCGAACAATCGTTTCAGGGTTTTAACGAATGTTACAAGCGCTAATTGGAAGCCATTTTGTATTTGTTTAGGCGCTATTTTCAGCCGAGGGAATCAACTTTCCGATGAATACACCCCGGTGACAATATCTTTTGTTATCTCTTGAAGTTATTCACGAAACGATATTTTGTTTTTGAATTTTTCCATATTGCGAAGAAATATTCAAACTGGAAATACTACGCTTTGCAGATGGCGATTTTCAGTTTCTTATATTCCATCTTGAAGCTTGAAAGACAAGCTTTCTGTTCGTCGTATGTACATGACGCTATCTTTTCGTACCTTGAAGTAATACGACAAAACAATAATTTTTTCAATTTTTTTTTCATATTCAGAATAAACACTAAACTCGAAAATACGAAGCTTTACAGATCGTAATTTTGAATTTATTAGATACCATTTTGAAAGTAAAGAAATGAGCTTTTTTTTCATCGGTTTTAGACGTCGCTGTCTTTTTTGCTCCCGACGTTATACGACCGACAATAATAGTATTGGTATTTGTCATTTTTTGAATAATTTTTTTCAAACCAAAAGTACAATGCTTCGAAGATAGCTGTTTTCAATTTATCATACACCATCTTGAAGGTGAAAGAATGAGCTTTCTTTTCATCGTATTCTCACGTCCCTATATTTTTGGGTTTCAAAGTAATACGATTTATAGTAAGAATCTGACACAAATTTTCTGCCCTTCTCCTTCTTCTTCTTCTTCTTTCCATTTTTTTTTTCTCACTGTTTCTTTTTTGTTTTTGTTTTTGTTGTTTCGTTATTCAACTCGCGAACTCCTGGTTGAATATGAAACTGTGTTTTAGAGAAATGATATCGTTACTACGTCCGACCATTAATTACCTCGCGGTTGAATTAGCATATAAATTTGTTTTCGTTTTATTTCACAAGATTAGCAGGGAATAAATTAATTCACCAGGTTTATTATCATCGTGCTTTGTGTATTTTCAACTTTGTGCTTCTTTCCCCCGGCCTCTTTCCCCATTCCAAAGATATCTATACACAGTAACCTGCAACGTCTGTAAATTAAGCGTAAAAAGAAAATGAATAAACAGGAATCCTCGAACGAGCGTTTCCTCCAAAAATTCTTCATTCTTTTCTTATATTTCAAAAAATTTTCTACAAACGAATAGGAAAAATTTTCAACACCGTTTCATCGTCGCAGTTCCTTATTCGTTGTCAGCTATAATATTTGAAACGACAATTTCTCGAGCGTGTGGCGACTACAAGGACTAGGAATTCACCCAACGAGACTTCTGCAGCGTCTGCTGGACCAGGATGACGACGAGGATGCAGTGCAGAACCAGGAGCAAACCGAGTGGCCCGCTGCTAGGCAGTAAATTGCTCCTGAGGAATTCTTGCCGAAGGAATTTTGTCGAACGAAATATCGAAGTCCTCTTTTTCACCGCGATCTTGCGGGTTCTGGTGATTCTCCGTTTTGGTCGATAAAAACAAAGAAAAAAAAAGAAAAAAACAACACCAACTCGCTAAGGATCATCTTTGAGGTGGTCGCCAACTATCATTTTTCAGCCTACCCCTTCGGTCTGTATAGATACGTGATAAACGAAAGGAAATAAGTTAGAAACAACAAGAAAAAAAAAAATCGAGATATTTGATGCCACTGTGTAAATGTTTGATTCTTTTACCTTTTTTCTTTTTCCCCCTGTATTCTAATTTTCGCGTAATTAGAGATAAATTGTCGAGAGTCTCGCGGTCGGATGAACGAGGGTGAAAATACTTTGGAGAATAATTTTTTCTAAATACGCTTGGATTAAAAAGTAATCAAGCGATTCGAGAAAAGCGTGTAACGAGGTAAAGGAAAGAGAAAATAGAAGAAAAATAGATTTCAAATATATATATATAGCATAGTTCTGTGTAAAGAATCGCATGATTGTAATTTATATACCCCGATGGTTCTGCTCTTAGGTCCATTTCCTGTTATACTGTCAAACGGAAATTGCAAAGTGAAGTAAGTAATTAGCGGTAATAATGACGATAGCGTAACGCGCGAAACGTGTCTGATGCTTGACGCTTGACGTAGAATAAGAAAAAAAAAGAAAAGAAAAAAAGAGAAGAATAAGGGAAGAAGAGAACGATTTTTTTTCTACTTTTTAATTTTATTTTTTTTTTTTCAATTCTTCTTTTTTGTTGTCCTTTTGTATCTACACTATCTGTAGAATAAAAAAAGGTACGAGACCGAGAGAATTACTCTGGAGACTTTTAATTTAACTCTCCTCCGAGATCTGAAACGCTGTATAACTATATTATACCTACAGAGGTAAAGGTATAATGTAAGGGACATTGTATGAAAGGAGCGTGAAATCTTTACTCGCACCGAGATATATCCCCGCGGCCCCGCGCTGTTTATATCTTGCAGCAAATGAATAAAAGTAAGAGAAAATAAAAGGGAAGAACTAAGAAGAGAGAAAGAAAGATCGCAGAAAAAAACCTGCATTAACCCATCGTGGAAACGCATATAAGAACACAACCCCAACCTCGGTGCTACTCGGCTCGTAGCACTCAAGGTAATTATACTATAATTGTAACCTTTTTCCTTATATGTTTGTCTTTTATTTTTTTTCTTTTTATTTTTTTTTTCGTTCCTTATGTGAAAAATTTTCAACAACGTGAGAAAATAAATGAACGGAAATAAGACGCGCAGCTTCACTTCACCTCTTCGAAAAATCGTTTTTTATTATTTTATATTATCGGACATTATAATTAATCAATGAATATTTTTATTTCATCTGCACTCGTGAAAGATTTTTTTTTCTTTTTTTTTTTTTTTGCGTATCATTAATTAATTATACCATAAATAATATGTATATGTATATATAATCTGTGTTTAATCCTCGTTTAATTTTTCTTCATTTTTTCGTATTATTTTCAAGACTAATTACTCAACAATTTTCTCTCTAATTAATTAAACGAATGATTATATACAAATAGACCGAGCCGGAGATAAGCAGCCGTAGCTGTACCGCGGGAGGTTCATTCATTAAGATTCTCTGTGTAAGCAAGGAATGAAAAGAATATTTAAAAGCAGCTCTAACCATTCAAAGCCATAATGTTCCTATTACGGATATATCTGCGTATATATATATATATATATATATTTAATACTTATACCTGTAACAGAGATTTTATTTTTCTGATAAAAACCGTGAATCTTATCAAAAGATTTTGTTGAAACAAATCGGCAGAAAACTGTTTCGTACAAGACATCGAATCCCATTAATCTCTAACCTCCGAATCGCAAGATTTTTTTCTTGCGCGCGCATGAGGAATGAAGAATTTTCATTCGACGAGAAACTCCGTGGCACTATAGTCATTCGGAGTATCGCCGACCGGAGAATTTTTGTGAAAGTATCGATGCTTCCGGTTTATGTATCACTGCGCATGCGTCAATGACATGTAGCCGTTTATTCATCCGGGTGACTAACGGTCAGAAATCGAAGCGTAATATTTTCGCGGTTTTTCCTCTACTCCCGCGGGAATTATATTTTACGGTATCGTTAAAAGTGACATTTTATTAATTAGGATCTTGCGATCGGCGCGGTTTGACATTCACCCGTACGAATTCTCGTTCCGAGAAACATACTATACGCGTGACTGTTCATGCAAAGAGAACGGGAAGTCGTCTTATTGCATTGCTGCGTGACTCGGCGTGATATAACTCGTATACGGTTGATGTGACGAAAAATTATCCAGAATATAAAAGACGCGGCTTATCAAGAGGCACAATTTTTGTTGATACTATTTTTCGGAAATTTCAACGGGTGCGAAGATATTCGAGAACACAGTTTTATTGTTCGTTTTTTCCTTTTTTTTTTTTTGTTTTGTTTTTAACACCATGTATAAACTCTCGTGTATATATGTAACTATATTCAAGGAATTTTTACACGCAATATAGCTTCTCTCTCTCTCTCTATTCTTTGAAGATGACGCGCGCGCAGTTTGAAAGGCCAGAACAGCTTTTAGAACAATAGCCCTTAAGGTACGGAGCACTTAGGGCTCTCCATTCTTCCCCCAGTACCATATTACATGCACGCGACCCAGAGGCCTCAAAAACCCTTCCAAATCCTTGAAACCCTTCGCGCACTTGCTAGCTGCCCAGCGCGGGGCGGCGCACCACCACCGGATATCATAAAGTACCTACCAAGCGCAAAAGAGTTTCAAAGATCGTATTGTGAAAAAATGGGACAAAAATTTCAAGCCAAACCAGAAAAGTCCGCGACTAATTTTCTTCTTTTAACTCTAAAAATTCACTTCAAACTTTGTTTTCGCCGAATCACAGACTACACCTTTTCTCTCATTTCTCCCATTGCCACGAAATGCCGCGTATAGAAACAAAACAAAATTTCTATAGGATATTTCGTGCCAATGCTAACGATTTGTTTTTTTTCTTTTTTTTCTTTTCTTTTGTCCTTTTCTCTCTTCTTTTCTTTTCTTTTCTTTTCATTATTTGAATGGTGGGAAATGTTCGATACGGATGTATGTATATAGAGCGTGTGTTGCAAAGACATGTTATTTCTCCAAGGCGTTGTTTCATCTTTTCTTGTATTTTACCCATGGGAGATTTTCGGAGCGTGAGTCTAGCTAACTGAGTGAGCGAACGATGCTGTAACTCACGTAACTATGACTTACGAGGCACCAGGCACCTGTACCATGTGCAACTTTACTCGAGGAGGACAAAAGCGCCGATGAAAAACAGGCCTGGGTTTCAAAATTTATCGACTATATTCTTAACATCAAGTAGCCAATTATTTTCACTCCTATATATACACCTCACACATCTATAATATAATGAAAATCTACATATATAAATCTAATACAAGTATAAATCTAAATTTGTTATAATATACAAAGGAATAGACCAGTTTTAGCAACGGATCAAATTGATATTAAACCGTGCGCTATATTATTCATCGGAATTTCAAAATTTTAATAAAATTATACAGGCACCTGCATAGTACAGTCATTAATAGCTTCCTGGAGGTAATACCAAACCACAACGCTTTGACCACTAATTTAGGTGGAACTATAAACGAACAGACCACGGAGACAGAAGTTGGTTATGGAATCCATGTGATGAGATAGTTGGTAGGGAATTCCCAAAAAACTGTTCTTTTCCTCAAGTTATCATTAAAGTGTTCATTTTTGATATTTCAAAATTTTAAATTAGAAGCTGTTTCTTTTTTCCTAGAAAATTGGATATACTTTTCATTCAGGGATTAGAAAAAGTGGTTCGAGTGTTTTGATCTCTTTCTCGTTATAATGGCGAGAGTAAAAGAGAGCGGAATTTATTCCGAACTCTGGAATCTCTGGAAGTAATAATTTTCAATATCCCGTATCTCGAGAAGGGGTATAACGCCGGTGCGTTATACATATAAAACCGAAAAACCGATGTGCAATGAATCAGGCTCCGAACGCGAGTACGTAATTTAGTAATTTACAACGTATGTAACACGCCTATTCCTCTCGATTGTGTCGGTGGTGTTGGTGCAGGCTTTGCTTTGCCATTTAGGTCCGTTGCAAACCCATGGCCATTATGTCTGCCGACCGGCTGACAGGTACACGTGTATAAATGTTCAATTTGCTTCGGGATGCGAGAGGCATTAATCTTATTATTTTAATTACAAAGGATTGGTTGTTAAATGAAGACGTTTAAACTTCGAGTTCGGGAAAAAATGAATAAAAATTTCACTCCTTAATTTCCGCATCAATTTTATTTCGTTTTTTCATTTTTTTTTCATTTTTTTTTTACATTTTCTTTCTTTCGAATTTGAAGTGAGAAAAAAATCTCACGTTTGAAACGACCTGTACGTTACGAACGGACGAACCACACTACCTGTTCGACTTCTCGAATGGGGATATAAATAATTATTCATTTATATAAGTGTATGTATATATGTACACAAGGAGTTCGATCGGTTTTAAATTTATTATGAGATTCTCTTTGTCGAGCTTTTGATCTTAGACCGCCTTTCAATGCCTCGCCTCTATCTTAGAATACAATCAATTCCTTTTAGAATAGAGATACGACGCCTTTCGTATAGGTGTGTGAGTGTGTGTCCGTGTCCCCCCGATACATACTTTCTAAACTCTAATACACTGGCTCACAATAAAATCCCGTAACCAAGCCACATACTACTAGCTAAGGCTGAGGAGTTCGGTTTATAGAATACGGTCTCGTAAACGATTACAAAGCGTGTTTTATATCGACTAAAGAATTCCACCAGGTGTAGGTACCCGTTAGTTAAAACGGCGTTTCAACCCTTCGAGAAGTTCGAGATCCTCATCGAGCGAGCTTTCGTTTACATGCGTTCGATATATATACATATACGTGTAAATGAGAAAATAGGAAATACCTAGACGCACGGTTGTATCGCCTCCGGGGATTTTTCCAGCTGGTGAAGAATTCTAGCTCGCGAAGAACGACGAGAAAGGAAACAGGGAAAGCGAAGGTGAGCGAGGTTCTCCCGAGGGAATAGTTCTCCGGCATTGAACCTCTGCACCCTGGCAATTGCCGGAACTCAGTGGCTCGACTATTGGGAAGGTAAGTAATGCCAAAGAGTTGGAGATAAAAAGTGCAGGGGGGAAGCAAAGGGTGAGAAAACTGGGAGGAGATTATTTGAAGTGAGAATTTGACTGTCTTAGAAACAAAGGCGAACGCTATCATTTCAAAAGGAGAGAACTTGCATCAACGCGGATTATTCCCAGCCGTTATACTAGAAAGGGAGAAAATAATAACAACGAAGTATGGAAGGCAGGGAAAAATCCTGTCATTCTGTTTACGGAGTCTAACAGGACTAACTAGAACGGAAGCTGGGTGGGCACCATTGTGTGTCAAGATACTTGCGGCCGGACCGCAAACCAAGTTGCTCTGGTGCGCGAGTAGGATTAAGTCGCTTAAAGTTAAAACTTGGATGCATGGATGCACCGTGCACGGTCCAAGTGGTTACAACGTGGCACTGCATCCTTCTGCGTCCTTCTGTGCCGCATGCAACCGATGCAGAAGCATTATAGAGAAACCTGTGTCGCTGAAAAAGGAAACAGGTGTCTTGAGTGTACGTACGTACGTACGCGTACCCCGGCCCCGTGCTACTCCTGCACTTTCCTGACCTAACGAGAGACGTTAGGATGCCTACTCCTTTCTTACCACACGACAATGATTAACTATCCATACATACACTGCCGATAGAATGGTCGCCGGTAATGGCTTGGTGAAAAACGTTATAACTTATGGTCAAAGGGTGTTGGAGTGACCGCCATAGTCGCATTTCAAAGATCTCTTATTCACCTTTGGAATCAGACTAAGTCTCATGGTTTCGAATAATCGAGTCGAAAGTTATAGATTTTTGAAAAACGAAGAGCAGAAAAAGGTTTCATTAAAAATGACGTGATTTGAGATCAGGAATTGATAGAGCAGCCCTCATAGTTTTATTTCGAAGGTCAGTTCTTCCTCTTCAAAATTAAACTATGTCCAATGTTTTAGGATAAGCGAGTCAAAAGTTATAGATTTTTGAAAAATGAAGAGCAGAAAAGGGTTTTATAAAAAATGACGTAATTTAAGATCAGGAATTGATAGAGTATCCCTCATAGTTTTATTTCGAAGATCAGTTCTTCCTCTTCAAAATCAGACCATGTCCAATGTTGTAGGATGAGCGAGTCAAAAGTTATAGATTTTTGAAAAATGAAGAGCAGAAAAGGCTTTCATTAAAAATGACATAACTAGAGATTATATCTTGATATTCAAAACGAGACTAACTTTTCCGATATAGAATAGCAGATAGAAAGGTTAGGTACAGTTCAACAATAATTGCCCTAAGATATAGTAAGTATTTTACAAAATTTCTGAAGATTGATAAAATGGGTATAAATTCGTTCCCTCTCTGCAAAGTGGAATCCTTCATCACCTTATCGATCGACAAATCAACTTCAAAGAATTTCAATACCCAACCAACAATAAATCAATTTTCAGACTGTTACCCATTCATCGTGAAGGCTAATTGCGGAAGTAATTCTTCGCATGAATGATCTCCAGTGTAATATACCTAATAAACGTTCTTATATATCAATTTTATCTACTATATATCGGTTGAAATATAGAAAGGCCCCTTTCCTATCAATATCATTCTGTTTGTTCCGAATCTAATTGATCAATCTCTCTACAGTTAATAAAAGAAATCGAATTTAAAAAAAAAAAGAAGGAAAACTTGAATCAAACAAACTTTCTCATCATATTTAATCACTCACAATTCATCAGTATACGAATCAGGTGTATAATAATTAACGGACGAAAAGAGGTTTCATTTATTCGAATATGAAACGGTGGAAGTTTTTTTAAATCAACAAAATACAATTATTGGTGCTTAAATGTAATCTGTTTAATTATGTAATTAAATTTGTACAATTATAATGGTGACGGTCTTTAGAATCAGTCTTCTTGATCCACGTCCGGTGCAGGGGTTTATTTACAATTCGCACAGTATGTTTCCTCCTCTTCTTCGTCCTCGTCTTCTTACTCTCGTCGACTAGAAATTGAGTGGGAATTTAAACGGACTAAGTAATAGAACGCAGGACCTCTCAATTACCGGAGTAATTACTGAACAATTAGAACAACTGCAGCGCTTTCTATCCTCGTACAAAAGATTCAGGATTATATTATAATTGAATTTGATCAAAAGAAATTACAGTCACTCTTAACCGTCCGAATCATTCGAATTCGGGGTGAAATTAAAACCCATATATACAGAGTGAAATTTCTAATGGGTAGACAGGGGAAGGCAGGTGAATTTCTAGTGCGCATGCGCAAGCTTCCGAGTGCGGACTGTTTTACAGGGCGGCCAACCGTCGGAAATGTAAAATTTATGCACGACAAATCGCCGCGACGTATCTAACCCCAAATATTTTGACATTTCGTGTCATTTGCAATTCTTCAAGACATACTACGCTGTATTAGAGACTTTATTCGAATTTAATTAACCACCACGAACAATAAAGGACCATACAGCACCATACAGCGATTCCAGGTATGTTATTCCGAGGAGAGAGATGAAATAAAGGAAGGGATGAAAAACTAAGGGATGAAAAATATGGAAATGCTTCGGATTATCGGAGTATAAAAAGCGGGATTTCCGATTGCGAGTTGTCGACACGGGACAATCTTATCGAATAAATAAGGGGGTGGATATTCAGCAAGACTTGTCTGCAGGCATCTCTTCTCTCCTTTTCTCTTATTTTCTCTTCTCTTCTCTCTACCTATGTGCATTCTTCCGGCATTCGAGATCAGCCAACAGGATACGAATTCCCATGGCGCGCCTATTGTTACATATTTATGTACATATTCACCGATTTGTCTACGCGAATTCTACAGCTCTCTCTGCCTCCTCTATAGGTTTGTAGAAGAATATATAGGCATATCTACCTATGCAAACCTCGAAGTCGATCATTGAGGTTTTTGGATTGTTTTTTCTTCTTAAAATTCAATCGAATAAAATCGTTCAGGTTATGTTTATCGTCCGTTAATTAGAAGAAGGAATTTATACTCGGTAAAATCGTCGTCAAAGATTTCTTCAATTTTTCCAACGACTTTGAGAACACGATGTATCCCAGAATATCGTAGCTCGTTTATAAATTGAAAAATGTTTCAAAAAAGGAGAAATCTTAGGAAAAAAAGAAGAAAAATTCTCCAAGTCGACACGACAGGGTCGAAAACGTTGCTTCAAAATTCTGAACGTATCATACGGATCCATTGGTATCTATATATGCAGGTATGGTACCTATATGCGCGATATCGGAAGAGTATTAAACGGTGTGTAAAATGTAAATAACAACACACGATTCGTTGTTTATTACCTGGACGAAAGGCGGCTGCATCGAGGCCGGATAACTCGGGCAAACTTTTACGAGCTTTAGACCGATCATGAGGTAAGGTTAATAAATTGTTATATTTCATATCTTGAGTCTGTACCGAGCCTGAGTGAGCCTGAGATCGAGGGAATAGAGAGAGGGCCACCTCAAAAAGACGTTTATACGTTTGTCTCGAACAACATCGCGGATAAAACCACGACAAATATCCATAACTAGCGCTGGAAGTCGAGACGCTAATAGTTCATACTCTATACTTCGTTTATTATACGTGGATACCATATATGTATGGTTGATTCTGATAATTATTAAAGAGGTTAGGGTTCTCGCGTTCTCCGATTCTCTCATAACCTCAAAAATTGTTTATTCCCTCGTCAAGGAGCCGAGAAGAATTTTTTAAATGTACTTTCCGATGTCTTTGCTCGGAGTTTTATCATTTTATGAATTTTTTAGATCGAAATTCTTGGTAATAATTGCCGGAATCACCCATACAGTATTTTTCAATATATCGTACCCCGGCTTAACTGTATTTCAGATCCTGAACCAGGAATCTCACCGTCATTAATCCACGTCTAAAATTCCAATAACTAATTATTATTGTAAATCTACTAGAATAATAGAGCAATTCGAAATCTCCCGCTGTGATATACGCAGCGTAGTGATCGTTACAAGCATCGCGGAAAAATTAACCTCACCGCGATTCGAAGCGACCCTATCTATTCCATTTTTTCTTTATAAACAATAATTACACGTAAAGAAAAGCTAAAGAAATGCTGAGAAAAGGTATAAAGCGATTTTGCAATCGGAATTTTACGACGGAGAAGAAGCAGAAATTTTTTTGGGGACCAAAAAGTTTCTCGTTCTAAAAAGAATTCGTGAAATAAAAAAAAAACGAAAAAATTGCAATCAAGATTTTCTTTCGTTCTCCAAACTTCGGAGCGTTTTTATCTCGAAGTAATGAAATTTTCGCGTGGATGTATCAGACGCTGAATAAATAATCAGCCGTGTTTGTTTTTTTTTTTCTTTTTTTTTTTTTTCAATCGTCGTTTTTGAAAAAAAAGGCGTAATTTCTTTGCGATATAAAACGAACCCGACCCCGAGAAACCGAGGCTTGGGGCACGTCTGGCTATCATAGTTTTACTCCGGACATAAATAAGGAATCACATTCGGTCCCTAATAGGACACTAATTGTGATTATATATAGAATTACCACGCGGATATAATATCTGTTCTCTTCAACTTTATAATACCCACCTTGCATATTTACGCGTATATTCCTATACTTCTTTTTGCTCACCTGTATATACATATATACATATATACATATATATATAGTCACAGGCGTCTAGAGATCCGAGTTTAATTTATAGCACGATAATCCAGCACGACTTATACCTCGACGTATATATATATATATATATATAAATACTGAAAATTATAAGCCTGAAATCGAGGGGATAATTTCATAGGAAAATGGCGGGATGGATTTTGGTCCGATTTTAAAAAGCGTTCATTTGGCTAGACGAGAACGTTTTTTGGAAATCGATGGCAGCTCGGGAGGCATGGGGGGGGGGGGATTAAATAATTCCTTCGCTCGTTCACCTGCCCGATATCCACCTATCCTACCTACAGCAAATCCTTAATTGACTAGGTTCAAACGAGACGAACGATTCCAGATATCGATCTGGTCTTAAGACAGAGACGATTGCAGGCCAGAGATCAATAGCTCCAGACAGCATCCCTCGACTTCTTTGCGAGCCTGACTATGTATTCGCTCTTCGAATCAATCTCCTTGCTGTATCGAGACTTTTTCGATATACATATGTATACGTATGTAGCATGTATATGCCCGTGACTGTGCAGAGTACCGTTCCTTCCACCTTTCGACTTTGCTGAACCGGATTAAAAAGCTCGATATCTCTGTGAGAAAAAATCGCTGGATGTATATCGAGGAGGGAAATTAAAGCTCGTATTCCGAACTTCGAAATACCTTCTCGGACATGCTTCTATCTTGGTTTTATAAAGAACTATAATCGTTTCTAAAAAAAGTATCCGATTCGCGGGAGACAAGCTGATTCAAAAGCCTCTAGTGTCTGACTAAAAAATGACAGAACGATTTCGAAGAATGCAAATTAAAGCTAGTTCCTTCTTCTCTGGAAAACCGTTTTGGAAATTTCTCTACGATTTTTCCTCACCGAGATATCGAACTTTTTGTCCAGATCGGTAAATTCCAAAACCGATCTCGAACAGCCTTTCTCTCTCTCTTTACCATCATCTTTACCGCGTCTGGCCAAACTTCGATCAAACATTAACGACTATTCGTCGATTATGTAATAAACTATCGAATCCGTTGTCGAATCGTTCGTTTTGAAAATTTTATTCACCATATGTCAGAAAGAATAAAAGTTTCGTTCGACTCTGAGTGCATTTAACACGTTGACTATAATAACGACGATGTATATAATAGGTCGAAGGCATGACCATGGTATCCCATGAATATTTTATCAGGTAAATACTAACGGTCTTCGGGAATATGGTCTAACTAGTACAAATGAGTCTGGGTGACACAATTGACCGTCACCAAGGAACACCTGTTCCCTGTCTAGTTTCGCGACTCGATTAATCATACCGAGTCCATGATGAAGTATGAAGGTATACGGTACACACACGAGTAGCCATGCATGTACCGGTTTCATAAATTATTCATAAAATTTTGGGTATTTCTTACGCCCGTTTATATCCTTGGAAATATATTCGACGATAATATGGTTCCAGAGAATTTGAACAAAGACTGATTGACCCAGTCCTTCAATTTTCATCATACTTCGAACAAGTGTGTATGTCTATCCGATTTTTGGGATTGGATTAAACGGGGTGAAAGCGTGTGTCTGAAAAGATCGTTGAGGAAGTGGATGGAAAAATATAAGAAATAAAAGAGAAGAAAAAAAAAAAAAAAAAATGGAGAGGAAAGGAAAAGCAAAAGCGAAAAGAGTAAAACGCCTTTTTGTTAACCCCATGCAGCTAGGTCATGCCTCGCTATTTGTCACGTCTAAAGCAGAGATTTTGAATAAAAGGTGGCGATATTTCGCGGACGATTTGTCAAGCCAGAAAAAGAGAAAGAGGTAAAAAGAAAAAGGTGAAAATGTTGGAAAAACCAGAATGCGGGATGGAGAGGGAGGACGAGAAAGCTGGGCTTGAGCACTACAGTGAGTGGCTCATCATAAAGCCAGAACCACGCGAGGAAGGGAGCTTTTACAACACATTTACAGACATAAACGTAAGTATGTATATAAATATATACATGGACGTATGTGTGCCATATCATTCTTCAAAAGAAGTCACACGTCTTTCTCATATAGTGCAGAGTCACTTAATTTGAAAACACCTTTTCAGTTTTCCCCCCGTTTTTTTTTTTTTTTTCTTTTTCTTTTTCTACCACCCAGGGGTCCAAATCTGCACCCTCAAAGCTTTTGTTTCATAAATTTGGAACACGTTGTTTTCTTTCTACCCGTGAAGAGGTAATAATATGAAGATTCGCGTCAAAATAAATTTTCTCAGCGAAATTTCTGCAGTGGAATCAGCAGTTTTGTCATTATTATCAGAATGTGGGAATCCATCGATGAGATGGGCGGAAAATATGGACTGGAAAATTCGCTTGGTACAAATGCAGGGATGCTGTAACCTAGATGTATATAAACAAAACGAGGAAGATAATCCCTCGAGATATGAGAGCAATTGTTGAGTTTGTCAGAATCAGAACGTGGCTGTGGCTGTAGCTGTAGCTGTAGGTACCCCGAGTAAGAAGAGGGAGCGGTAGGGAGTGAAATGAACGAAATGAAACCTTGGGGAACTGCTCTGCAGTAACTCGTTGTAATTGAAGGAAACGGGGAGATATGTATAGTTGTCAAGGAGCTGAATTACGTCCAAAGAGAACAGGCTGCCTTGCCTCCACGATGTATTCACTCCGCTGCTGCACGGCGCGCCACTCGTGTCTTTGAATATTAGACAATGAACAGCTTGTTACCGAGGACCTTTGTTCATGAAACTTTAATAAATACTCAATTATGGAAGAATTGATATGGTGATCAGCTACTTCGTAGTTGGACAAATTCCCCGCGATTTTATTATACACGTCGTAGTTACGCCGCAATCGCGTGTCCAGAATATTTCCAAAACGCGATATCCAGCCATTGTCTGGTCGGGTTTCCGGTTCTGGAACTTTCCTAGCTACGAATAATGCCGAGGAAATTGAATAGATTGCGTGCTGAATTTCCGGGAGTGTTATTCTTCGAGTTTTAGCTAATTTACGAGCTTAAAAACCGCCCGGCGTAGCGTGCGGATGCTCTTCCGAGATCATGCGGCTATAAATTCGATCTAACAATGCCCTGTTACTTATAGTTTCATTCCTAGCCTCCTAGGTGCGATTTTAAACCTTTTACATAACCATGCTTACTCCTCGGCGGCTGCCGCGCGACTGACGCTCCCGCAGACGCTGCGCCACGCCGGCCCCCCCCACTCCACACGACTCTATGATCTATGTGCGTGATACAAATGAGGGATAAAGAATGGGGGATGCACAGATATATCTGCGGAGTGATTGTTAAGCGGGAATTTCAGCTTTTCGGTAAATCCGACTCGAGTGGGATGATTCCTTCTCGTTTATACGTCTGAGTCTAACGCGTGGGCTCAAGCTTTTGAGTTGAAGATTACTATTCCACAGACATATACGTATATACGCTTCGGGTATATGTGCGCATATAGATATTCCATACCTTAATTATCATTGTTATTATCATTGCCTTGAACAGCCCCTCTGACACTGCCTTTGTGCCAAGATTCTCAACTCTGAAATCCACTCGACTACCAGGCATTCCTACTACCCAAGGATCGTCTGGGTAATGATAATCTCTTTGAGATAATGATATATGTACTACCCCTCGTTCAGGTATGTGGTTATATAACTATACCCGTAATCCAAGATCGGTATATATACATATATACGTACATATATACGTTACACGACGTATAGGGCATTGTTCCATTTATTCAGCGAAACAAAAATTCGTTCATAATTAGTTAAATAATGTTTCTAGGATCTCTAGAGCTCGTACCGTCCCTCATATTCCTCACTCGTATCCTTTCCTTCATTAAAAAAAAAAAAAATTAAAAAAAATATAAAGAAAAAGGAAACTATTCGGGGATTCGGATTCGAGACAGGCAGCTGTGTCACTTCGAGTCGAAATTATCCAAACACGTTTTGATATTTTTCTTTTCCGGACTGAAGACAAGAGGTTCATCGAAGAGACAACGAACTGTCAAAATCTGTAAGGAAACGATTCGGAGGATATATATACTTACGAACCCGGATCAGGGAACCAGCTGTAGCTGGTGACATTTTAGGGTTGAGAAAAAAGTACAAAGTCGTGTGTAATATCTGTCGAGATGTGATATACGATCACATATCTTATCCGTCTGTGTGCAGATATCTCTATTTCCTATTTTTATACCTAAGTAAAAGCTCGGACTTTATACTGCTGCACAGTATTTCTACATTATACATAAAACTACCCTTATATAGTTCCTACAGTCAAACAGAGGAAAGTTTCCTATCGTGAATTTAAACTACGCATACCTACATACACACACACGTGTAAAGAAAAATAGAAGCTCGAGCTGGAAACTGTCTGTGTGCTTTTCTACTAGAACTTGAAAAATAGCTCGGCTCACCCAACCCCGTTCTCTAGGGGGCTGCTGATACCAAAATCACATATTTATTTAGCGGCTAAGAGATCCCGGGACCTCCTAGCCGTTTCCCATTCCAAATTTTTCCTCATTCCGGAATTATTTCTTCGAGCTTTTCAATGCTTTTTTTGAGTATCGAAATGGGTGAAATTCTCCGACCTAATGGAGAGAAAGAAATCGAATCAGAGCGTCGGGACAGTCTTTTCGGTTTTGGAACGCGATGATTTTCCTTTCCGTTTTTTATCGCGTTAATTCGTGCTTCTTTTTTTTTTTTTTTTTCATTTTTGTACTGAAATAAGAAAAGCAGGTCATACACCGTGCGAAGTACGTTGAAGTCGGTAGTTCGTACAAGAAAATAAACACGTAGTTTTATCGCAGTCGGAGAAAGAGAAAAGTTGCCCTGAATCAACACCTGCAGCAAACTTGGATTTTATTTCATACCTATTTTGTGCTACCGTGAGATGTGCGTCTTCCAAGAGCTACATCTAGTTTTATGCATTCTCAAGGATTTTAAAGACACTAAAATCCTGCAACTCGGGGGATCTAGGAAAACTCCACCGCACGTGTGTGTGTGTGTGTGTGTGTGTGTGCTGCTCTCCCGCGTTTTTATATCACCTTAATGCGTCTTCCTCAGAATTTTGCCGAGGAACTGCACGACCGACCTAAGTTTTTCCTTTTTCTCTTTCTCTCAATAATTTCCTCGCCATTTATACCACGTTTTTGTAACGGAATCAAATTTTCCGCACCGTATTGAAATTTTCAGTACGAATTGTAATTCCGCCCCCCTTTTCGCGTTTTTGAAAACTGCACCTACGTCCGTAAAAACGTGGTAAACGCGTTTACCGCGCTGTAATTAATACCGATTCGATACCCGGCGACTAATATATTGTGCAATTCGATGCCGCACGATATCCGTACGTATTATACGTTAATAATTAACCGCTCCTCAAACGAATCAACCCTTTGACTGATGCGTTTAACCATATGTGCCGCTGACGCACGTGTGTAAATACGTCGTTTGAAAATGGCATGCGTCAGTTTCGAGCCTTGGGGTGTGTTCATCCCTCGTCCCAGGGCCCTCGAATTCAGGGCGGTATTATTCGAAAATTAATTTTTTGGGTTTGGGTCGATATCCCGGAGTCCGATGACTAGCTGCGTTCTTTATTTTCAATGTTACGGACCAGCTACACCGAATCAACGATATCTAATCAACGGAATGGCGAGGATTAAAAGGGGGTGACAAAAGGGGGTTTGAAAAAGAATAAAATTCACGTCTCGTCGCAGCGCGATGCCCTCGTTAACGGTGCAGCAGGTATTACCCTTCTCTTTCATTACTTGCATCGGTCTGTGAGATGAAAAAAGTCATTTCTGATCTCCGTAGGGCTCGTAACTGAGAAGGGGTAATTAAATTTTTCGGTGGTGTGATTATAATGGTCTAAAGACATTAAACAAATATTGCCAAGATTTAATGGCACCTTATACCATACCAGCCAGTGGGTTCTCTTTATAATCTTCTTACACGGAGATGGAGCAGAGCCTCTCTCTCCTCATTCTTACTCGTAATTAATATCTGTCGCGAATCTTTTTCTTTCGCCACCAGATCAGAAGGCCACCCCATCGCCGTATAACCACCATTCGATCTCACGAACAGAGCTCGCTTCTAACAAGACGATTAAATTTTCTCTACCTTAATTAACGACCGGCTACTTCATTTTTATATATTTTTTTTTTTTTTTTTGCAATCGATATTCCAACGTCTGTTAAAATTTTATTCGTTTTCAATTTTTTTCCTACAATAATTATGAAAAAAAAAAAAAAAAAAAATATCTATTCAACACACATTTTTCACTCGATAATTTGTCGCCGTAATTTTCGTTGAAAAATTTCACTTATTTTCAGCTTCGTACTTACTAAAAAAAAAAAATATATATATATATATATAAATAAATAAAGCGTTTCTACTTTTATTTCTACTTTTTTGACTGACTCAAATTAATTCCACTTCTATTATACGATAAAGTTTGATTTTTATCCAAGCTATTTGAAAACTAAAGTGGTTTTCGGTTGTTTAAAAGGAACCCATTCGACGTATCCGTACCTACGCTCTTGGGTTGCTAATCTAACTGTTTATTACGGCAACAGTTAAACGCATCGTCTTATATCGCATATATATATATATATATATATATATATATGTATATGTATATATAAAGTTTACAGCCTGTGGTTTTGTGGCTTTCGTTCAACGTCTAAGTATGCAATATATATATATATATAGTGTATACCGAATGATGGGCACGTGTGCATAAATTTCGAAAAAAAAATAAATAAAAATCTCTTTCAACTTTGAGGTGGTTCTCATTTTTCTTAATTAACGTAAAAAAAGAAGAACAAAAAAATGAATCGAATCACTTTGAGAGATAACGCGAATAATTATTTGACTATTATAATAAACGACGGTTGGCAGTCCTGCGTCGATAATTGAATTAAGTTATAAATGATTCGAATTCGATTTCTTACTCCAGTTGGTTTAGGAGACGGATTTAAACGTTAAGGTTTGCGCTGGTTAAGGTCAAGGTTGGATCAGATTTCTACCCTGTAAATTGTCCCTGGTATATAGTATACATATATACATATATATATATATATATATAAAATATATATTATATCGGGCGAGTTCCCGGTAGCTCTTGAAATTACAAGGGAACAACTTTTGAATTATGATCGTCGAGATGATATAAAGTAACCAGTCTCACACTTTACGACGCACTAAAAACGAGGAGACTGACGTTGCATGTGCTCTAAAGGTAGAAAGAAGACGAAAAAAAAAAAAAAATGAGGAAAAAAAAAAGAGGCCAAAAGTTACCATTTATATATACATATATATATATTATATATACGCGTTTATACATATAATACCTACGTATATACATATATCTATGGATAAATTCGCATTGCAAAAAAAATAAAATTAAATAAAAGCGTAAGAAAATTATACCTTCGTTTTTTACTTCTCATTCGTTACTCGATTTACAAAAAAAAAAAAAAAAAAAAAAAAAAAAAAAAAAGAAAAACTTATTTTTTTCAAAATATATATTCACGGTGCGTTAATGATCGTCAAAACATTATTAGCTCAGTGTCTGGAAAGACGAACGGCGCTGGGTAGGGAGGTACCTTTTTTTTTTTTTTTCCTTCGCCCGAGGTAATTTTCTAAGAGGGGTGCAAAAAGAAGTGCAGAAAGAGAGAAAAGAAAGTGAAAAAAAAAATTCGGTGACTTCAGGGCGACGAGACGAGACGAAAGTTTTTGGGGGTGATTTGGCCGGATCGTTTAAGGTCAGGAGTCAGGAAATTTTTTGACGCTTCTTAAGTTGAGCGGGAAGAAAGGAAAAAAAGAAAAAAAAAAAAAGAAAAAAAAAGGAGGAGGAAAGGAAAAAGGAGGATTGGCAGGGCGCGAGAATCCTGACAGCTTGAGAGCACGCTTCTCTCGGGCTTAAAACCTCCCGCGATTCAATAATAAATGAGAGATTCGATTCGGGATGGCACTTAGGACCGCCTGTAAGGGAAACGAAAACATCAGGCTTTATTAATTGACAAATAAACTCGTTACTCGTGTAAAAGACTCGTGAATTATCAAAAACGGTATCTAACTCGTGAGAAAATCATCGAACATACTTACCCTTTGTTAAAATTTGTTACTGAAACCGTTCTAACGGTAGAAAAACGTTGTTTCGCTCTCCGAGCTGCTTCTACTATGAGATAGCGGACAGAGCAGCGCGCCGCGTCCATCTGTCGGCGGTTTTGAGAACTAAAATGCGTTTCTTTGCCTTCTGATCACAGCTCCGGATTCCTTGAGCGTGGGAATGACTAGGTATTCGTTTATTCGAAGAAGCGATAGACGATATGATACTTTCTGGTTTTTATATACGACGAAAATAAAAAAAATAGGAAGGAAATTCTTTGGTGTAAAAACCACGTGTTTTTAAAATTGTTTTAGGCACGTCCCTGGGCCGAGGGTTGTCTCCGGCTTTTAATACGAGGCAGACAAAGGGCGACTAATGAATTGCTTTTTACGGGCAATCTCCCGGATCTCACCGTGTACTAAAGTAAGACCGTATTTCTTATTATAATACCTGAGGTTACGCGCCAAGATTTCATTCAATGAATTATACAAGAAAATTGTTCAAAATTACCGCCGTTACTTTTATTTTTCGATTCAATTACCGGACAGTCTCTGACTCTCTCTCTCCTCTTATTTATTCCTCGCGGAATCTCGGCGGCAGTCATTTAACTCCGTTACATTACATTATAATAAAAAGGGGGAAAAGAATTTGGAAAAAAATTCTTTACCGAAAGAAAATTTTCATTTTTAATTTATTTAAATCCCGGAAAGAGAGTTCAGACTCCGGAGTATCGAGTCTCGAATTTTTAAGGAAATCCACAGTCGGCTGAGGATTATAACACGGTTTAAATAACTTATTAAATATGTTAATACCGAGAGATACTTTTCGTGTCAAATTGAGAGGACTCAATGCGGAGGCTGGAATAGGTAGATCGCTGATCGTGAACATATTTTATCAATTTCTTACCACTCAAGGCGACCGAAGTTAATCCTCTTTTTAGTTCTTTTTTTATTTACTCCCTTTTTCCATTTTTCTTTAAACTTATTTTCTCAATTCCTGCCACTGGCTTCAAGCCGAGTTTATAAAACGGGTTCGTCTATTCGCGCGGAAGTCGATTCGATATTATATATACAAAAATTTGAAAAATTACACCATAAAACGAGAACAAAAAATAAAAAATTAAAATTTCGAAAACTGGACGTCGTCGATATAATTTACGATCATTTTGCTTCGAAAAGAAACTTTTTTTTCAATATTCTGTCATTTTTGACTAATGTTTCATTTCGTATTTGCAAACCCATGTATATAAACGCCGTGGAAAATTTGGGCGAAATTTTATTTCATGCATATATAGCATACCTGTAGGTATATATATGGTCTATTAAACCGGAGACAGTTTCACTTCGATACTATAAACGAGCCACGATATTAATTAACGTCGAAGAGCCTATTAAGTGTCATGTAGTCACTCTGATGGAGCCATCAGACACGAAATTGAATTAAACGAAATCTAATTACCCTTAGCGTGGTCCTGCAGGGGGCTGGCTACCTTCTTCCATAATATTCGAAAACCTTGGCTAATCTAATACTTATTTTCATAACTATACACTTACCCACGTTATAAATTCGCGAACTAAAAAGCTCCTTTTTTTTTTTCTTTTTTTTTTTCCTTTTCTCTCTCCTTCATTCTCAAAATCATTCGGATACCAGAATTCCGAAAACTTGAGGCTTCGTCCGAATCATCGAAAGTCATTCGAAAAAATTGATTGCCAGAGCTTCGAAAAATCTGAACAGCCTTGATTTTTCAATTCGTTACAATTATTTGTCTTTTTTTTTTTTTCTTTTTTTTTCTCTCTTTTTTGGAATTAAAATTCAGTCGTATCTGAGAGGACCGGGGTCTCTATGGGAAAGGGGTGCCCACATCAACCGTGAACTGATATACTCTTCGTTCTTATTTCTCTCCAGACGGGGTGCAGTGGTACGACGAGTTTGTGGCACTGAACTTTACTTTATATAGTTTATAGTCGTACCTAGTTTTCCAAAGTTATCCGTGGGACTACTTAAAACTTGAAAACTCTTGCTGATTCACAACTGATATCAGTCGCTATTACTTCGCTCACTCACTCACTAGCCGATTCTCTTTCTCTATCATTTTTTTTTTCCTCTGTTTCTATACTACCCCTATTTTTTCACCCTCTCTTCGGCTCGTACTAATTTAGAAGACTCAAATTTCTACTCCGCGATTATTTATTTCGATCGATTGCTTCTTCGACCCCGAGAAAATGAAAAAAAATAAAATAAAAAAAAAACCCTTTAAGACAGACCGTATCCGTATCCGTTTCCTTGTCCGATATTGGATGGTAAGAGAATTGTTTCAAGCTCGAGAAAGCTTCTGGCCCGTTGCCAGTTGACAATTGTTTTATTTTGTACACAGTTTTTCAGCCGGGTCTCTCATATCGTGTCTTAGAAAAGGGTTGAAGAGCCTGTGATTCTTATTTTCAAAAATTGTCAGAGAGAGAGAGAGAAAAGAAAAGAAAAGAAAAGAAAAAAATTGGAGTCAAAAATGTCTCGAAAAAATATTTTTTCAACGGTTCATTCAGCGATGAATGTTACTGACGGTCACTCCGGTGGTAGGGGTGATGAAAAGTCGTGGTTCCCTTTTTGGGTACTTGGGCAGGATACCCTTTTCAAATATCGTCCCCCTAAACCCCTCGTAAGCATTGAAAAACCCTGGAGGAATGACGAGGCGAGAATGGACGTCGAGGGCCCTTGAGTTTCGGTGGCAAGGTGTCCACCCCTAAATCCTACCCCCATTTTAATTGCTTCAATTATACATCACGCCCAATTTACAGGGCTGGAAACTTTTGCAGAGTACGTCCACTTTGAGTGACGTCAATTCCCTACTACAACCCCTCCTCGTCCTCGTCCTCGTCCTCGTCCTGGTCCTGGTCCTGGTCCTCGTCGCCTCGTTGAGCCTCCTTCGTCCTTCTAGCCGGTAGAATTTTAACAAAGCTAGGGGATGAAAATTCTGTTCTCTGTTTTTTATTTTTATATTTCGTTTCATTATTATTTTCCTCTCTTTTATTTTTTCTTCCCTTTTTCTTCAAATAAGAAAACGACGAAAGTCAGAGATTCGGATCCGTACAGGTGTCACACCAGTTTTATTCAACAACAAAAAAAAAAATGAGAGAATGAAAAAATGAAAAAAAGAAATGCCAAAAAAAATGTAGTCGGAGAAATACACTTTTTCACAAAATTTCTTATTCTACGTAAATTTGGGCCCAAATTTTTTTGGAAATTATTTCCAACCGATCTAGGGTAAGACGCGGACAAAATTCTACCAACCCCCGAATAAGGGTCACCTTAATATAGGTATAATACAGCTGCGCAGTGCACAGCACACTGTACGCACGTACCTACCTACCTGTACTATACGTATAGGTATATGAGGGTATAACAAAATGGTATAATGGTCCATAACTTTTATTATCCAAGTTTTTTTTTTTTTTACGGCAGGTAAGAAGAAAAGGAAGCTGGATGTAGGTATAAGGTTGTGAAAAAATTCATCCCATATAGAATCGCATCGGCGAGCTTCGTATATATATACTATACAGGTATATACGGAGTGAATTCCAAGTGCGCATGCGCAGGCTTCTAAGAGCAGGTCATCTTTCAGGGCAGCCAACCGTCGGAAATATGAAATTTATTCCCGGTTCGTCTGTACTTGGTCATTTATTATTCGTGGTCGTTAATTGAATACGAATAAAGTCTGTGATACGGCGTAGTATATCTTGAACAATTACAAATGACACGAAATATCGAAATATTTGGGGTTAGATGCGTCGCGGCGATCTGTCGTGTATAAATTTCATATTTCCGACGGTTGGCCGTCCTGAAAAACAGTCTGCGCTTCGAAGCTTGCGCATGCGCACTTGAAATTCGCCTGGTTTGAACTACTTCTCGACTGAGAAATCTGTTTTTGACCATTTTTCATTTGTTTTTCTTTCTGTTTTTTTTTTTTTTTTTTGCAAATTAGTGCGGAAAGAGATGAAGAAATCGCGGTTCTTTGAAATTCTGCTATTCCTGTTAATAAATGTATGTATATAGTCCGTACAATTTGCTAAAATAAAACTTGGAACTAGGTGGGTATATACGTATACGGTTTTCGAACTCGTTTTAAGAATTCTAATTTCGCCAATACCTGGATATATACTTAAACTCGATAATTCTGATCACGTTGAGAAAATGCTGCATCGCGCTGTATTTCCCTAACTAATTCTGAGACCGCATGGTAATTGAGACCTTTGAAAGAATTTGTTTCTCCGTTTCGACGTTGGAAATTTCATTTTTCAAAAATCGTCGAAATCGAAGGAATAATTTTTATTTTTTCTTGTGTGTAATAGAAGCATTGTAAAAAAGAAAAAGAACGAAGGAGAAGGACAAACGTAAAATTTTTCCTCTTCTTCTCTTAATTTGCAGAAAAAGGATTGCAAAAAATCATCACGCTCTTGGGAGGTAAAAATTAGGTATAACCTCGACCTACGCGAAAACAGAAGGGAAAGTAGTACGAGATGGGGGAATGGGGGAATGGGAAACCCTTGGATGAGAATAAAATGACTCTAATTTCATTAGCTTCGTACGCATTAGGAATTTTAATTACTATGGCTAATTGCGGGCTAATATACTATAACACGGGCTTCCAGAGTGAGGTAGGACGGAGGTTTATCTACCCAGAGTAGGTTGTACCTACGGTGTGCCAAAGCCACCTTGAGAATTAAAGTTTGGATAGTGAAATATTATTTATACTCCAGTTTAGAATTTTCTTTCATTTTTTTCCGGCTTTTTTGCGTTCGAAAATCGATCGAAAATAATGGACAGAATTTTGAAACAGATTTTTCCAAAAAGTAAATTTCAAGACGGTTAATTTGACCCCTTATCGGTTTCGATACGACTGATACAGCCGGAGTTATTAAACCCTGAATGAATAGATGCGCGAAATTCAAGTTTTCGAGGTTAGGTCTTTCGGATCTTTAGATTTCGGTGTTTTGAACCTCGTTTCGAACTCGATACTACACACGGGATGAATAAAAGTGGATCAAACGATTCGAATACTACCACTTGGCATGGAAATGTATTTTTTTCTTTACTACACGAGGCTACAGCGCTCTGGTTTTTCCGATATAGTTGAAATCGATATGTTTTATTACCACCGCTGATAGTCCTATGAGAGAAAATAACATGCCAATACCAATTTTCACCCCCTTATTACCCCGATAATCAATCGCCATATTACTGACAGAGTATTCAGTGCGAAAGTATATTATAAAAAAGGCCCGAATCCCACTTTTCAAATTAGAAATCATTTTTTTTTTTTTACTTCTATACAAATTTTTACCACCAAAATTTCGATTCGTCGATAATGGGATAAAAAATTCCCCTAATCGATCTGATAAGCGGTTCGATTGATGATAAATTCTCGCATTTATCTCTTATGAGTAAAAACGAGCCTTTCTTCTTTTCTTCACACGATATCTCGCCAACGTTGCGAGAAAAATCAATTTCTATCATTTTCTATCAATTTCTATACCCGATTTGCGATTTGCATACATACATGTATACATATACGTCTAGTATGTATATTCCCGCACGGTATAGCTCCTAGCAAACTAGATTTTACGAGTTAATTTGAATCAGCTCTACACACACACATATACATACGTGAAGGGATGGTTTATGGGTGGCCAGATAGTATGGGGACATAGATCAATGCTTTTTAATGACTCGCACCGTGATTGATAATACCTAACTTCCCGTAACCTCAGGCTGCTGCCACTTGCATTGCTGGGATTGGTTTGCCGACATAGTTTCGCCAAAAAGCGATAATAAATTCATAAGTTCCCGCATTTTTTTCCATCTAGTAGATCTAGTAGACCAAATTCGACGACGAAGCCCAAAGGCCTTTTCGTTTTTTTTTTTTTTTTCTGTTTTTTTTTTTTTTTTTCGATTTATGATTCCGTCCGAACCATTCGACCGATTTGGCTAAAATTTTCAGAAAAATTTGCAAACTCTTCTCAAAAGATTGCATCGGCTTTCCGGACCTCCGTCACTTCCGGTTTCTGAATGACGGTCGTTCAAAGCTCGAAGAATTTTCTCATTTTATTTATTTATTTATTTATTTATTTTTTTTTCTGCGCTATGACGATCTCCAAAATTTTCTACCGATTTCCGAGTGAAAAAGGAACCTTTTCTATCGTTCCATAATTTATTGAAATTAAATTAAATTAAATTAAAATTAGAATAAAAATAAATTTAAAAAATTGAAAAAAAAACAGAAAAAAAAGGAACAAAATGAACGAAAAATTTGAAAACCGCGTCGAATTATGAACGAATTATGTACAAATAATTAGTAATATATGTGTGTATTTACGGCCACGGTTTATTTCTCATTAAAACAATAATACCCACTTCGTACCTACTTCAGAGCCGCGTGAATGCTGCAACGAACTTCAAGTTTTAATTGATGGTAATTAAGATCGGGAGATTGCGATTAAGAGGCTGAGTAGCGTTTTACAACCATATCTAATTTGCCAAGTTATTTCGTACGAGGGCAGACCGTCTAGCCCATCTACCTCTACCCTCGCCGTACCTTCGTCATCCGACTTATCGCGTTAGACTTTTCGTTATTTTTGACAAAAAAAAAAAAAAAACAGAAAAAAAAACAGAAAAAAAAAAACAACAAAAAAAAAACGGGTAACTCCAAGATCCGATGAACACCGAGCGAAATGTAAGATGATTTTTTTCCTACCGAAAAGTTCATTTTTGTACCGAAACTATTAATTCCGGAAGTATAACGAGGGAAGAAAAAAAAAAAGAAAAAAATATTGGCAGGGATCCTTTTTTTTTCCCCCTATTTTCCACTCGGTTCGAAAGCGCAATCAATGACCGAGTATATGTATATACATAATGCTTCTGGGAAAATATCAGTAGTATATGTATGTGGGTCAGTTCCCCTGTTTGCCCGTAGTTCGGTCGTACGTCGAGAGGACACCGTACTAAATGGCAATGACAATTGATTGGCGTCGACAAACGCGTTATTTTCAACGTGCCGATATACGTGTTAGAAAGGGGAGAGAAAAAAGAAAAAAGAAAAAAAGAAAAAAAGAAAGAAAGAAGAAAAAAAAAAACTAGGTTGGTTTCGTGGCAGCTAGCCGTTCAGGTCAGCACTTTGTTGATTTGTACGTAGAAGAGGGAGAGAGAAAGAGAGAGAGAGAGAGACTTTTTTCGCTTGCAGAAAAGAAAAAAAAAAAAAAAAGGGAAGGGTTTTCTTCCAGGTGAAAAAAAAAAAAAATGCTTCGATTTTTCGCCTCCGTCACAGATCCGTGATATTTTTTCGAATATATTTTAGGAAAATAATTATTTGAACGATTTTGAGACGCGGTACGAAAAAAAGTTTTTGGCACGCCAGCTGTTCACTGTTCGAGTATAAAAGGCGTTATACTTGTGTAAATATCTAGGACACAACTCGCGAGTCAGTTTAATTAAGCATTGCTGAAATACTTATTATATTACACCCGGGGTAACGTGACCCGTACCAGCGGTATTCTTTAATGAAAGGGCTCACAATTTTACACCACTCATTCTTCGGGCGAAATTCTTCTTATATTCATTTTAACCCAGACTACCCACCATGCTCGCGCTGTCTACACCCCCTGTCGAAAAAGAAGAGAGAGAAAAAGAAAAAAGAAAAAAGAAAGAAACACAGAAAACGGACGAAAACTTTACTTCGATATACATATATATATATATATATATATATATATATAGAAAATATCGACTATTTTTTTTCCTCCCCGATCCCTTGATTAATGAACGACTTCTATTTCAACCCCGCGCCGAACCACGCGATACTCGGTACGATATATTTTCCCCCGATTTCTACCTCGGTTTCTCTCCTTTCTCTCTTCATTTGAATTCGATAAAGTTTTGATTGGTTTTTCACCGAGCGGCTGACGGTGAAATGAAAAATTTTCTTTTGAGTTGTTGGAAACGGATATAATGTATATATATATATATATATATATATATATATATAATTTCAATGCCGATCGTAATTTTTACTCTCTCTTTCCTTCCTTCCTTTTTTTTTTGTATTTTTTGTATTTTAATTATTTCGATTTTGAAAAACCATACGCGACAGAGATATTTTTATTTTTTTTTCTGATATTCAGACTCGAGATTCTCGACCACGAGAAATCAGTATGAGGTGAAACGGCGCGCAGCTTCGATTCTCCGCGAGAGAAACAGCGACAAAGTTCTTACGACGAGTCTAAAAGTCGTTGCGATTTTAGTTTAACGAGTTTTCGTCGGTAATCAGAAAGGTATAACCACACGAGAAAACTCACAATTACATTTATATCTCTATCTCTATTCCCTCATACACCTCGTACCGAAGGAAATTACCTGGCTCGCGATAACTTTTGATACACGATTTCAAAGACGGAGGAAGATCTTTCGGATCAAAAAATAACTCGTATCCGATTTTTTTTTTTTTTTTTTTTTGCAATTCGTAAAAATAAAATATCAGCGTTTTTCCGCTACCCTGTCCCGCACTTGAATCAATTTTCAGACTCGTTCTAGGGAAGTAAAAGAGTAGAGAGATAAAAGCGAAAATTTCTATTCGGGTTCAAAACTTTTTTAAACGAAATCGAGGAACTGCGATGAAACGATATGCGATTATGATTCGGAGGGGTTTCTCTCGTCCATTTTTTGCGAGACGGAATTATATGGGGGTGTGAAACGTCCCCGTATTAAGTCATGAACGATCGAGAGTAGAAATTCCAATCAGAATTTATAACCGGTAAAAACGTTGGGAAATGATACGGCGAAAGAAGGTGTCTCGAACCATCTAACGCGTATGAAATCTAAACGACTCTATATCCGAGGTTATTTCGCCGTTAGATTAGACCCTTAGATCGTTGAAAATACCGATCATCAATGTTTACAGTCGGTGCTTGAAGCCGGTATATAAGAAACCGATGAACTGAATACGAGGACCGATTTCCACCCTCGCATGTATCATGTGGTATTATACGTGTGCACTTCAATGCCCACGTTATTATTCTTTGCCAAATTTCATACGGCGATTTGATTTTTGGATTCAGAAATTTATTATAAACGATCCACGGGTATTCCGAAATTTTTTAAAATTTAGAAATTATCTCGAAAGATGAGGAATAATGAAAATCGAAATTGTGTCTTCTGTTTCTTTTTTTTTTTGTCTTTGTTTTATTGCCGTAAAACGTCCCTCGGGAATTTGAAAATTGGGAAATTATAAATGTGCTTGAAAAAATGTCAAATCTGTTTGAAAATTTTGGTTGAAAATTGCGAGATTGTTATAATTTTTTTGAAAATCGTGACACAGTTTCGAAACTTTTAAATTTCGTTACTCGAGTCAGTCAGAAAAATGGCAAGAATCCAGCATTTTGTTCTAACGTTTTTAAAAAATGGTCAAATTGTAAAACCTCATTGAAACGTCAGCTAAAAAAATTGCAAAATTGCAAAACTTGAACCGAACGTTTCTCGGAAAAGTTCATAATTGCAAAATGAATCGTCAAAACGTCTCTTGCATAATTGGAGAATGCAAAAACTTTTATTCAGCGTCTGTTTCCCCCATCAGAATCGAAAATTTATATTGAAATAGGGGTTTTTTGTCCTAGGGGAGCGAAATGTATCGTATGGAATTGGAGTGGGATTATACTACATGCACGTACATGTATATATACATCTTTGTACAGTACGTTGAGTCACGGACTCTGTAAATTGGTATATTGGATGTCCTATCCCGGGTGTCAGAGAGAATGTCCGTTTGCACGATGCAGAGGACTGCAGAAGTGATCGAGACACATACAATCCAAAACAGAATGAAAATAGAAGCTACCCTGATCTCGAGATTCTCTCATTCAAAATTGCCTCGATTTAAAATCCTCGACGTCCGATTCAATACATAGAAATTCACCCTCGCCTAACCTACAAAACACAAACTCCTTTACCAAACACGTCCAATTCCTTCGTTCCTTATTCCGCAAATTGAATTCCAGTTTTATTTTCTTTTCTTTTCTTTTTTTCCCAAATTGAAAACGATCCGAGAACTTATTACAGTTTTTTTTCATTTTGTATTTATTGCGACCATTATCGACGCTCTTAGCGCATAATCGTAGCAAAAATTGAAGGAGAATGTTAAAAGTTGAAAAAAAAAAAGAAGAGATAAAAATAACCTCGAAGTATCTAGTCAATCGAGTTTCAACTTTAACGATCAATTAATATCATCGTTTCTTTATAATCTAGACGAGGCCAGGTGAGAATGACGAGTTATAGTACATCCCGGTACGTAGGTATACGCCTACATATTATACGCTCGTGTATGTATCCACGTCGTACACCTCAGTGTTGAGGCGAAATAAGGCGATAAAAAGGCATGCGCATAGCCTATGAGAAGAGTCGAGCGCCGCGTCAGCGGGCCCATAGTGGGGCCCCGTGAAATAATAAGGTATATATACGGTATAATTTAGCTAAACGTATGCAACGCTCTGTCCGCCAAGGTATGGCATGGCATCGCGTTCGGGGAGCAGTGATGTGCCTATGGGATCAGTCGCCCGTAGGGAATTCGAATTTCTTTGTCTCTCCTTTATAGTTATTTCTTCTTTTAGTTTTTTTTTTTTACTTTTTTCTTTCGCGTCAATTTTTACGGCTCTCTTCTCACAGCGGGCTTGGATTTGAATAAGGTTTTATGAAACATCGTGCGTAGGTTAGAGATGCAGCGCAGTTTAGTCTACAGCAAAGTTAGCAGAGCTTTGCTGAAAATTTCTATACAACGTAGAGATAATGGATTTCATTTAACTCGCCTCTATTTCTATGTATGTATCTCTTAGCGCGACTAATACGATCATAACTACAGTCGTAAATCAAAGAGATGGTGGAGACGAGTTAAAGCCTTAATGAAAAGTGGCAATGGTATGCCTATTTGCAATAACGCGGTACGGTTTAGTGCCTATATCGTTTCGCGATTCTTAAGAACGATTTTTGATCGGTAGAAATTTAAAAGAAATCAAAATATCAATCTACGCTCTAGTCTCTCTGAAAAAAATGTCGAACGAACTTTGAATCGGATCGTAAAGTGGACGAAAAAGTATTCCGGAATTTCAAAAGTGATAAGAAATATATTCCTTTTTAAAAGAAAGAAAAAAAAAAAACTGTAAGGTTTGTGAAAAATTTTATTCACAAAAATTTTAGAACCCCTGGCTTAATACGGCCCTGAGTTATGCCATGGGATGGATAGCCGTAGGGCTGGCGGTGAGTAAATTACAAGGTAGGACGGAACGCAGGCCTCTCCCTGGCTCTCCCTGTTCGCCGCCTGCAAGGCAAGGTCTGCTCCTTTTTCCTTAGAGCCGCGTAGCAGTGCAGCAGCTATATAGCCGTGCCAGCGCGCAGCACCTCGCGAGAATAGAGGGACCGTGCAGGAACGTTAAGGCCCGATGTTCGATACGTTACCTTATGTTAGGTTACGTTACCCTACGTCACGTTGCGTTAAGGAATATAACCGGACGTCGCGAGAGGATTCGAAACCTCTCAAGATCAGAAGTCGATCCAGACCCCCTTTGATACACCTCGGGCTGCTACCGTCCTGCGAGTTAACTTCGAGTGTTACTCCCCCTGCCTCTTCTCCAGAATTATCCTTGACTACCTCTTTTACTCCAATTCTTTTCCTCTACATTTTGTTTCTGATTCTAAAATTTTTACAATTTTATTTTCCCCTCATTTTTGTCTTGGGAGAAAATATTCTATTCCGAATCCTTCGATCCTGCAGACTTTGCATTCCTCAAAGTGCCATTTTTTATACCGTAACTTATCCAAACGTTGAATCAGTCTCATACGTGCATCAATCGCACTTTTGGGTATTTCAAACTCGAGTATTAAACAGTGGCCATTTTTTGTTTGTAAAAGTGCAATTTTCGAAACTTTACTGCTTTTATCCATATTGGCACCAAAACCCTATGAAAACGTTGATAAATCCTTTGAATCAGTTTCATACGTTTGTCAAATGTACTTCTCATCATGAAAACAATGGCACTGATTTCTCTTCTTCGTTGCATTTTCAAAGAAAAAAATTCAAAAAAAGTGAGAAAAAAATTCCATTTTGGGACGAATTGTTTTTTTTTTCAATGGTTTTAATTATTCCGATTTCTATGTCGACTACTCGCTGACCAGGTAAAAAATTTTGATTTCGGAAGAGGCAGAGTCTGAGAGTTTGAAGAGCTGTTAATTTTATAGTCGGTATTTCATCCGTATAGTAATTCGCGACTCTCTGACACCTGAACCTATTAATTTGATAAAGTCGAGGTACTCGAAATTGGTGGGCAAAAAGAATACCAAAACTAGAGAAAAGAAAAGGGAAGGGAAGGACAGGGAAGAGAAGTAACCCTTGACGCAGGTATTTTGCACGTACACATATAGTATAACAAAGATGATGAATTTCAGCTGTCACTTGCAAATTGCATACCTCAAATAATTACCTATACGCTATTTCTTATATCTGCAGCTGCTAAAATGATTATTTTATTTTACTTAACGAGAGGCTACTCTCTCTTTATTTCTCTCTCGCATCGGTCGAACAAGTATTCGGCAAATCCTGATGAGCAGGAGTGTAATAATTATTTTTTTTTTTCAAATCTCGTTTCATATTTTTGGGTAGTCTTATACGGAGGTGTGTTCATTTCGCGATGAAATTTTCAGACTAGTTTAGATTAATCTCGTTCCGAAACGACGGTCTCGGTATGCTTGGAGAGAAGGAGAAGAGGCTGAGTCAAAGATAGCTTCATTTTGGTAAAAAGCTTGTGTCTCTTATCTAAACAATGCTATTAATAAGGGGCAAGGTTGGAGCTCGAGAAGAGAGAAAAGAATGAAATAAAGGAAGGGAGAAGAGAGAATAAAAAGCAGGGAGCTAAAGGGAGAAGGAAAAAATAAAAATAAATGCAAAGAGATGATAAAAATGGTAAGAGGGTTCTCGTAGCTACGGATACACGTTCTTAAAAAACTGAGGGAAATGAGAGAATCTCACGAAATCTTGGGCACAAGCATTATGATATAACAACTGATTCCTCTCGTATTTTTTTTACTTTACATATTACAGTACGATGTCGTCGTTATTATTTTACAAATTTTTATCAACCCCTGAATAAATTTTGAGAAAATTGATGAGAAATTAAAAAAATTGAAGGAAAAGAAAAACAGGAAATAGACAATTTATTATCGATTATAATAATTGGGGTTGTAAAAATTCCTGAAAATTGAAAGGAGTTTAATTAATTTATTATATAGAGAGCTAAATTCCTGTCTGTGAACATATGCGATGATCCGATCCATCTGTACAGAGCTCTTAGTAAACAAAAAGGATAAACATGCCCGAAGAATTATTTGTAGAAGAATTAGGGCTGCTCGAGTGCAGGATATCGTGAGCATCTGTTAAATGCGATCCCATTCCACCGAGAGCAAAGTAAATAGATAGAGCGATCGAGAAGGGAAGGCGATTTCGAATTTTCGGAAACGTTGAAGGTATTAGAATATTAAAAATTTGCAATAGCCCAAAAAAGTCCGAAAATTTCGATCTATTTCGCGGGATTTGAAGACGAAGAATAATAGTTCCATTTTATCCACCTCGATCGATGACTTCACGGTGTCAGAAATGATTGACAGCAATTTAAAACCTCGTTTTCCGAAAAGTTGATCTCGAGACGATTAATTTGACCACTTATCGGTTTCGATAGGATCGATACAGCCCGAGTTATTAAACCCTGAATGAATAGATGTGCGAATTTCAAGTTTTTGAGGTTAGGTCTCTCGGATCTTTAGATTTCGGAATTTTTAACCTCTGGTCTTCTTCGTTTGATAGTTCTTCAACCTTAGTTTACAGTTTTTACCCTTTTCTCAAAACTGTGAGTCGGTTATACTCAAATTCGAAACTCGAACGGAGTATGACCGCCTCGGAAGAACGCAAAGACATATTTTTCATTCAGACCATTTCACTTAGTCTCGTTATGAGACTCGGTGGTGCGTGGAGTATAGATATCGAATCGTTTTCGTATAATTCAGTTAGGTTTTCGCAAGATTTACTTTAGAGACTAGCTACGGCGATGGTGGAGGTGGAGGTGGTGGAGAGAAGCTCTAGGAAGGGGGTAGGTAGGTAGGTGGGTATAAGGCAGGCAAAGAAGGGGATGAAAATCGTTCCGAGATAAATAAGATAACAAGAGAAACTCAGGGTAGGTAAAAGAGACGAGAAGAAGAGAAGAAAAGAAGAAAAGAAGAAAAGAAGGAAAGAAGTAAAAATGAAAGAAAAGAGAAGGAAAAAAAAAACGAGAAAAAAAAATCGCAAATGAACGGAGCGTTTTATTCTCGTGGGGAAATTGGCCAGCGTCTCTTGATAACGAAGACAGTTACCCACCCAGTTTTCTCACACCCTACTCCTACACAGCTTCGTTTACCGAAGAGAGAGAGAGAAATAGAGAGAACGAGAAAGGAAGAGAGAGATGGTGGAAAACCTGGTGTAAATTGTGTTAGAGCCGGAGATAAATAGCGAGAGAAGAAATGCGTATAAACTGTTACGGAAGTGAGAAATTGGCAAAGGTTGCAGCAGGCAAAAAAACGAACCAGAGAAAACTGTAGTCCGACTATAAACTCGGACTTGAGGATAGTTCGGAAGAAACGATGAGGACAATTTATTTTAGTCAGTTGATGAAAGAGGGAAGAAGAAAAAAATGGAATAGGCCGTCTTTTTGCATTTCGCGAATTACCATTCGCGGTCGGAAGGTACGAGAAGGATCAATCGGCGACAGGGACACTAAAGAGTTGTAAATTCGTCAGAATTATGTCTTTGAGGAATTTTGCATGGAGGAATGTCAGCCGGGCTGACCATTGTGAGCGAAAGGACCGACCCTCGACATCTCGAGGGAAGTGATTTACGAATCTTTGTTGGAAAAGCTGGACGTTCAGTCCCCGTAGTACCTGAGCTGGCGATTGAAGATTTTTAGAAATTCTAAACGCCCGTTTTCGCTTCGGTTCTCAGAATTACTCAACCCCTGAAACCACGGGTCAAACTGCACACGCCATACGGTGATAATCTACTCCGAAATTACACCCTTGGAAATGAACAACAAGTATTTTTCTTTCACCGGAATAACGCAAGTAAGAATATCAAAAAAACCCGACAAAAAATCAAGTCGAAATTCGAATGACGGAAATTATTTGATGAAAATCTCAATCCGGTATCAATTGGAATTGTCTTCTTTTTTTTCCTTTTTTTTTTTTGTTTTTTTTTCTTTTTGTTTTCATTTCTCAGCTCTGACCGAAAAAATTCATACTTCATACGTCTACCTGAAATTGACAACCAATTTAAATCCACCTGCACCTCGGTCCAATTTTTTGTTCCTCGTTTTTGTTGTATACTTGAAATATTAAATCCAATTCCGATCTCTCGAGGTTGATAGACGTTGAAGGGTGCAGCTACTGGTAGGTGTACGCGCAGTCATGAACAAAACTCGATGCAAAGTTAGTGTCGAAAGTTTGAAATGAAATATTTTCTTCATTCGCTGCAACTGAATCGAAATACGATCAGATACTAGCTTTTCGCTATGTGAATATTCCCTGCACTTAAATACGGATACAACGTGTTCCTCGTATTCCTCGATTACCTACCCCCGTCCCACCCCCCAAGTGGAAAATCGATTATCTATTAGTTACAGGAATCGTGGCTGCGCTAACACTCCATCATTCCAACCAGCAGATATATTTCCTCGTCGTATTTATTCGCTCCTGAATTTCGTTAGGAAAGATTGCGTTAAGCAAAAATTTACGAAGCGAAGTAAAATATTGACTTTTTTTTTTTTTTCTCTCTCTCTCTCTCTCTCTCTCTCTCTCTCCAAAGCGTAAACCAAAATTTTCATAATTCAATAACCAGTTTTTTTTTTTTCTTTTTTTTTTTTACCCAACAAACGAAAATTTCGTATGCTAATTCGCGTGTGAAGGACCTATGCAAATAGGTTCGCACGTACATGGCGCACGGTGTGCTCGTTCTCCCTCGCCGGGGTGGGTTATACTTGATTATCATTTAATCTCCGAGGTCAACTTATTGTTTGCTAAGAGTTTAACCAGCCAAAATTTCGACGCTTCGTCCGGAAATTATTCGCCGTTGATATTTCGAGGCTGAAAAATTTTTCCCGTAATCAAAGTCATCCCACCGCTGTCACCGAATCACATCGGTTTTAGGAGCCCGCAATTTACGCCTCAGATGTTACGTTTACTCAAGAAGATAAATGATCGTGGGGATGGGGGGGGTGGAAGTGAAATTAACGAACGAACGAACGAACGTGTGGCTCTCATATTGTAACAGTTGTTCGTAAAATCGAAATACGTAATAGGCTTGATGGTATGAAAGAAGCGTAGGTCGGTAGATTTAGAACGGTATCACACATGTGCGGCGTGACTGAGCACCGTGACTGTGTACTTTTGCTCGTAACAGAATTTCGATGCGAATATGAAGGGATGGAAGTACGGGGGTCGGGGGATGAAACGACACGTTTGATAAGCCCAGAAACATATATGTTTCGTTTTTTCGTCTTTTTTTTTTCTTCTTTTTTTTTCCTATTCTTTGTCCGTTCGTTTCTTCTCTTCTTTATTCAGGGGAATACTTTCCGCCCCTTGTGACCACTTGGAGAAAAAAAAAAAAGATTTCATTTCATCACCGTACCCACGTCATAGCCCTGCGCCTTGCTCTCGCAGGGTGTTTTGTTTTTTGTTTGTTTTTTTCGTTTTTTGCCACCCCTATCGGAACCAACGGGCTTGAATATTACTCGACGTGTAACCGCGCGAAACGTTCGAGTCTCTTTTCAGAGTCTAGACACCAAGTTACGGTTTCGAAAATAACAGAAGCTGCAGAGAGAAGGTAAAAAAAAAAAAAAAAAAAAACAGAACAGAGAGAAAAGATGATGACAATAAAAGAAGTGGAAAGAAAGAAAGAAAGAAAGAAGAGGAGACATGCATTTCGTCTGGAAGTCAGAGGGCACGCAACACGTCGCGCGGGGGTTGTGAACGTATCCTGGTTTTTTTTAATCACAGAAATTGCTCTGCCTTTTCAAGAATGAGCGAAGCAAAGGAAAAGGGCAACTGTATAAAACGTGAAGTAAAATTCTTGCGCAAACGTATATACCTATACGTATATACACGCATAGTCGAGGTTTGAAAAGTCGAGGGAGGGGGAGAATCGGTATTTTAAAGATTTATTAGAAATTTGCTGACTACACTGATCTTTTCGACTATTTCCCACAGCTTTTTCTATTCTTTTTCCCTCTTTTTAACCCGAACTGATAATATTACCGGACTCAACGATCCTCGAACAGTTTTAAGTCCTGAACTGTCGAAACTTTTTAAGCCTTCTTCAAGTCTCGAAGAGTGGAAGAAGAAGAGGGAGAGAAGGAATGAGAATGAAACAAAAATAAAAAATTGTTAAAAGAGAAGGAGAGAGAAAAATTTGGCTAAAGGAACTTGCGATCTTCCTTTTTTTTTTTTTCTTCTTCTTCTTCTTCATCCCTCGAAAAGATTTCGATTCGGATACGTACAACGTAATTGGGGTGTCATACCATAAACCGGGGGCGAAGACTCTTGTCAGACAGATCCTGTGGATCCTCCTGGCTCGTTGGCTGGGTAAAAAAAAAAAAAAAAGAAAAAATAAAAAATAAAGAAACAACGAAAACGAAAAGGATTTTTCTCTCGGAACACAGCGAGAGAGCTGGAGCAAAATATCCTCCGAAGCTTTTTGGTATTTAAACGCGTCTTGCCTCCTCCACTTACGTCACCGCATGAAATATGGAAGAACCGAACCATTTCGGTGTGTTTTATCTATCCCACATCCTGTCTCTGTGGAGATTGTTACATCCTCAGACCGGGATATGCTACTGGAAACACCCTGTCTTCCGCACAGTGAGCGATGAGGAACCAAGGATATTTCGCTTCGTCGCGCTTAGATATATATTTTAGACGATACTACCTGCAGCATATATACCCAAGATAACTGCACCGAGGAATACGAGAAATGGAATAAGAGCTTCGAAAGATTTTCAAAATTGAAAAGTACCTTCGCGTCACCTCAAATTTTCAAGGACCCGTCATCTTCCTCGGAATTATATCCAATTCCAAAAATCGAAGAAAATACGTCTCAATTTTCGCGACGAGATAGCGCTTTTCTATCCATCACGGCGAGATAGCGCTTACGGCGAGGTAGCGCTTCACTAGCCAGCACGTCGAGATAGCGCTATTTCATTAGGACCCGTCGATTTCTTTTCGGCAAAACTTGATACCAGAAGTTTTATGGACCCAAATTTCTTCCTCGCGTGTCGAGAGTCAGTAATGTTACCCCTTTACCTCTTTCCAACATATTTTACAGTTCTATGACCGAGTGAGGAACGAATATGTGCCAAAATGAGCCGGAGATTAAGCCACGTTACACGTCTAGACGGATTCTTCAAATTTCTTGTTATATACTCAAAGAATGATATATCAGACCATGCGAGGAGATCTCAGACGTTAATTATTGAAGAAGACGTCTCTGTCTTTGGGCCGGAGCTTTTTGAGCGATGGTGAAAAATCCGTTTGGCTGCAGTCTGGCGAAAAAAACTATTAGCGAACAATTCTCAGCCGGATGGTAGGTGGGGATCGATCCTCCCGAGGTTCTATTATCGGGAAATTAAACCCACTAACTCATCCCGAGTCGACTTCTATTGGACTTTCCCTTAGCGGTTTGGTAGTGGTCGCGTCGATATTACTTTTGATATGATATGAACGAGCCACTAAATTAATACCCACAATGCTGCACCGAGCTATTATGAAACGAGTCTCTTGTTCAGAGGGGTGGCGGGTTTTCCGCAGGGTAAATGGCTCCAGCATCTGTGATACCCCGCGTCTATGATCCCGGAGGATATTCCCCACGGCGCGATCCACGTTGAAACGAAAAGGAAGGAGAAGAATAGCGGAAAGAAAACCTACCCCTTAACTAAAACGCTCGTAACTTCCGACTCGGTTGTCTCGCGATATTCGTCATGGTGCCATTCGAAAGGGGGTGAATTTACCTCTCTAATTGACCGATAAAACTTTCATCCATCTCCTACAGGAGCGGAGTTATTAATTTTTCTCTACTCTTCGAACACCTGGCTAAAGATGCGATTAAACAACCCTGTACAGGGCGCGATGTTTCCAGCTACGCGGTTATACGACGTACTCCGGGTACGTTTCACGCTTTACGAAAGAGAACAATGGCCAGAGAAAAGTATGTGGAGAGTATAAGTGCGCCGGGGGTTGGGGGCGGGAAGGATGATGATGATGCGGAGAAAGGACCCTCATCCGAGGTATAACGTAAAGAGAAATATTACGAGATATTTTGTATTACGACGGCGCACAGCCTGGCTGCATTCTGGGCTCTGCTATTAGGCTCTTCGTTGGAAGTTGGTACAGGGGTATAAATATGGCGAAGGGTGGGAACTGGCGAATTTGTAAAGGCAGCTTCCAAATGAAAATTACGCTACCCTTCGCTCGCCTAACGTATAGATGTGTATCAGGGAATTTACCGAGATCTATTAGGGCCCGGGTGCGGTCTCAGTCTTCCAGAGAAAACATGAAAAGAAAAAGGGAGGACGGAGGGAAAAGAACGGGAAAAACGCTCGGTACTACCGGGAGAGATACCGTGCCTTCCTTTCCTCCTACTTTTAATTTACAATTAGGTTAAATACACGATCTTAGATTATATGAATTTATACTATTTATCTTGATTCCTTTTCCTCCCCTCTTTTTTCCCTTCGGGATTATAGCCGATGGAATAGTCTTTATTTTGAAACGAAACGTTTTCTGGATCAAACTATAATTGAGAATGACAAATGGCTGGCAAAGTTCCATCGAATTAATTCAATGTAATTAGTAGGTACTACCAGCGCACCCCCACGCCATGCCGGGGCTAAAACATGAGAGATTTAGCGTTCATCCGTTCTCCAGAGTTGTAGTAGCTGCTGGTATGGACCTTGTGAAATTTCATTACACACAACGAACTCTAAGGCTTAACGGGGAGGGGAGAGATACCCTAAAATGAGAATCGTGTAAGCCAAAAATTGACTGTTAGCTCAAATGGTAAAGCTTGTTTGGACCAATTTTGTTCGACTAAACTTTCCGCTCGAACATATATTCCGCTTCTACGGACCAGAAATGTGGCGAGAAAAATCTACCTTTCAAACCTGGAATAGAATTTGGAAATTTTTCTCAAGGGATGAAGATCCGACGATTAAAAAAAAGCGTAAAAAATTTTTCAGAATAAGAAGAAGTGTTCGATATGACGATGGGAGAAACAGGAGGATTTTACAAGGTGGATTCTTTCCAGCCAGTTCGGGGGTGGGGTAAAAGGAATTTATTTGAATGAGGTACGATTCTAAGTATCAGTTCACCGAGGTAGGGGATGGTGCGTGCTTCTCTTCGCGTTGGGACGAGCGAGGCAATTGGGTTATCGATAGGCACGGTCTCTGGCAAAAGAACTGTGGAAGATATTAGGATGTTCGAATGTTCCTGGTGGATGAGGACGAAAGTGAAGAGCGAGGAGCGAAGAGTGAACCAGTGGGAGAGCGAGGGAAGAAAAAGGAACGATCAAGAAGGGGAGGATGAGATGGAAACTCACTTATCCCGGCTCGTTGAGGAGTAGTAGAATGCACTAAACCCTCCAACCCCCGGTCGAGTTTGTTTCAACCGATCAATCGGGGCTACGTCACGTTTTCGATGAAATATATAAACGCGAACCCTCCGGACTCGCGTATTAAACCCCAACCCCTGAGGGGGTGGAGGTCCGATTTATACTTTTATCAATTCCACCCGCTAATTACTTCTACCTATCAGAATTCAACAGGGATGTCTAGATCTCTGAATCCTCACCCTTGAACAGTCGTTTTCATCTTTTACGAATCGGTGGTCACTTTATGCCGGATTCTAGGGGATTTTTTCAGGGCTACTCTCTTCCCCGAAAGAATAACGTACGGAAGATATTTTTCTGTTCAAATCTTCGTATCTTTTTGGGGAAAAGCTTTGCCGTGAGTTCTGGCCACTGAGGAAGGCTCGTCTTCCGATTTTATCGATTTCTAAAAATATGGAAACTCAGAGTCGGTGTTTGACGATCACGCAATATAATGCACGGCCAAACCCTCCTGGGTGGACAATAACGGTGCATAACAATGCGATTGCAGTGTGCTGTCGTTCGCACGGTCCCATATGCCAGAGATCTCATAGATTCGTCATCGTTCCATACTCCATACGGTCGTATAGATCTACGAAGTATGAAGGGAGGCAACGTGCGATATCGAGGAGTTGGGTAAAATGTCTCGTTGATTGAATCTATTTTGGGTAATGGACGGTGTATAAATGATTGAGTTTCCCCTGTCAGTGTGGCCAGAAAGCGCCCCCCGGATAACCGAGAGAAATGAATGCGTACAGAATCGATCCCTTGCGGATAACAATACCAAGGAAATTCAACTCGCGAGTTATTTTATCCCGTTCCAAGTGATTTTCGAACAACAAAAAAAGCCCAAATTTTTCACTTCTTTTCCGTTTCGCTCAAAGCCACGTATTCTTCTACCCATTAAACCAGCACCCTGTTGTATTATACATCTTATGAACAGAGTGACACGCGCGGGACAGTGAAACACTTTCCATTAGCTGAGCCAGTTGAGCAGAATAAATGACACGTCGAACGTCAGCGAAACCCGATGACCAGAGATCATGGGATTTACCTTCCAAAGTGGTCATACCGCCGATGGTTTGTTGTCCGGCAATGTGACTAATCCACATTTGAACATACGCTTGCAAACGGGTGGAGATCGGTTCGTGACATCGAGCTTTTGATGAAATTACAGGGATGAGACCTACCCTGTGAACGAAAAATGAAACGTAGAGAACTTTCGAAAAGCACCGCCTCTCTATTTTTCGAATTTGAATTATTGAGCTCCGACGATGCGTCTTTGAGCTCCAACCAAGCTCGAAGAATGAGAGACACGAGTGCGAGAAAGAAAGGGGTGGTTTTTTAACCCAAAATTTACCGAGCCGATCGATTCCAAAATTTGATCGGATTTGGATTGGGCCAAATTCTTGGGAAAAAGCTACTTTTACGGATCTGAAAACGTGGAGATTTGGCGGAAAACTGAACTTTTCAATTTCGGGGTGGCTATGGCTACATCGATTTTTTTTTAAATCTGGAAGCTGGAGGTTCTTTCAGCTTTTAGACGACCTAGAAGATGCTAATTTCGAATTAATTGATGTTTAAGCAACAGTCCTGTCGATCTCTGTGTACTGGGATTTAATCAATTACGTTTCAGACAATGGGGACGCGATGCAGAGACACACGGAGATTGAGAGGTGGCGGTTTACTAGCCTGAAGCAACGCATGCAATTAGCATCGCTAATCGCATTAGCTAGCGTCTTGATTCGAGCCTTAGAGTCTTGCGAGTATCTCTGAAATTATTTGCTAATGAAAAAAAAAAATTGCAAAATAAATGATCGCGGTTTTGAAAATGGTTTTATTAATTTTTTTTAGCAATCATTACCCCAAATGAGTATTCAAAGCTTTGGGATAATGATAATTGCCTCTCGCTCGGTGAGCTTTTTCAGCTGACTTCATTCGCTGACTCCACTCGCCTAATTGAATGCTAATTTTTAATACTATGATGTATATTTAAGGGACGTTCTTGGGGTATAACCAGATTTTAGATTCTCTTTACCGGTTCGGGAGCTCGAGAGACTAAACAAAATAAAAAAGTTGAATAAAGTGAGGAGAAGAACGGGAATAAGAAGAGGAAGAAAAAAATCTATAACTCGGGGAGAACAAGCCTCGCAAAATCCCTCCCGAGAATTTCAACTCGGGGGGATGTCTGTCTGTCAATAAATGTCACTGGTATAATATTACACGTCATTCTTCATACCCAAAGGCGAATTTTGAATAAAACAGTTCCAATTTGTAACGGAGAAAAAAAAAAAAAAAGAAAAAAATCATTACCCTTTACGGGATAAGAGTAAAAACTAACCCATTCGATATACGAATTTCTGGGATGAAAGTAATCGACACGAAAGCTGGAGGCAAGGGTGGCACCGTAAGGGCGGAATGAGATCGCTCAACATTTGTCGCCGATTAAAAACCGGGGGCGAACTCTTATAGTTGGGTATTAAATTATTCAAACACGTTTTAACTACCCTACGAAAGGAGTTTAATTTAATCGAAGGGTTGTAGGATAGTTCGAACAGGATTTCGGTCCAGATCCCGCCCCAAAATTATTAGCGATACTTTTATTTAACTCTACCGAGTAATCGTCGGTTTTGAGAGTAAGAAATTCTGCACAGCCACCCCCCAGCCCTTAATTTATTAAAAGTTACATCGGCTCCGGGTTGTATTTTGATTAAAATTGTTTCCACGATAAACCCCCGCGCTGCTCACAATCGCCCTATTCTTTGTCGAACATCGCCAATTCGGAAAGTTATCAACATTGATACCATAAATTTAGGGGTTGAGCGAAGTTTTAGTTAGCAAAGGCTGTGATAAATAAATTTTGATTACACGATCGATTATCTTAGAAAAATGACTCAGGGTGACTCAGGGTTATTAACGACTATGGAACAAGGAGTAAGGGTGGTTCGCAGGCCGGGGAGTTGAGCCAGGAATTATATGTATGGGATACAGGTTAGGGGTTGGACTGACACATATGTCGTAAAAGTTTCGGGGCGACGATTCAACCTCGAGTTGTATAAAGCCGTACGAAAATAATTCAGACACCATTCATATCGGTATTAAAAAATTCAGCATGAAAGAGGGGTTGACGAGACGGTACGTTGAGTCATGAGACGTTCGGGCCGATCCGAACCACCCGGTTTATAATTACGGTTCTTAATTCGCGAACCTCGATCAAAAGGGGCCTCTGGCATTAAGCGGTTGTGTAATTAAATCATTCTCTCGTGACACACTCAGGGGTTGAAATTACAGTAATTTTAAAAACCGCGTACGCGATTCCTTTCATAACGAATATGTATATATGTGTGTTTTAATAATTCCTCGATCTCCAGACGAAACAAGGGAAGAGGGAAGTTCCTAACAGTCCGAAAAATTGATGTTCAAGCTCGATAACCAAAAATCCGAAAAATCCGAAAATCAGTCTCATATAGTGTCAAGTGTCACATTAGCGATTTTTTCGCGAATTGCGCGAAATCCCCCTCTCTCGTTCCTTTCGCGTTTGATCAAAAAATTCTGGTGCATAGCTATCAATATGCGCCCCGTGTTAAGAAATTCGAAGCCATTTTGCGTTTCTTTTCTTTTTTTCTCTGTTTCTTTTACCACCCCGCATTCGAGGGATGAAAAAATACGCAAACACGTCTATACTCTTGCCTAAGTTCTTCGAATCATTCTTTTCCACATCCCGGGGCTTGCCAAGGCTAGAGAAAAAAACAGGGGATGGATGACCCGGGGATGACCCTGCGAAAACAACCCCTGCAACGACCAACGCTTTTATACTAGGTGGTGGTACATGTGTTTTTGTACCGTGTAGACAGAGAGAAACGGAGAGAGACGGAGAGGCGGAGAGAGAGAGAGAGAGAAATTTTGGCGCGGGGGGTGGAAAAGGCATTCAGGTTTAGGTTTAGGGAGCCGTGTGTAACTTGGTCGGTAATACGCCGATTTCAACGATTTAGGGGACGACGTCCGACAGGACCGGCTGCCGAATTAGACCCAAATTTCTACTCTACCAGGATGTATCTAATTAGTTGTCAGATGGTACCTAATGCCGGATTAGTAATACCGATCATTACGTCCCCGGGTCAATTTAGAGATAGCCGAAATTCCGCCGTTGCAATTCGACCTACGATCGTTCGCACACACCATTATATGTACACATGGAGATATCGGTGGTGTATAAATGGGCGGTTAACGCGAGGGAGGATTTTGATTTCGCAACGATTTGCTCGAGCCCGGAATGGCCTTCTTTTCAAAAAAAAATTGTAAGCCTCGCTGTACACCGCGCTCGAAGATTTTACGATTTCGAATGATTTGATAAGATTCCGAGTACGTTTCAACGGATTTTTTTTCATCCCCCAAAAAGCTTTCAAATATTTTTAATAAAATCTCGTACGCTTATTTGGAAATATTTCAAGAATGGTTCGAGCCTCGGTTTCGCTCTTGCGAATCGAAATTCGTTTTCCTAGAATCTTGAAATTACCTTTGGCACAGCAAAGTCGGAAACTTTTTGACGAGATAGCTTGTTCAACATCGGCGAACGAAATTCGACTCGATCTTAGCGGAGGAAAATTAATTCACTTCGGAAGGAGAGTGAACCGACGTTACATTAACGAGATGAGAAGAAAAACAGCGAAATTGAAGCGAGTGTAACGATTTTTATTTTTGTGACAGCGGCGGGACGGCGTATCATCCGCGCCACGAAACCATCTAAAAAAATCATTTCTCTACTCTTTGCTTCTCATTTTGTTGCGGGGAAATGAAAAAGGCATGGAATTGAAACCCTTTGTGAAGCCGAATGACACTTCTTCTTCATCCCTTCATACGTAGCCTTTAGTCGTGTGAGTTGGAACGCGAAGTTTGAATAATTTTGTCGGACTGTAGAATTCGAAATTCCGTGAATCGATTCAGTTGACAAAAGACGAGGTTTCCGTAGTACAGAATTGAGGGATTCCCCCAGTGTGCTACCATAAACAGGGCTCGTCGAAGCGTGGGCAACTAAATTTGAAATTGGTGCCTTCGTAGCTCGCGGAACTCCGTTGCGGCGTATATATTTATGGGGGATTTCTGCAAGGCATGGGGACTGAGGTGGAGGAGTGGCGGGGTGGCGGGGTGGCGGGGTGGTGTACATCTACGAACCAACCCCTACCAATACTTACAACCCCACTGTCAGAGGAGAGACTCTAGTTTAGCTCAAAGCAGCGGAAGCCACCACGAGAAGTGCATCCGAAGAGGGGGACTCGAATTGACGGGAAATTGCTACGAGTGTTGCTGCTATATAGGGGCGGGAGGGTGAAAGGTAGGCATGTAGTAGCCCGTAATACACTTCGTATTTCCTCCACAACGATCCAGAAGTCGATATCCACACGAGCCAATTCCCGAGCCTAGATTTATCCACAGCTCAGAATCTACCCTAGTCGATGGGGTGTTTTAAAAAATCGCCTTTATCATCTCTCACCCCCTCCCCCTTCCCCCAAGACAGGGGAATAAATTTTTGTTTCTTTTCGCCGAAAATTCATTTTCGAAAAGTCTGGAATTCAGGGGTTTAAGAAAATTCTAAAACTTTCGAGATCCCGGGGTCCTTCGAGTTTGCTATTAGCGTTTGTCGCCGAGCTTCTTAGAAATGTTAATTTTACTCGGAGTCCTGATTTTGGCATGGTTTGAGACACGAATTTGATTAACGAGTCGTTGTTTATCAGCTCGTAGCAGTAGGGGATGAAATAATAATTAATATTCATGGATCGTTTGATATAAAATGATCAAACGATTTAAAGACAATAAACAACCCCCTCGTTCGCACGTATGTGTGCGCGTGTGTCTGTGTGTATGTACATAGAATTCTTGAGAATCGAAAATAAATTGAGGAAACGCGGTAGGTACGGGGTTGGGGGTATTATAGAGGTGAGCTAACGTGGTATGGCTAAGAGTTTATTTTATGGGCATTTAACCCGAATGAGGCGTCTTATTTGACCCGGGATAAATGTCGGGACATATATGAAGTCCAGTTTACTAAATCTTTCCTAACAACGCTCCATAAAACCCAAATTCTTTTTCTTACTGTTGCTTATACCCCCCTGGACCATAAAGACAGAAAAAAAGAAAAGAAATCTCAATCTATTTCACCCTCTGTTCCAAAACTCGAACTTTTTCTTCTTCTCGTGAAAATGAAAAGCGGCCCTTCGTTTCCTTTTTTCTTTCACAAAATTTGAAAAAAAAAAAACAAAAAAAAAATACATTCTCGAAGGAATCTTCTTTCCATAAGTTTCTTTTTTTTTTTTTAATTTTTTTGTTTTTTTTTTCCGGTCAGTTCTTTCCGTACATAGTATCGAATCTTTTTCGTCAAAGGAATGGATATAATAGCCAACAGGCAGAGCCACGTTGATGCGGAGTTCGCGTGATTCTGTCAATTTCAATTTACGACTACGCCATTTTCGGGGCAAAGCTCTGCCAAAGCTCAACGGATTTGAACAATTCTCCGAAGGAATAAACTCGGCGTTCTCTCTATGTCTAAAAATTGTACACCCATACATCCCCGTTTCAGGATTCGCGAAGTCACTACCCTTCCATAAAGAGTCCCGAATTTTTCGAGCTTTTCTTTTTTTTTGCAACTTCGTTCTTACCTCGAGGAAAAAAAAAAAAGAGTACATTTTCCGGCACGGTGTACGCGATTACTCGACACCCTTGATTCCGATCGATTTCAATCTTGCACCAAATATTTTGCGACACTATTGCCCAACGCGTGAACTAAAAAATCTCCCACACCTCTACTCAAAGTTTCCTATTTTCCGTTTCTAAAATCTCAACGTCGAAGGGGTTGACGACTGCACGCGTGGGCTTAGACGGGCGTCTGGGTACGTGATTAAATGAGGGGTTTCTTCATCCCGGAGCGGAAGGGGGTAAAGCAGATCAGAAACTGAAGTGAAAAGGAAAACGGTGGCGGCGGTAAGAGTTTCTAGTTCATAACCAGGGATTAAAGTGTTATTGCAAACCCGGCTCGGCAGACTCGCGAAATTAAAATAGGTGGGCCTTCGTAGGTGGGTACATATCCTACCCCTCTCTACCCCAAGCCGCGACGTCGTAGTTCTCTGGTTCCGCAAAAGTTTGCACACAGGATAACACACCAGGAGCCGATCGCGTCAATATTGAAGTCCGGAGATTGCAACGAGGGGGGGACACCCCCATCCCCCAACATATTTTACCTTACTCGTTGCCTTCGGAGCTTTCCCACCGTTTATTTCCCACCACCCTCTCTCCCACCCGTATATTTTTTCTGATAAAATGACGAAACCGCGAAAAAAAATTTTCTCAAATTGAAAAAAAAAAAAAAAAAAAAAAAAAACCAAATCCGACGAGGGAAATTCAACCACGTTTTTCCGTCCGATATTGCGAAGAGGGAATGTTTCAACTTCGGCATCAAAACAGTGGCATACATACATATAACGACAGAAACAGTAACAGAAACAGAACCAACGAATCGCCTCGTATTTCACCGAGTGTTTCAGGTAGCCACAAATATATCGCATTACAGGAACAAAATAATAACGAGGATACGAACGCCGGAATTTTAATTGAGAATAATTTTATCGGGTTTTCATTTTTTTTTTTTTTTTTCTCATTTTCCATTTTTTTTTTTCGTTTTTTTTTTTTTTTTTTTTTAGATATCAAAACGGCACTCTAATCACCGCAAACTCGGTTTTTTCGAGCCGAGAGGAGTATCATTTACTATTCGCCCATTATTTCTCTGCGCGACGTGTAAAATTATTCACTCGCTATTTCTTTCATTTTTCGATTCTTGGTTTTTTTTCTTCTCTTTTTTTTTTTTTTGTATCGCGACACGTACTCGGTTTTTCCTTTACCCCTGCCTTTCAGACGAGAGAGATACGTTACGTATACTACAAACGGATGGGAAATGAATATAATACGAACGAGAATTTTATCATCCCTTTGTTTTCAGAAACTTTAATTATCCTCAGACGTATAGGGGATTCATTCTGGAAATATATATTTTTCATACATATATATGTACCACATGCATACACAATATGGATAAAATTTTCATTGTTTTTTTTCCTCTCGTTTCTCACGCTATAAAATATTAAAAAAGAAAAAATGAAGAAAAAAAGAAGAAAAAAAATCAACGAAAATTAACAAAGTCGTACGAAATTTTGTGCCCGGACGTTCTTAGAATCGTTTTTTTTTTCTTTTTTTTCGAAAACCGAGGAGAACTTTTATCCGTAAGATCGAAGATGAGAGATCGAAGGGGGGAAGGAGGATAATAAAAATCCGGTTCGTTTTACACGATGTGAATTAGAGAGGGGGGGGGGGGGGGGGGGGGGGCTCCGGTAAGTAAGGGGCGAGTAAGAAATACTAAATAGTAAGAAGAGGGGTACGTCGATACATCACATCCTCGGACAGTAAAATTGGCTCTCTCTGCCTTAAGGCGTGACTAATACGCGGATAGCCCGTTCGTATGAAATTAAGTGCCTGAACACGGGGCGAGCTCGGAGTCCAGAGAAGAACAAGAATGAGAATGAGAATAAGAATGAGAACGGGAATGAGAATGAGAATAAAAATGAAAATAATAAGACTTTACATGGCAAAAGCCTCGCGGATGCTGCGGCATCATTTTTACCCCATTTTTAATCCGCGAATTTTATTTCGAACTCGGGAAAATACATTTTCTCGCGAAAAACCGAATACCCACCATCGACAGATCGAGCTAGCCGTATCACGGTCAGAAAATAAGAAGAAGAAAAAGATGAAGAAAAAAAAAGCGGACTAAGAAATAGGGCTTTGATATGCTAAATTCGAATTGATTTGACCAGAGATGCGTGAACTCGAGGGGACGAGGTGTATATATGCGATATATACATATATATGTATAGGAGAGCAATCGGAAATCGTAGATGCGTGGTGAGAACGAGTTCTGATTTTTTTTTTTTTTTTTTTTTTTTTTTTTTTTGAGGCGAAAACAAGTCTTTGGACTTTTTTCGCACGTTTCGAAACATGTATGGCTATTATTCTCGGTTTTATATGGACCAGTAAAAATTCCGATAATTCAAAGTGAACTTGCGGGATGTAAGGCAGCGAGAAGGTGTTAATAATGTATAACTAAACTCGTAACACAGTTTGTCTTTAGAGTAGCGTTGGTTTATCGAGCAATTTTCTTTGACAAACGCTATCCGCAGCACTGTGGAAAATTGAGAAAGTTATTATCGCCGAGGCGATGTAACCACCTATACCTACCCTGTACCCACCTACCCGCGGACTTTTTATTCGCGAATGTTTGATGGGTTAAAACACAGAATTATAGGAGGTAATTTCTACCCTGCAGTTTACTTTAGCGACGAGGTTCTCCGATCGGGTTTCAAATTGAGTGGCGAAAAGCAAAGAAAAGAAATGTTTCGTTATCGGACCGGAGCTTTGGAGAGAAACGATCTGTCGAAAGGCACGAATAGATTTATCGGAATATCTCACCCTGTGATGATTTCTCGGGAAAGTCTTTCGGACAAAAGTTTTGCGGCTTGAGTCGTTCCGTCTTTTTTGACTCTTCAAGTTTTTTCGTACGGGTTACAGGTTTCGAGAAAAACTACGATTTGTTAAACAGCCCGTGATTTTTCTCGGTTTCTTTCGGAGCGACGACTGCTTTTTTTTTTTTTTGTTGTTTCTTTCAACGGTCGAATTACGGTTCACCTGAATCCGGGTTTTATTCGAACCTTGAAATTCTGTTGTTGTCTCGAGTCACTGATAAGAGGCGAAAAGAAATGTGGTCTTTGCACAATAGCTTCGAAAACGATCATCTGTCGAAAAGCGGAAACCGATTTATACAAATATCTCATCGTGCGATGACTTTTCGGAAAAGCGTTTGAAACAAAAGTTGTGGCAATGTAAGAACTCCGTCCTTTGTATCCTATAAAGTTTTTCGATACGAGTTCCGGTTTCCGAGAAAATCGAGAATTTGTAAACCGATCGGTGATTTTCGTCGGTTTTTCGTAGAAAGTAAAATTTCTCGCGAAGCGTATAACTCATCGTTTAGCTAAATCGGAGTTTCGTCCAACCCCCGAAAGGGTATAGTTGCCGAAAACCACCCCAGAGATCTCGAGTGTCGATGAGACTGACCAAAAGCAACTTTCCGATATACGTGCATGAAAACCGCGCGGTCTTCGTTTCGGACCGAGTCCAGAATCGAGCTCCGCGTTTATCTTTGGCATGATCTGGGCCTCTCGCGGGGCAGACATCTACATTCAGAAACGATAAATAAGACGAAATGTCCGGAGAAAATTCTATACGCGATGGGCAAAACGGCGTAATTTTCGTTTCCTACTTGTCAGTTGTACAAGATCGGAGCTCCGTTTACCAAAGGAGAAAGAGAATCTTGATTTATCGAATCATTCCAACCACCCTGGGGCAATCAGCTATCCCTTTATTACGCTGGTGCAAACTTCGAATAACTATACCGAGGAATCGATTTACATTTTATTTTTATTTTCAGAGCTGTGTAACGATTCGCACTATACTTTCACCGATTTTTACGATCGATTAAATGACTTGATAAATTTGACAAATTTCTGATTACTGATCGCTGATTGAATTAATTTAGAGAATTCAGCGCACGGGAGTGCGAACTCCGGGAGGAAATAGACGACGAAATTCCATCGTTTAAGTGGGTCGACGAAACTCGAAATTCGAAACTCGAAACTCGAAGCTCGAAACTTTCAACCAGCAAACACACACACGCGAGATCTACGGTTTATTCGCGAAATAACAAGTTGTTTGAAATACTTGAAATTTTCAAACTTCACTCCCGACTAATTGCAGTCGACTAATCACGGAATACCTCGAGCTGTTATGCGATCAAAGATCTAATACCGAGCCGAGAAATTCGCTTGGCGAAAAATGGTCATTGCTCGTCTCGTTTCGATCATCGAAAAGAATTGTATCATAATTTTGAGAAAATTAGAGTGTGAAGAGAGGAATTAGAATTGAATTGTTCCTCGGTTAATTGACTAGTTCTGTACCTTCCCTTCTCTAAAGATCTCTTTCTCTGTTCTACCAGGAAGTTAAGAACAGTTACAACGCCCGTTCTCACCGCTGCATCGGTGGTAATAGTGGTATTAATTCGATTCCTCGAAGATATCGACAAATGGATGGAATAAAATCCCAATTTAGATTCTTACGATAGCTAAAATCCCGCTGCTCCGGCAGGGCTCGCCTTCTACTCTACTTCAAATAATAGTTTCCTCTAATGAAACCCTGGCTACGTGCTGGACCGCTACACCCATCCCCGAGAAATTAACCACTCGAGTATATCTCTGACATAAAGAAATTCAATTACGTGTATCTCAAACAACGAGAACCGAATGAACGAATTAATGAATTAATGAATTAATTAATGAATTTTTTCGTCATCGATTCCGACTAGGTTTATCATCCGCTAAAAGACCTTTCGATCTTATAACATTCTCGTATTCAGATTTATGAGATAAAATTTGGAAAACGAACTTCTCGAACTTTTCTACGATCGAAAACGACGTTGTATATTTTTGAAATTAGTGTCTTTTTATCGTCCAACGGCTCACTAATCGTCGATTGATAATGATTTCTCCCGATCTCTTTCAACTCGTAATCATATTTCGATCGAATTACACAACCGGAGTCGATTGATGGGGTGAAAAACGACGTCCGTTTCTAGATAGAGGTATTTTATATTTTTTTGGGCGTTGTAACACCGTGGAAAACTTTATTATTTCTTTCATTATGAAAAGTATGAAGTAATACGAGATCGTTATCGTTTCTTATTTCCCCCGAACTTTGTTAGAATTATTAACTTTTTTTCTGATTGGTTTTTCGTTCCGCTTCATTTCGCTTCTAAATTCGCATCGCATTCGCATCGCGAAACCTATTGTGCCCACCTACCACCGGCTATCCATTGTTCGACTTATTCAATACGAAGATCCCATATTTCCATTCGAATTAATAATAAAATTGAAATAAAATTCTAGAGACTGAAACGATCCCTACGGATTATGAACGGAAATCGATTCGCGTCAGATATAATATCTTAAGATGTTCCAGCACTCGATATTCCACGGTACGTATAGATACTCGATTCCGATTCGAAGGGAAATTTTTCTCACCTCGGAAGAAAAAAGCAAAAAAGGAAACAAAAAAAAAAAAAAAAAAAAAACAAAATTGCATTTGTTTGGACTTCTTTTTTTTTTTCTCTCAGACTTTCGATAAGGTTTTCTTTTTTTCTTCGTTCGGACAAACGGTAATCGGAATCGCGAGTGAAATTTTATTTTCTCGTTCTCAGTTCATTGGAATTCGAGAGAGGCTCTTTATTCGCCGATTCGTTAATTAGAAGAGATGATAAGAAAAAAAATAAAAATAAAATAAAAAATGAAAAACCAGAAAAAAAAAAAAAGAAATCAAGAAAATAAGAGATTGATAAATCGGTATTGATTTAACGTGTCGTCGTGACGCACCGCGTCGAATAATACCCGTCTCTGTGCGTGTGGTTTTGTTTTTTGCGGTTTCTGTGTTTCTTGTACCAAAAAGTTTCGTGAAGGAATTTACTTTCCGGATAGAGAGACTCGTGACTTTCTTACTAAAAATCTACCGAACGATTTACATATTTATATTCGTCCGAGACCCCGGACGCGACGTCCCGCGTTCTCAAAGATTTTCACCGATTTTTTGAAACGGAAGATCTAATTTCAATCGGTATACTCGATCAGTCGAAAAATAAGTTGAAGTCAAAAGATTTGAACGGTAAGAAAAAATTACTCGAATTTGTAAGAAAGAAAAAAAAAAAAAACAAAAACGATTTTTTATTATTTTTTTTTGCATTTTTTTTTTTTTTTTGCATTTCAATAAAACAAGATTACAACGCGAGGAACTACGTAATGACCTCGTTTCTCTCTCATCCGCGGTGTATAAAAACATAATACGAGTAGGTATTGTGGAGCCGGGCTTCCGCACAGCTTCTGCAGACAGTGGAAATCCCTTTTGAGGATTTTTGACATGCTTTGAATAGCGGAGGTGTCTTTGGTTATGAGTTATGACGTGAGATGAATGCTAAGGTGTCGAGTTACGGCTCTTTGATTATTTTTTGTTTTTTCATCCCATTTTTATCCTCCTGTTTTTTTTTCCCCCCCTTTTTTCTTCCTCTCCCTTTTTCTTTTCCTTTTCCTTTTATTTTATTCCTTTTTCTCCCTGGCCAGGCTGCATTGTTTCTTAGCCCGTAATCCTAGGCGCTGTTTCGATCAATGCCGATTTTCTCAAGCCGTAAGAAGGCCATGGTTCAACGGAGGATCGTTTCCGAAATTCGAGGAGGCACCGAAAAAAAGAAGAAAAAAAAAAAACGTTCTCTTTATTCCAAATTCACCCAAGTTCGGAAGAAATCGATTCAAATCATTCGAAAAACTAGAAAAAGTTGATAAACTCGGTCCAATTTTGAAAACCAAAACTTTCCGGCCCGTCATGACGGACTCCGGTTATTTCGAAACGCGGTTTAATACGTTTGTAATTGCGCCGAGGGTTTCGATAAATTTCAACCTGACGTGAATCAAACTTGAATTAGGCTAATTGCGATCAAACGACGTAATGACGTAATAGTTTTATCCGTTTATCCGGTTAAACCGTCCGCGTAAATTGAAAACTCGATTCTAACACGAAAAGTTCAACGGCAGCTGCTAATCCGAATTGTTATTCGATGACACCCTAATCGTAGATTCATTAGACCACGTTTAGAACCGATAATTAATAACGGTGTAATATAACCGCAACTTTTGTTCAAAGGACAGTCGAACTCCGATAAAATTCGCAAAAACTCTGAATCGCCTATTCGTCTCCGTGCCGACGTGTTCCTTTGCAAAAAACCGAACAGAAGTTCCAAAAACAAAAATTTCGTGGCTGTAGTGGTTTCCGAATAAAACTGAATCGAAGTATAGCGGAGCGTAACGGTCGCGCAGCCGCCAGACGCTACCACCAGGCGGCGCACGGTCCATCGCGAACGGTGATTGGTCGGAACTTGAATTCGCTGTAATTCAAAAACTATCACAGCCTCGAATTTATCGCTGATACAATTTCGTCGTGATTTTTCACGGAGAATACATGCGGAGTGGAAACGTGGACGGTTCTCGCTCGTTCTGTGTAGATATCCGCATATTTTAAAGGCTGCAGTTAACAGCGAGCCGAGTCCGTGCGTGAGGATTACGAAGCAGACTTTCTCTCTAGAGATTCGCGTTGTTGATTAACGACAATCAATATGTCCTCGAGGAAATGTTCATTTTAATCGTGTTTGACGATTTTTTTCATAAAATGGAGGCCGGAAGTGGGTCAAGAGAGCCTTACACTATACACATATGTGTAAATAGCTAGAAGATGAAGTCATAGGAGCTTGAGAGTCCTGGAAAAGCGATATGTCAATTCTCTATAAAACACGTACAAGTTAGTTCTGTGTTTCTCAGAGCCGCGTGGGCGTCATTGTGAGCACGAAACATCTCGTCCATTATTTCGTAGAAGACGCAAAGACTTGCGCTAGTCGATAGGAGAGAGCTGATACAACGATACGTTCGATAGAAATAAGTTTCGACGACTCGAGTGAGATTTTTCTTCACTGAATCGTGTCCAAGCAAATCGAAAGGATAAAAATGAATAAAAAAAAGGGAAAGAAATCGTTTTTGTTAATTCCTAATGAATTTTTTATCGCTAAGAAATTTCTAACGGCTGATCGGAGGAACCTGAGGTAAAATTAAAATCAAGTCTTTGCAGATATTAGCTCAATAAAGTATACGGCGAGGTTCGAAGGTAAATTCCTTCCTTTTCGGAGCTGGAGCGAAGAATGAGAAGAAGGAATAGAAGGAACGAAGGAAGGAAGGAAGGAAGAAAGAAAGGAAGGAAAGAGGAAAGAAAATCTTTACCTCTTAAATTATTTATTCTAATTACACCTTGTTCCCTTCTCTGGCTGGCAAGCAATAAAGCTTCTCGGAATTTGTGTATCGATTTGAAAAGTATAAATTTTAAGTAACACGTAGCTATAACGTGGAGGAAAGTTCCTCCAGGTGCTTTGCTCGCCCTGGGATATTGAAAATTCCATAACGAATAATATACACCGTAAAATTACTCGAGGAATTTTTTGCGTTCAGAGAAAAAAAAAAAAAAAAAGAAAAATAAGAAAAAATGCGAAAAAATATGAAAAAATAAGAAACAAAATAAAATGATGAACGATCACGTCGGAGGAGAGGAAAAAGCTCGTTCCCTAGATCCAAGGAATTCAAAAAATCTTTCTTTTTCATTTTAATTCGAAGATTTTTTTGGAAAAAAAACGAAACAAAGTCGGTTCCCTTTTTTTCTCTTTAAACCGGATGAAATTTATCTTTGGGAACTGGCGAAACTATCTCGCTGGAAGACGAGGGAGAGAAATAAAAAAAACACGAAAAGGAAAAAAGAAAAAAAGGTATCCTGTATGACGAGAATTGAAAATAGTTCAAATCCTCTAACAGAGAAAAGAACTCTGGAACTACGTGAAGACGGGGGATAGTTTATCCTAAAGAAAGTGAAGAAACCCGTTGCCGGAAAGAGGTCGGGCTCATTTAAACTTATACCAGCCAACTTTTTTTTAACCCCCTGTACCATCATCGCGGTTAGAAAATTGGAATCCTGCAGTATTCTTCCCGCAATGTGTTTCCTGTTTTTATTTTATTTTTTTCTCTTTTTTTTTCTTTTCTTTTTCACCCTGTTTTCACCTTTTCACCCGTAGAATGAAAAATGGCTGAACGAAATGAAGAGAACCCCCTGTCCATCTAGGGGCTGAAAATGAAGAGGTGGAAGCTCCGCAAACTCAAACGAAATGAAAATAAAAACGAAAAGAAGTCTTTATTTTTTCTACGAAAACAAGAAATAAAGAAACGAAATAAAAAAAACAAAATTCGGTCCAAACGGTTTTCAAAAAACAACAAAATATTCTTCTCCGTTCTTTCCCTGTTCATCGAAAGGAAGAAATGATTGAAAAAATTGCTTCGATTAATAATTGTAAATTTTTTAACTCCGTTATTTTTTTATTCCTTTGGGGTAAAAACAGCCCCCGTTCTATTTTTCCGATAAGCAATATAGAGCCCCGGCGTAGTGTGCAGGGAGTAAAGATATCTCTGGGTTGAAAGTATAATTTACTTGGTCGTAAAGCAGTTAACTAGGTAGGTCGGTATAACATTGCTGGTCACGTGGTACTGGTTAGCAATATTTACAACCCCTTCGTCTCCGGGGTTGTAAAATTAAAAATAATATCCCTAGTGAACAGCAGAGGCAAGATTGTAGCTAAATTATATAGTCGAAATGTGTTCTTACACTTTTTAAGACCCGATAGTTCAAACCAAGTAGAATACGACCTGATATATATATATATATATATATGCATTAATTATTATTGCGATAGAAGGAAAATTGGGAAACAGAATTTTCCGAGCAAAATTTAAAACCGAGGAGAGCGTAGATCCGTGCTAAAGGGTCTCGAGATTGACCGAGAAATTCTCTTCGAGAGTTTTCAGATTTATTACCAGGTTTTAATGACAGTTAAATAATTTCTTTTTTATTTATTTGTTCAATTTCTTTATTTTTACCTTCTTAATTACAAGGTGATACTCGGGAGTGAAAAGTCGAGAGGTAGTTGTAGCACGCAGGTCCGTCGCGAGTCTCGGGACTCTGATACTGATGCTAATTACACTAAAAGGACAAACAGGTTATAGAAAAAATCGAGCAAAAGCATATCCCCGATCCATTTGCATGTCTTTCCTTCGAGGAAAGGAATTTAACGTTTCGTACGAACCTCTCCGAACTGAGGTGAGCCAAAGTAACGAAAGGGAAGGAAGGGCTAGCCACCTTAATGAACGCGAAGGAGTGAATTTAAATCTACAAAAAGTATAAAAGGAAATCGGAGATCCGAAATAAAGAGGCGAAGGTACCGATCGAATGAAGCTGTAACCAAAGCGGAATAATAATTAACCATTCATTCGATTATTTGACAAATCGAAGAGTGGAAAGGAAAGACTCAGATTTTCGTATCTCTGATCTGAATACTATCTGGATAGAGTATCCCGTGAGACGCTATTGTGCCGAATTGAAGGCTCAATCAGCGCCACCGTGTCGAGGCAGTGTACTAAATTTCGTTCAAGTGCCATCGCAAGCGCCATTGAGGTGGAATTTAGTACCTCGACTCAATGAGGAGGCGCTGGCTAACCTATCAAATGTTTAGGATATTTCAAGTTTACGGGAATAGGGATCGTCTATCGAGATAATATTCGGATCAGTGATATATGCATTGAAAAGCTTGGCAGATATTTGAAAAATTACGGTTATTATTAGGTAGTAGATGTGTTATTTTCTTCCTTAAACTGAATAACGAATTTGATTAAATTTCATTTAGAAATCAGTGTGAGAGGTATAAATCCGGGGATCTATGGCGTAACGTATCATCAAAATCTTTTCCTTCCTTAATCCTTGCTCGCCCCTAGTATCTAATAACGAAATAACACACCTTCCTGCAGTAGGGATATTCGGAAGCTTTCCAAGCCTCACCTGCCGCTGGTGGTGCTGCAGGTGGGTATAATTTATTAAACTGGGTCAAAAGGGAAGAATCCCTCTGAATTAGATCGGAGAATGAGGAAAAAGTAGAAGGGAAGAGGGAAAAATAAATTCGGGGGCAATTTGGCGATGCGGTTTAATTTTGCTTTTTCCGAAAATGAGATCGAGATAAAAGTACCTCGGAGCACAAAGCGCTGTGCGAGATTTTAATTGACTGATTATTTGATCAGAAGAAAATCTCTGGACCGATGAACCGATCGTTTCAATGCAGGCCAGTAATCAGAGGTCAATTATTACATCGGGGCTAATTGATAGGATTGAAAAGCTTCCGACGAGATTTGTGAGGCTTTGATGATTACCGCGATGGCTCGATTGAAAAATGGAAATTAAATTAAAGTAAAACAAGCTTCGGTCGTTCCATAATTTCCAACCAAAATTTCCCGATCTAAAAACAAAAATATCGATCAATGAATAAAAATTTGAATTCGAAAAGAGAGAAGAAAAAATATCGGGAGGGAAAAGCGGACTCTCCTATTTTATCTCCTTCATTTTTTTTACTATAACTAAAAAACTAGCAGATCGATCGCTCTGAAAATTTCTTTGGTTCTTTCTCAAATCGTAAAGTTGAAAATAGTGAATTTATTTATTTATTGTTCGTACGAATTTGCATTTCAGAATTGTCTTCGCAAAGAGCGAATCCCGCCGTCTATAGCAATAGCTTGCAACGTTGAATGTATGTTGCCTACATACGTGTGCAGTGTAGCTGTAGGTCGTGTCTTGGATATATTCATAAACCTTAAAGATATGTATCTCTTTAGTGGCAATCCTTTACGTAACAATATTTTCTCGATTATGCCACCGTCGAACCATATACGGATGTTGGTTCACATGCGGTATCCACATCTTGTATACGTATACGTATACGTATACGTAGTAGTACATATGTGAGGTATAAAATATCGCGATAACTGTAATCGTCGGTAAGTTATCAACGGTTTAGAAAATCATTGACTAAGAAGAGAAGAGAGACGGCTGTGTAATCTTCGAGAGTAAAACCTGACGCCTGAATCGCGATATTTTCTTTCCATATTAAGAAAAAAAGAAACGAGAAAAAAAAAAATAAGAAAGAAAGAAAGAAAGAAAGAAGGAATTAGACATTTGCAAAGATTGGAACGAAAATAAAGAAACAATCAGCGCAAGGGCGAGGGTCTTGCGTTCCTTTACTCCGCGCATTGACAAAGACGCTTTAATCATGGTCAACGCTCCTCGTCTACGTACATATATACTCATCTGAGTAATTGATACGGGAATGAGGAAGATTTGAAAAAAAAAAAAAAAAAGAGAAACAAGGAGAACCAAAAAAAGAACAAAAAAAAGAACAAAAAAAACGGATGGAAATAAAAATATAACGAAACGGGAGAAAAATGAAAGACAGAAAGAAAAAAAAAGAGAGAGAAAGGCTTTCGCTAGAAAGCTCCCGAAAGGGATCAACGAAAAAGCTTTTTAGGGGTGGTATACGCGTACTCAAAAGTGGGACACGACTCGGTGTACCTAGGCTTGCACGTATATATTCCGTACCGTCCATTGTTTATACTTTATGGAACGGTATAGCAGTGGGCCATATTGAACTGGTGAACAGAGACCCCAAAGAGACAAAAGGGGGAAACAAAAATGACGAAAAATAAGAATATGAACGTAGGGAGAGACAAAAAGAGAAAAAATAGACGCGTGGACACCGGAGGACGGTCCAGGTCCATTTATATGTACATGTGCATGTATGGATGCTGGTGGGGCATCTTCAGACCTGAGAATACACTGTACCGTGTACTATATGCATTGAGAAAAGGTTTCGTTGCGTGGCTGTCTCATCGAGTTGCTCGTAAATCAAGATATCGCGTTTATTTCAAGTCCTACGTCCGGCGAACGGTCTCACCGTAAACTCTATACGGTTACTAAAAGACCCTGAAGACGTAGGTAGGTACTTACCCGCGCCGTACCGATGTTACAACGTTTTCGATAAGTTAAGCTAATGGGACCGCGCGCGCGGCTTTTGGATCAAACCAATTCTCATACTTCTGAGATATCCGGATCGGTGATGTATTTTATCCGTATCAATTACTTCGGAGTTCGGACATGATTCGTTGCGGAAAAGCTTCAAGTTTTCGGTCAGGAAAACAACGCTGTGATAAAAAATATTCCGGTCGACGATCCCCAAATTGAATTTCTTGAACAAACGCCGTTCTTAAAAACGTTATAACTCGATTAAAAATCAACGAATCTTTTTCAAAAATACGCCATTTTTGAGCTTAACGTTTCAACTTTAAGATCATGTAACGAGATTTTTTTACGATCATTCTAGACTCGGTTATACACGTTTTAATGAAGTACTGCGAATCGATAAACAGAAGCGATTTTTCAAGCTGCTGTCTGGCGTACTTAAAAAAGACATAGAAAATTCGGACATCGATGGTTTTGAAGCTTGAAGCTTCTTCTTCAAAATCCTTATTTGAAAATTATCCTACGATTTTTCATCGCCGAGTTATTCAACCTTGAATAACGTTGCTAGTTTTTCACCTCATCTACGCGCGACATTATTCGAGATTGAATAACTCGGTGAAAAAAAATGAAAACGACAAACTGAAAACAGGTTTTCAAAGAAGAAACTCCAATCTTCAAAACCCTTGTTTTTAAAATTTATTCCTCCAATTTCCCACCGAGTTATAGTAGTTTGAAAAAAGACATTCCTTCGTCGAGTTCGGAGCGGACCGTTGATCCCTTTTCTGAATGTGCATACCACAATTATTCTCTGCTCCTATCGTTATTTATTCCTCTCTCTCTTTTTGTTTGACACAAATTTTTATGTACCCTGTTCGAACAATTTTAGCTAATGGACAGATAGAGCGGAGGGCCGAGACTCGGGGTAGTCACAATCTTCGCTCTTTTAGACGGTTTAATGCACGTCATAAGACACTGATACCGGTCCTCCACGGACAGGACCAAAACCCATATTTGTCAAGGTCCGATCCTGAAACCAGAGAGAAAATACTCACATCGGGTTCTAAATTCACCGAGGAAAGGCTCGAGCAATAATTTAAGAGATAAGTGGAGAGAGTAATTGCTATCGGTTCAAACTGAGGAATTTTCAAAAATTGTCCTTCTTCGTTTAAATTTTTTACTCCTTTTTATCGTTATATCATTTTTTCTTCAGTTTTTATATTTCATTTTCAAGATGCACTCTAGCCAACGTGACGTTAGCCATTATTGGTTTTCCTCTGGCAATGAACGCGACTGCTTGTAACCGACAGATGGTGTCATAGGGTGAATTTCTGGGACACCCCAAACTCTGACATACTATATGCTATACCACGCTGTGTTACGTACGAAATAAGAGAGAGAAAAAGAGAGAGAGAAACGAGTGGGAGTCTATTGTAGTCTGAACATTTGACTTCGAGGGGTTTAGTTGAACGTTTGAATGCTTTCGATGATTTCGATTGGTTCGATTCTCTGAATTTCTATTACCTGAAAGGAAATGAGTTTTGGAAAAGACGCGATTCTTTGGACACTTAGATTCGCCGAATTCAAAAATTAGTTGAAGTTTGGAACATTGAAATTCCGAAAGTCCAGAAATTTCGGTCTATATCTCTCGGGATGTGAAGACAAACGATAGTTCGTTATGATCGAGAGCCATTTTGTCTACTTCGATCGATACTTCACGGAGTCACAAATAATTTCAGGATTTCGAAACTTTGATTTCCAAAAATTTCATCTCGAGACGATTAATTTGACCGCTTATCGGTTTCGATACGATCGATACAGCCCGAGTTATTAAACCCTGAATGAATAGATGTGCGAATTTCAAGTTTCGGAGGTTAGGTCCTCTTCGATCTTTAGCTTTCGGTATTTCGAACCATCGGTGTTCTTCGTTTGAAAGTTTTTCAAATCGTCTATGACGCAAATTTCCGGAGAAATATTCTCGTACAAAACATTTTTCTCTTTTTTCCTTTTTTTTTTTTTTTTCGAGTAATTGCATGTAATAATAAATTTTAACGATCGTGCGAAGTGGAGAATTGAAATTTTGATCTATACTCAATGGTGAAATTATAATAGTTTCCGTTATTTTATGGGCTCCAAATAGCCTCGTAAATGAAAAAAAAAAAAAAAAAAAAAAAAAAAGAAGATAAAAACAATCTTCTCCAGCAAATTTCTATTTTCAGTCTGCGTATACCATACGATGACGTGTAGCTGCAGTACTTTAGTTCAACTGCCTCACCTAGACACCTGTTTCATCTCCCACTTCAATTACATCAATTTGATTATTTTTTTATTCATTTTTCGATTTCGTTTTCCTGTGTTATTTTTTTCTCTCTTTTCTCAAGAAAGAAAAAAAAAAAATAATAATATCAACAATTATTCCCGTGGACTAAGTTAAGAAACAATATGAGATATCTTCTGAGGCTCTTTTCTCTACACGAGGATAACTTCTCCCTAGCCCCGTGCAATTCTCCTCGGTGAAACTATATACCGAAGGTGGTGGTGTTGGTGGTGTTGGTGGTGGTGGTGGTGGTGGTGGTGGTCGTGGCGGTGGTGCTGCAGTAACTGGTTTTATGCGGAGAGAATTCTACAATAATTACCAACCATTACACACCAAACAGACAAACCCTTGACCAATGGTGAACTGTTAAGTTCTTTACCCGTAATTCTAGCCACTCTCGACCATCACGCTGGTATTTCTCGCTGACCACAATCCAAGGGTTAAATTAATACAGGTATTTTAGGAGCTGGGTCACTGCGTGTGGTTTGAATTCATTATTTATTGTAACGTATGTATACATACATACATACATACATATATATATATATATATATACACATTCAAACAAACATATAGGTACAAAGGCTCGTCCTTCTTCTGCGAGGGATGAGAAGGATTTGAATTTCATTTCATTTTCGTACACACGGTATACCGTACTGGCTCCGAAACGTCGAGGGATTCGCTGAAATTTTGCGAATTCATTTTTATTTCTATTTTTTTTTGCAACGAAAGAATGGGGAGAAAAAAAAAACAAAAAAAAAAACACAACAACAACACAAAAGAAACGGTGGAAAGAAAAAAAAATAACCAACTTTCGGACTATTTTTCATCCTCGTTCGATGATTTTTTATTTCTCTTCTTTTTTTCTCTTGCTTCTCCTTTTCATCATCAGTGAATATCGCGACTCACCCTATCTACACTCTCGAGTGCATATATATATATATATATATATATATATATACCGCGGCAGGAATAGGTAGAGGTATACGCGGTACTTTCACGTGAACTTTGAACACTCGTCCTCGTGCCAATTGCCGGGTAGAGAGGAGAGAGGAGAGAGAGAGACCTGGGCTTCGGTTAGTTATACCGGCTCGATTTCTTGCCACCTTTAGTATAACGAACCGAGGCGTTTTTACAACCACAATTTTTCATCCTCTTTCCATCCCACAAGGACGGAAATTTTTTTTTTCATTTTTCTCTCTCTCTCTCTCTTTCTCTCTCTTTCTTTTAAATTCGAAAAATTTCTTTTCGGTTCGTACACGTGTATATTAACGCCGGATGCAAAAAAAAATAAAATCAATTTCAGGATCTATTCCGTAACGAACGATTTTTAATTTTCATTTTTCCACGCGATACGATGTAGGTATATAATTATATTTTGTATATCAGATTGTATATGAAATAGATAAAATTTTTTTCTCTTTACAATGAATCAAAACCGATAATCACGAATTATATACGTCAATTCGAGATACTATGTGCGGATATTAATTAGCGAGTCTACCGTTTACCGGAGATCGTATGTATGTATATTGTATATGTACTACAAGCACTGACAATTAACCATGTATCGGTATAATTCACTTATCTCAAGGTATATCTAATTGTTACAACTAATTGGATTAGCCTCTGCAACTCGCGTGCTAATTACTAAGTCTCTATTACTATATATATATACACATACATTATACGTATGTATCAATATATATATCTTTAAGAAATTCGATGATAAAGGGACGACAACAGTTTCGCGATCTTCATATTCGTTTAGACTGCATCATTCTCGCGATTCAAAAAATCGTCAGAATTGACCAAACTGCAGAGAAGTGGAATTTCTCATGCCGTACAGAATTTTGAGATTGGAACAAAAAAAAAAAAAAATCGATGATAGAAAAAAGAAGAAAGAGAAAAGAACCAAAAAAAAAAAAGAATCAATTATTCGAAAATTGATATTCCGTCGAATATTTTCCCGCTAACGCGAGCCGTTTCTTTTCGCGTAGAATCTTGGAGCGATGAGAAAGACAAAAAGATGTTGAAAATGATATAAAAAGGCGTTTCACATTCGCTTGTCGATAATTATACATACATACTATGTGCTCGCAGTCACACTTACGAATGTCAGGATCGTAGAGGGATAACAGGGAATATCAGTACTCCGTGTATATATATGTGCAATATATAAATATATATATATATATATATAGAGAGAGAGAGAGAGAGAGAGAGGTGTAAGTATACGAGAGCGGAAATTATTGCAAGATGCAATTTGCGATGAAGGTCCTGAGGTATAAATGCAGAGAGAAGTCGAGTATATGTATGCCCATGCTCATGCCCATGCCCATGCCCATGCCATGCCATGCCATGCCACGGCGAGATGGTTCGCATTAAGAGAACCTATGCTACAGTGGTATAAGGTATTATGAAAATTTCTCATCCTTCCTTTGAACGGATGATGAAGAATGCTGAATGGTGAATGCACGCTGTACCGGTGTAGGTATATAAATAAATAAATAAGAATATATTATTCTATACGATCATTACCTTTCCTTCTCTATTTCCTACTCCTTGTAGCGCATATAATTATCTCGCTAATCGCATGGGTGCAGCAGCCTCTATACACCTCTCTGTTATTACAAGCGGGCTCTATTGTCTTTCGAAAAATAGTATCCAATTATTCATCGCCCGGAGAGTAGGCGATGATCAAGATTCGAGTCTAGAGTCGAAAATCTTTCCATTGTTTGAAATTATGTTGAAAAAATAATATAGTTTGATATTTCGAATTGAAATTGTCGTTTTTTGAAATCGACGCTAGTCCAATTATCACTTTGGAAATGATAAATGAGAACCGAGATCGAAGAAGGCTTAATCGTTTCGCATGAGATAAAGAGACGCAGACTTAATGTAAGAGCGGAGGATATGGAGAGGGAAATCCCTCGTGGGCGGTAAAGGTGTACAGATGTACCGGTCTACGTATGAGGCTGTGTAGATACCATTTACATGATGTAACCGCATGGTTAAGATCGACTCTGGCTCTTCCTAGTTCACAGGTAGGTCGATGTAGGTATGGTTACGTATGTACAGTGTCTGTAATTGATTATATTGTCACATTGCGAAACTATTGGAAATTGAAAATTGAACGTTGATGAGGATTTGGAATTGATTATTGAATGCTGAGAATTGAAAATGATTTGGAATTGATAATCGAATGCTAAAGATTGAAAATTAAAAGTTGATAAGGATTCGGAACTGGTAATTAAACGTTGAGAATTGAGAATTGCAAGATTATAATTACTCAGAATTGATAATTGAATGTTGAAAATTGAAAATTGAAAATTGAAAGTCGATAAGGGTTTGGAATTGATAGTTAAATGTTGAAAATTGAGAATTGAAAGATTATAATGACTCAGAATTGATAATTGAATGTTGAAAATTGAAAATTGAAAATTGAAAGTCGATAAGGGTTTGGAATTGATAGTTAAATGTTGAAAATTGAGAATTGAAAGATTATAATGACTCAGAATTGATAATTGAATGTTGAAAATTGAAAATTGAAAATTGAAAGTCGATAAGGGTTTGGAACTGATAGTTAAATGTTGAAAATTGAGAATTGCAAGATTATAATGACTCAGAATTGATAATTGAATGTTGAAAATTGAAAATTGAAAATTGAAAGTCGATAAGGGTTTGGAACTGATAGTTAAATGTTGAAAATTGAGAATTGCAAGATTATAATGACTCAGAATTGATAATTGAATGTTGAAAATTGAAAATTGAAAATTGAAAGTCGATAAGGATTTGGAATTGATAGTTAAATGTTGAAAATTGAGAATTGCAAGATTATCATGGCTCAGAATTGATAATTGAATGTTGAAAATTGGTAATTGAAAGTTGATAATGATTTTGAGTTGATAATTAAATGCTGAAAATTAAGAATTGAAACTTGACAATGATTCGGAATTGATAGTTGAATTTTTTGAATTGAAAATTTGACGATGAGTTGATAATGGCTCAGAATTGATAATTGAATGTTGAAAATTGGAAACTGTACGTTAAAAATCATTGAGCAATGAGAATTGATAATATTGAGAATTAAAAATGGCGATTGTAATTGCTGTGGATTGGAATTGAAGAATTGAAACTTGAAAGTTGAAAGCGATTGAGAATAGAGCATTGAAATTGAGAGTTGAGAATTGGCGCATAAAGATTGAAAAATAAAAATGATGAATTGGGAGTAATGAAACTTTATAATCGAAACCCGAAGACTTGAACATTGAAGATCGTTGAAAGCTGAGAATTGAAAATTGGAAATCAAAACTTAAGATTCTGTTAATTGTAAAAAGAAAATGGAACATTGGGAATAACTAGGAATTGAGAATCGATGATAGAGAATCGAAACTTGAAGATGATGAAACAAAGGTATGAGAATTGACGATTGACAACTGAACTCTAAAGATTGAAAATTGAAAATTAAGAATTCAGTCAGAGACTTGATGAAAATAAATTGTTTAAAAAAATACAAATCAGCAATTTCGTTCTCACCCCGAAATGACGATAATAATAATAGATGAATAATTCTGAAAAAGGTATGAAGTAGAAAATAAAATAAAACACGTATGTAGGTAGGTAGGTAGCTATTCATATCCTTTCAAAGAGATGTATCTGCGCGGATCTGTATATAATAAAAAAAATCGTACCTCGAGAGAAACGGTCAAACGTTTTTGGGAGCGGGTCAAGCGGTATCTGGATCAGTTGAATCGATAGTATATCAGTTTTAATCTGCACCTTCGGGCTCTATAATGCTCTCGGAATACATATGCGGTTTGCCCAAGGGTCAGCCGCGATACATTCATCGTTGAACGCAGGTCTGCAACGCGGATTTAGCCAACAGTACCGAGTTTGGTCAAAGGCATATCGTGCCATTCACACATCTATATACATATATATATATATATACTGAAATTACACACGTAGAGGAAACTATATGTACCCTAGATACTCGTAGTGAACATCCTCTAAGCCACAATTTTGAAAAATAAGAAATTTATGAAATTTATAGAGTATAGGTCTTCTAATTTTTTATTCAAAAATGATTGTCGTTCATTTTTTATTTCAGTTTTCTGCTGATTTTGAATCTCTGAGATGTTATCCTACCGATCCAATACCGATTGAATTAGATTTCAGAAAATCTGGTCCGAGAAAAAATATTGAATTTCCATTTTTTGCAAAAACTTACGACTTTTTTCAATCTCGAATAACTTTGCGAGGAAAAATCGAGGAGAGATTTAAAAAACTGGATATCGAAGCTGAAGATTTCTTCTTTAAAATTCCGTATCGATGATTGGTATAAAAAATTCAGTGACGAATGAATAATTCATTGATTAACATAATACACTTCTGTCTTCTTTCCTCACTGTTCAGTGAAAATAATTCCTATTTAATTCCTGTTATAATTATACACCCTTCCACGACTCGAAGATACAAATGAGCGAATTCCGTCTACACACGTCTATGAAAATAGGAAAAATAAAATGAAAATGAAGAAATAAAGCTGCAGGTGTTATTCGGAATGATTTAACTTACATAAAAAAAAACTGTTGCCGTCTGGGGAACTCTTACCATCTCTAATATATATATATATATATATATATAGAATATAATATATATATATATAGAAGTACGTTCATGTATATGTGTATATGTGGCAAACTGGCTGGAGGAATCTCTTTGAGAATCTTTTATTTATAAGCTAGTTGAGCCGTGGCGGTTGCCTCGGTATACCTAATATATTTTAGCAAGCTTCGGAGACGATCCGTGGTAAGTAGGTAGGTAAGTACGGTTTGCGATATAAAAAGTTCCTTATTTTCATTTTTCCGCATTTCTTTACCATTTTTCCTTTTTTTCTTATTCTTTTCTCCCTATTTCTTCGTTTACTTAAATTCTACCGCCAACATCCGTCCTCTCGTTTTTTCTATCACTAATTATCCAAAGAAAAAAAAGGAAAACAAAAAAAAAAAAAAAACCAAAACCAAAAAAAAAATTGGCTCTTCTATCTCAACTTCAGACTTGAAAAATCGAATTCTAACGCAACCGATCGATTCTATGTGATACCGTAGAGCAGGAAGTCGGGAATGGCAGTATACCCGCAGCTTTCACCGATGGGTTTAATTAGATTTCAATATAAAAATCGGATGATGTATATTAACGATTATTCTCAAAGAATCGCGCGTACTATAATCCTGTCCCGGTGTCTGCGATAGGAGAATGATAAATTATTGCGCCGACTGCGGTCTAGCTTTCCGTAATACGCGTCGTAAATGGAATTTATAAAATTTTTGCAATCGAGGGAAAGTCTCGAGTTCGGATCGCGACCGGTCCCCCGTTTTCCGTCGAACGATTCCTCTTCCTCTAATCTCTTTGCCAAAATTGACCAGTTTCCTCGGTCTCACAATCCGAACGAGTCCTCTCCTTCGTCCCAGTTTCTCATGACATCGACTTGCGATATGATTTGCCCATTTTTGTCGAACGGCTCCGTTTAAGTCGATTCAAGCGAAAAGACTCCGTTTTAGGATTAGCTTAATTAGAGGCACGTAGATATGTGAGGCCGTGTGAACGCGGTGAATAAGGAGGTCAAGCTGTGCAGTATTGCGTTTATTCTTTGTATAAAACCCGTAATCCAAGTTTGGATCTTACGCGGCGTGCGCAGTCACGTTATTAAAAGAAAAAAAAGAAAAAAAAAGGAAGAAGAAAATTTTTTGCAAACTTATTTCAAGAATGAAAGGACCGAACTTTTCCCTCTTCCCTTTTCCATTTGTTCCTTTCTCTTTTCCCGTTTCCCAGTTTTTATTTAGACTTTTTATTCGCAACTTCGAAATCTTAATCGCTCTCGTCTGGTACGTGAGAAAAGAAACTTTATAAAGAGTACGCGCACGCGGAACGTCTGCGGAATTTATTACCCTACCGTTACTAGCGACGTATTAAAAACCGAAGAAGAGCTGACGAAAAAATGTGTAATTTTTACCCGGGGGGAAAAATTCCCTTTCTTCATCGTCTCGCTAATTTTCATCAAACAGAAATTTTCATTTTCTTTTTTTTTTTTTCTTTTTTTTTTCTTTTGACGGAATAACGTCCTCACGGAAATATATCTCGCATCCATATCGCCGTGGGAGCTCTAGTATCCGATAGTAGGGTTTGGCTTCGCACTCACCCTTACGCTCGTTCGTCACCCTGCAGAACCAAGACTTTCCCGCTTAAATCATTCAGTCGAATGCCCGTTACATTATTCAACCACTACCTACCGCCAGACGACACCGCGATACAACCTCGGAGCTTTTTTGCATTAGCAAAAGTGTGCGGCTGGGATGTTACAGCCACCTCGTCTCTACTTCCACTCTCCTGCAGATGGCGAAATTGGGAAATTCGAAGATACGGAATAGAGACGCGCGTTGTACCGAATTTTCAAATTTCAAAATAGTAAAAAACGTAGCCGTAGTAATTGGTTAACTTTTCATAACAATTATACGAGTCATATGATGTCATTTCCTTGCCGAAAAACTACCGTTTTATTAAAATTGGAAGATCGCCTATCCCACCGCTGTCACCGCGCGTTACATCGCTTCGATACTTCAACGATCAGTTTCTTCGACGTAAAAGAAAAATGCGGTCGAGGGTGTGTCTCGGGTATAGAGGTGAATCCTTTTCTGTTGTTAAAATAATTCAAGCTTAATGGTTTCTGACAAGTATAAATGAAAAATTGAAGACAAACTCGGAATATTTTTCTACTTTATTCCTTGCAAACTGAAATGGCGATCGAGTAGAGAAGAAAAAAATCTCATCTATTGCAAGATTTCGTTTCATTTTTTTCATTTTTTTTGTTTTTTTTTTTCAGAAATAATTAAGGAAAATCTAACTTTCCCGTCGAGTAAAAGAAACGATCGAGGAATTCAAGCTCGCGTTCTAAAATATCGCGGTGGTTCTACCGTTAGATATAACTCTGAGTCTGAGTCAGAAGGAGAGAAGAAGGAAGTAGGAAGAAAACGGTTTGGTTCGCGTGTGTGGCTCGTTTCGTAGAATGTAGGTTAAACCTTAGGTATATTTCGTACCACCTACATTTCACCTGTCTTAAAATAGAGAAGAGTTATTAACCGGTTGAGTAAAAGAGCCGGAAAACGTAAGAAAAACGAGTGGTGAAAAATAAGGGGACGTCGTTTTATTCCTCAAAGTGTATAAGAAAATGAAATGCAAAAAAAAAAAAAAAAAAAAAAAAAACCAAGAGAAGAAAAAAAAATACAAATGTATAAAACGAACGAACGAATGAATAAATAAATAAATCAATGGCGCACGTATGATATGTGATCGAACTTTCTCCTTCTGTAATGTATAATAAATTGATAGGTCGAAGTTTGTTCCGGTCTACGTGAGATAGAGAAATAAATGGGTAGGTACATTAATAACGTAGCTGTATAAAATACATATACGCCTGGCCAGTTTCCCCGATAGCATGTAGATACAGAAATTATAAGATCGGAAAGGTTATCGTTAGATCGCTAATGATTCGAATAATTTTCACCCGTACTATGAGAGACTCTGAGATAGAGAAGAGAAAATACAACGTGCGAATTCCCTGCACCTAGTCTCATGCACCTCGCACCTATCCCAGTACTTTGTCCGACTATCGAACCGTTGCATTGTTCCAAACTCCTCGTTAATCTCAGACCTTTGAGAGGGTTGGATTATTCCCGGTTTTTCTCCGAAGTAGAATAATTGTGGACGGTAATAGTCGCACTAATTAATTCGCTGTTGTCGGCTTGAAATTACGTAGAAGAAATCGATCGTTGAAGTATCGAAGCGATGTAACGCGCGGTGACAGCGGTGGGATATCCGTTCGTAGAATTTTTATAAAACTGGGTAGTTTTTCGGCTACTTTTTTAACAAGGTAAGGTTAATTTCCGCAGGGAAATGACGTTATATAACTTGTATAATTATTATGAAAAGTTAACCAATTACTTCGGCCGATTCTAACTCGCGGTTACAAATATCGTCGGTCTAGGCGAGCGAGGGATAGAAAAAAAACTTGTGACAGCGGTGGGATGGGATATTTCAATAACGTTTTATAATTAATCGACGTTATTTTCATTGCAGCCAGGATAACGGCGAGGGGTTAATTTTCATGGGGAATGTGTTATCAGACATAGTTCTCGTTAACAAGGTCCTGGTGCGTGCAGAAGGCTATCGAGAATCCCGAAGGTTACCCCCTAACGAATTTCCTGCCCATGAACGTGTCGTCGTAAATCCTTGCTTCCACTCTTCCACTCGGTAAGGGTAACTCACTTCCCTAGCTAACTCTTGTTTGCCAAGGCACGCCGACCCCATACCCCAGTTACTCAAGAGGCGTTCGCCTTCTCAACAACTAACCACTACCACTTACAACTTCCTGCCTGATCGGACCACCGAGGAAAGGGATCGATGCCTTGTTTATTAATTTTGTTTCAAAAAATCCGGACTCTCCGAGGGGCGGGGGAGGAATAAATTGTCTCTAAGTAAAATAAAGAGTTATTTATTATCGTTGACGTAAGTTACGACTTGTTAGTATTTTCCTTGAAGTTTATTCAAGTTTTAAATGATTTTTATCGCCGAATAAATTGGAGAAGAAATTTAGCGCTATGTAGCGTTGGTTTTAACCTGCGGGGCGGGGTGATTATTAGTGGTTTCAAAAGTTAGTTTTCTCTCTTTTCTTTCCTCTTTTTACTTAAGAGGAAAAGTTTAGTCCGGTAAGAAAGTGGCGAGAAAAAAAATCAAGGGTGCTTTGAGGTTGACATTAGCTCTTCCGTTCGAAGGTTCAATTCCGTTGACCTTATAACCGGAAGTTTGAGTTTTGAGATAAGGAAAATGCGGTCGAGGGTGCAGTGTCTAGGGTATAGAGGTAAATACTATTCTGTTGTTAAAATAATTCAAGCTTAATTGTTTTTCTGACAAGTATAAATGAAAAATTGAAGACAAACCCGGAATATTTTTTACTTTATTCCTGCCACCGCTGCTCCAGAGCTTACAAGGTATATCAATTATAAATATGGATGGTTAGGGTTCGCGGTTGGGTCTCGAGCCAAAGTGTGAACGTTGCTTCTCATCACAGTCATTAAGGGTAGTGCCTCCTCTCGACTCAGAGAGATACATGTCTCTCCACGGTCCAGAATACAGGGAGAAAACCAGAACAGGGTAAATTCCGGCATCGCGTTTCCCCATAGGCGTAGGCGCAGGGAATTTCGTTTATCTCACGGTATTTCCGTCCGTTTCCCTAATTTTCCAAAAAAAAAAAAAAAAAAAAAAAAAAAAAAAAAAAAAAAAAACATTCCCCCCGAAGGAAAAGAGCGAAACGAATAAGGGAAGTTCGTTGAAAAATAGAGCGAACTTCATTCCCTAATTGCGTTTCATGGGGATTCTCTTTACGCCACTTTTAAACGATGTAAGTAAACGGCGAGGGGGTGGCTCACCCCGTAACTCGAAATAGTCTCCGGTCTACCGAGAGCACAAAATGCTCTTGGTTCCGGCTCTGCCGTACGCATCGTAATCCTTTGTTTTCAACCAACATTTGTCCATTTGTTTCGCAACCCGTTGGTTCTAGGTGACCACAAAGGGGTCATCGGGGTATATGATGATGCGGAGAAATTTTCTGACGAGAGAAAGGATATGTATATATATATATAATATATGTACATGCTGGATGGCGAAGTAGGGAAAAGTGTGAGGGACAGAAGATAAGGTAAATAGAGAAAAATAACGGAAATACAAAGCGCCAGTACTGAAAGAGAAAATCTCTTTGATACTAGGTATTCCAGGGTCTATAATTAACAAAAGTTTAAATAGCGATGTGAAAAGGTGGGCACGAAGTGGGTTTTTCAGTTTAAAGAATACATTATTATATCACTTTTGTTCCCTCACAGTTCTTTATTTATTTTTATCAACGATTAAACAGCGTGAGGTAAATTCTAAAACGCTAAAGCTTACTCGCGAGGTTTTAATTCTTATTTACTCTATTTGAAGGGTAAAAAAAAAAAAAAAAAAAAAATTTCTATCGCTTATAAAAAGCTCCGGGTTTTTCTTTTTTTCTCTTTCTTTCTTTTTCACAGATTTTCTCCTATGGCAAACAAAGATTATACTATATTCGAATTATTACTAAAACAACAATCGAGCTTGGGAGAAAATTTTCGCCATCTTTTTATTTTCGCGTTATCGTCGTCAATAATTAACTACAAAACTTTTTGCCAAGCTCTTCGCGCTGGAATGACGTATCGTAATTAGATTATATATTATACATAGAGCTGTGCTTTTTCCACCATCGACTATATTCATAGTATAGGTAATATTTATAAGTATAACTTTAATATATATATATATAGAGTCATGTTTCTTTCACCTGTGGTTTGGCCCTCGGACCGAACTGGAACTTTGGTCGTCGAATTTTCCTGGCAATTTTATCCCCGTCAGGTAAAGTAAGAAGGTGTTAGGTATAGGTAGATATAGAAGTTAGAAAATACCCTGCCCTTCCAAGACCCTCGCATTTCTTCTTACGCCACTTCAACCAAAGAACTAAGAAGTTAGCCAACGTCTGTCTAACTGTCGATGAAAGAACTTATTTACTTATACCCATCGAAGCCAACCCTGCAGGCCATCTCCCGAACAAAGAAACAACAAAAAAAAAGAAAAAAATAAGAGAAACATGAAGATAAGAATAGAAGAAAGAAAAAAAAAAAGGGAACAAGAATTAGGCGAACACTTTTCACCCTATAAATTATACGTACGGAAATATTTTCCACATACTTTAAAATCGATGGTTATTTTTTTTTTTTTTTTTTTTTTTTTTTCGTTTTTTGACAGCAATCAGCTGGTTTTTCTTCGAATTTTAAACAACGATCGTACAAAGCATAATATTTATATACACGCGTAAACGAGAAGTGATAAAGAAAAATTTAAGTTTACAATTACGATAGCTATACATGACTATACAGCTATATATATAGCTACCGGGTGATTTAATAAGGTAAGATTTACAAGGTAGGAACCACAAATCTGTCCAAATGTAGTATAGGGTATCGTGTTTTATGCTGATAACAGTCGTCGGAACGAAAGCGGTTGTTCAGGATTCTATTTCGAACCCGGGGTATCGCTTCTAGTCTATCAAATTTCCATGTCATATAAGGTATATACCTACTACCTAGATAGGGGGGGGGGGGGAGGGCCGGGGTAGGTTCCGCTCCAAGTTTTTGGGGGGGGAAATAAGAAGTAATAGAAAGAAATGACGGCAGTAATAATAATAACAGTAATAATCATGATATCGAAGCAGAGTTTATAGTATACATATAATGTATATGTACATAAAGTAGAATATTGAGGTAGATAAATATCGAATTTATATATATACTATAATATAATACGAAGGAAGTTTTAAGGGACGGGGAATTGAATGGGTTTTTGAAAGACAGGAACCTCGGTGCACAGGTCTCTGCCTGTGATCGTGACACGTGGCAGATTGCTTGCAAAAACAAGAGGTGATTTCCTTTTGTAACTATCAGCCAAAGATCAAAGAGGGTTTATATACATATATATATATATATATATAGATATATGTATATATGGGCCTGGGTGAGGGGTACTTTCGTACGTCAATGGCCGGCGAGTGAATATTTCGAATCTGCACGTGACAACCTCGCGCAACCCTCGACTGAGAGAGTACTCGAGACTCTCTGCTCAAGTTTGGCCCTGTGATCAAGGACCGTCGTTTATATTATAGCCACTTGGAATTTCGACGTTGATTTTTCAATTTTAACGGCACGCGGGAAAATTGGTGTTTTTTATTTCCGTGGTATTATAAACCACGGGATATTTTTTGTTCCCGAATTTCAAGGTTTCAACTTCACTTTTTTTCGTTACGTTTCCCCCTTTTTTTTTTCTTCTTCTTTCTTCCAAAAGTCCAAAACTCAATTAGACGAGACTTCGATGGTTCGAAATTCGAACTAGCGAATAGTAACGATTTTTTTTCTAAAAACGGTTTCGGAACTTCTCTAACTTAAAAGAAAAGAAAAAAAAAGAAAAAAAAAAAACACAGAAGATTGAGCGAATTCTATTTTCGAGATTGAAATTTGTAAAATTCAAGCACTATTTTAAGTTTTTAGTGAGACCTCGGTTTATATAAAAATGCCGGGGATCCTCGGCTTTCTCAAATGTCAGAGTCAGGTAACTCGCAGGCGCTCAGATTCTGGGTAGGACAATCTGTTACCCGACGGATGACACTTGCTAGAGCGACAGGCAAGGAAATTAGATCTCCAGTTCTGTCTAGGAATTAGAAAATCTATCCCGACAGACCAGACCATCGCTTAGGTATAATATGGCAACTAAATTTAAGCACCGAAGACGGGTGAAGGCTGCACCTGGTACTTGGAACGAAAATCATATCATATTTTGTACATCGACTGTGACACGAATCAAAAATAATATCTCAAAACTGTTTTTCTACCCGTTTTTATTCCTTCATTGAAATTTCGGGATAAAACGCTACGAAAAAATTCTCATCTCTCGTCTTTCGTCAGGATTCCGAAAATTCCTTTTCCCTTTTTGTTTTTTTTTCATCATCTTGAGTATAAATAAAAAGAAAAGAGAGAAAAAAAAGAAAAAAAAAAGGTCAGACAAGTAATTAGGTAAGTCGGTACACGTGTACGTCGAGGATGAAGTGGACTTGAAAGGCTGACAAAAAGCGGAGCTAGGCCAGACAAAATCGAGCGGTTGTTAGAGGAGAGAAAGGTGCAGGCTGTATCCATAAAAAAGTGTAAAAGTTTGACAGAAAGCCTATTAGTACTCGAGCAGTACCTGGCCACGTTCTCAACGGATAAAAGAAAACGTTGTTGAGTTTTCTTCACGCCTATGAAAGTTTTATGATCAAAGAACTAGCGGGAACTCATTTTTTTTTTTTTTTTTTTTTTTTTTTTTTTCTTACCTTCACGAAAATTCCACTTCGATACACGATTGACCTGATAATCCTATCGAAAATATCTATGGAACATTGAATCTGCGTATTAGTTTTATCTAAGAATTTTATTCAGCACATATTTCGATCAGATTAAAAATAGCGGAGTTAAATGATTCGTTATACTAGGACGACTAAGAGTCCTTTTCTTCTATTACAGTAAACCTTAATTTTTCGACGCTCTGATGGTCCTATCGAAAAAATGTACGGAATATAAAACCTGCGTTTTATTTTTTTACACAAGTTTTGTTAATAACATTTTACGATTAAATCAAAAATGGCGGAGTTGAATAGTTAATTATACTAGGACGCCTAAGAGGCGTTTTTTTTCTATTACAAAAAGCCTTAATTTCTCGACGCTCTGATGATCCTATCGAAAAAATGTATGGAATATAAAATCTGCGTCTTATTTTTCTACACAAGTATTGTTAATCACATTTTATGATTAGATTAAAAATGGCGGAGTTAAATAGTTAGTTATACTAGGATGACTGAGAATCGTTTTGTTCTGTTACAAAAAGTTTACATTTTCGAAGCCCTGATGATCCTATCGAAAAAACGTAAAGAATATAAAACCTGCATCCTACTTTTTTAAATAATTTTCGTACGAAACATTTTTCGATTCGACGTACCGTCTAAGAGATACATACGATTAAGTATGGCGCTGTTGTTATTTAGATAATGGTATTACGATTATAATTTCCGATCAAAAACATTTTTCGATTCGACTTAGCCTGCCTATACGAAGGTTTAATAACACGATGCGTCAATTACCTCGAAATGAACCCATCCGAAGGTTCCCTCGGCCTCGAGTGAGGTAAATAGTCGGCTAATTTCCTGACCAACAATGGAATACCGTAGGTGCTCATTAACCGAAAGACTAAGACCAGGGCGAAAGAGAAGGCGAGGGTCTTCTTGAACCTCCAGAAGCCGACGAGCCACGGGAATTACGGTGAACGTGAATTATCAAGAACAAATTAATGCCGTGGAACTAATCGCTTCGACTGCATCGCGCCTCTTCGGCTTTTCTACGAAATATTCAACTTCACATTAAAATTTTTACCTCGTTCTCCTCCGGTTAGAAACAACGATAAAAAGGAAAAGAATAAAGAAAACAAAAAAAAAAAAAAAAACGACTTCGATCCGTACAGATTCTTTACCTCAAAAAAGTCTGACAGCATTTTCTACTCTGCTTGAAAAAGTTTTGCCAAAAAATTCATTATCTTGATATCGAATCCCTGATTTTTGAATTCATAGATATTTCGAGTCTGGGATGAGAAATCGGTCATTTATCGACTTGTCTGGGATAAATGGTGATCGAAATTGGCCGAGGATAGATTCGAAGACTCCAATACCGAGGTGCGAATTTGAGTAGGTAACAGGACTCGGAGTTGGTGGTATATAATTGATACACGGTAGGGGTAATTAATGCCTTCGGCAGGCCACAATATAATTAATAAGTAATTAGCCTGACCCTTCGGCTAGGAAATGGATCCCTAGGGACAACCCGCGAAGGAACATCGAAAGGTGTCTTCGCCGTGTCTAGGCCAGGGTGTTACAGGGCGAAAACAGCCAACACCGAACCCCCGAATCGCAATATCATTATTAGTGTTCCTCTGTGAGAATTAATGCGGCTAAAATCCATGGCGCGGGTTCACAGCCACCCCTAAATTATTTACTATCTAATTAGGGAAAGGACATTGTGCCTTGGCGCACGTTCGCTAACCTAGTTACCGGAAATTTAAACTTTCGCAAATTTTCGAACACCGAAATTACGATTTTGATCTTGCATTCGCGAATGTGCATCCGGATGTACAGGATGGAGGTTGACAGTCGTCGATCGGGGCTGTTCCAATGTCTTGTAATAATAGCACGGGGTAAGAGTTCTGTGTCCAGACTTTGAAGCGAATGTTAGGTATAGCTGGTGCGGTACGAATGGGAATACGAATTGGCTCGAAACCCGGAGGCGAATCTCATGGGTATTGGTAGCGCGAGGACCAGATCAAACGGCATCCTTGTGCCGGACATCCGAGCCAAGAAAATTCCCCCGAGATTTGCTCGGACAAATTCATATTTCCGGACGATGCAACTCGCTCCTACTCCTCCCCTACTGCCTTTTTCCTTTTCTTCTTCTTCCTCTTCCTCTTCTTCTTCTTCTTCTTCTTCTTCTTCTATCCTAACTATTCCTATATATTTTTTGAGATAGATTTCGTACAGCAGCAGGCACCGTCCTCTCCGACACCCGTTAAAAATTTCGAATGCAACTCCTGGAGGTCCTTGGTCCTCCTCGTCCTCATCCTCCTCCTCCTCCTCCTCCTCGTACTACCTCATACGAAATTCTAGACACGTAACTACAAAGCCATCAGGTTCACTCCGCATATACCATGTATTGGTATATAGACCCGGGGTAAATACACGCCTGTATATATATATAGATATATATATATATATATATATATATATATACATACACACACGTACATGTGTGGACATACGTTTACAGAGCGGGATAGAGAAAAGCTGTTACATTAAGGCTCACTCGAGGACCGTGAGGACGAAGAATTCCACGATTTTGAAATCGCGAAAGAAACAGGATTTTCCAGGTCTAAGTCTTGTTTCATTTAGATTTTTGAAATCCTGTGAACTCCCGATTTTCACGCCTTCGTTTATCCCTCGAAATCAACAGGATCTGTTCTTCCACCGAGACTGATGCATCTCCGAATTTTTTTCCGAATCTTTCTTCATTTTTTTCCTGATTTCCAATTTCTTCAATTTTTTAACCAGAATTTTGAGAAGTTTTTTAAACGAACTAGATTTCTACTTGTTTCCGGGCGGTTTCCTCCTCCTCTTCTTTTCTTCTTCTTCTTCTTCTTCTCTACCCAAAGGTCCAAATATCGAGAAATCGGACAAAGCAGAGGAAAGAGTAGGCCGAATTCAAAGCCCGAGTATTTGACTGTGGGTTTGCGGTCCAGCGAGCTCCTCTATTCGTCAAATGTATTAATCTTCTGGACGAAAATGGACGATTCTAACATTCCACCGAATGATAGAGTAGGAATGAGATCTACCCATGGCAGCAGGAACAAAATAGAATATCATATCCTGAAACAGGATCCAGCATCCCAGGAATATCTTAAGAAATCGTTCGTTGTTGCTAAATTTGAAATAAACAACGTTTCATGTAATTGGAATTATGCTTTCATAAACTATCTCTTGGTTGTCAATTTATCCATGTATTTATTTATTCACTCATTCATTCGTTTATTTATTTACCAGGGTGAGCAGAACTGGGAAAACTGAATACGAATATCAATGAGCGTGTGTGGGATGAATGAAACCGTTGTACGAGGGATAAAGAGGATTAATCTTTCAATCCCACGGGCATATAAAATTTCATCCGCTTAACGAACCTTCACGAATGAAAATAACCCGAATCGTAAAAAAAAAAAAAATCGAACTATATGATCCGAGTATAAAATATCTTTGGAAACTATCGGATAATTCGCTACGTCGTTCGATGATTGATTATAATTTCACAGAACGGGAATGAACGTTTTTTTTTTTTTTTTCTTGCGTTCGCCGTTTTATATTCCGGAAAAAGACGCAAGAAAAAAAAAAATTTCTCCGGTCAATCTGCATTTTAAACAGTGCCAATTCGACTCCTTAGTAATTCATTACTGCACTCTGGATCTTGCGGAGCTGGGGTATCATTTAATCCAAAATCGTAACCGAGCGAAGACGATAAGCTAGGGAAGAAATGTCTCCGGACAACCGTTCGGGGATTTCTCCTCAGAATTACCTGATTTTCAAATTTATATAAACGCGGTTAGTATACAGCTGGGGCTATTAGTCTTCGGAGAATAAAAATCGGGAAGCTTGCGAAAAGCTCGAGGAATCAAATTTTTAAGAAGAGATCAAAAAAACGACCAGTTTTTAAAACTTTTTCAATTTTTTTTTTTCCATTTTCTTACCTTTACATTTATCCATTACATATCCGAGGCTATTATACGTAATGTGATAGGTATACACGTTAAAAGGGGAATGGGACGGAGGTACGTATGCGTCTTGTAGCGAGAGGACGCGGCGATGGAGATGATGTTTGATTTATGATATGCCGTGGGCAGGGAGGAAGCCGCGAAAGAAATCATTGTAACTAAGATTTATTTCTGATCTTTAACGTCACAACGGTAGGTAGGATATGTACGTGTACCTATACACGTGTGGAGAGGAGATGAGGTGAGATGAGAGGAAAGGACTGAGCACTCTGCACCAACGCGGCAAACCAACAGGACGAAGGAATACACTCAGCCGCCATAAATTTGCCGTGAAGAAACTAGCGAGAGGAGTATAGGAACACGGTGTTCCACGGTTTTTATAAAATTTTCAACCCACGATGGGGAAAAACATTCTTGTCGATTTTTGAACCGATTTTCGAACCCGTTTTCAACGTATTTTGGACCCTAAAGAAATGAGAACGTAGAACCCCGGGTTCAGGAATTTTTTTAGAATAATTCTGAACCGATTGCGATGAGAATTTGGCATCCTGCAACGAATAAAATCATACTTGCCGATTTTTAAACCGATCTTGAACCAATTTGGAATGAATCTTGAATGCAAAAGAAATGAGAACATTCAACCGTAGATTTAGAAATTTTTTAGAGCAATTCTGAACCAATTGTGACGAGAATTTGGAATGTTGCCGATTTTTGAACCGATCTTGAATCAATTTGGAATAAATTTTGGACCTAAAAGAAATTAAAACATTTAACCGTGGATTCAAACATTTTTTAGAACAATTCTGAACCAATTGTAATGAGAATTTGGCATCGTACAACGAATAAGATAATTCTTGCCGATTTTTGAACCGATCTTGAACCAATTTTGAATAAACTTTGGCACGAAAATAAGTAAAGAACATTCGATCGTAGATTCAGAAATTATTTAGAACAAATTTGAATCAATTTCGAAGAAAATTCCGGGACCCACAGGGAACAGAAACATTCGACGCGAAGCTGCGAAAATTTTTGAACAAATTTTGAACCAATTTTGAAGTCTATACTTTACCAGTCTATTTTCAACCCGCGATTCTCTTCCCATATAGAAATTCGATTATCCCAAATTGAGTATTAGAGTAGTCTAGTCAATTTTGTATCGTGAATTGGATGAAGTGATTTCGCATCTATAGACTGCGTCGGTGTTTGACATGAATTGCGATAAAAAAAAAAAAGGAAAAAATTGAGACGAAAAAGGAAAAAAAAAAAGCACACTGGACTATAGTAACGGTCATCTACTCTAGAGGCTCAACATATCGATCTTATTGCGTAAATACGTAATTTGCAGCGGCGACACGAGTTGCGAATCAATTTCCGAGAGGGTTTGTCGCCAATTTCCGAACACCGTTCGAATATAATCTATACAGGTACCTACCACGTACGTGTACATCTGGTCATTCCATTTTTCACGGTAGACATTTCTTTTTCCATTTCTATATACGCTTAGGAATTTCTTTTATTTTGCTTTTTTTCTGGAAAGGGTGACAAAGGGATATCTTCTTCTCGTTCCTAGTGAATCTCCTCGGCTTGCGAAACGTTGTGAAATTCTTAATTCCTTGACAAAACCGCGAAATAATTTCAACCCCCGAAGTTTCTCAGTGGAAGACAAGAGCTAAGACGACCTCGACAAGTGTCTGAAACTGTTCTGTCCGAACGATGCCCAAGGGTACTGAGCGGAGGTTTGAGATTCAGTCAAGTCAACTGCCGTCATGAACCGCGCAATAAGACCTGCGACGAGTAAACCCTCAGGCAATGCTCTCCAGACGTGATATACGTGGGACGGTGTAATCCATGAAGGATATATACTCCTCGGTGTATGTACATAGCCGAAGATTGCATCTGTGAGGAGTTCGGAATAAGGGTTGAAATATTCATTGGAGTAGGAAAAAACCAGAGAGAGAAAGAGAGAGAAACCGATGGAAAATAAAATGAGAAAACAAGGGAGGCTTTTGACTTCGTCGAATGTCCCGTGGAGGATGGAGGAGGGTCAATCATCTTTTCATCATGGATTATGGAAGTTCGTGTAGGTAACAGCTGGTGGGGCACATGGCCACATGGCCAGGCCAACCAACTTTCCTAATTTGCGATAATGCATGGCCACCCATTAAGGACCAGGATCGGGACTCGGGAACAGGTACTAGAATGGGTTACCGAGAGAAAGAGAGACCGAGAGAGAGAGAGGGAGATATGGCTCCTCGACCACACAAGGTGTCTAAGAAATTAAACTCCCTCCGCAGGCTCTAGGAGTAGCTTAGCTAGGGCTGGAATTGGGGTTGGGGTGAAAACGGAAGGGTCAGACTCGCCGGTACCCCCGTAGTCCACGGTGATCCTTACCACAAACGATCTTTCTCGTGCTACCCCAACGAAGACAAGTTTCGGTTACTGAATAATGGCCTTTTTGCTTCATACTCGAATATCTGCACCCCTTGATATCGACGATTAATAACCGCGCTTACCCTCGTCAAGAACGACTTCTCATGACCGAAAGTCTGCACAGCCGATTTCAAAAACTTCGAAGCTAAAGATCCGGAAGACCTAACCTCAAAAACTTGAAATTCGCGTATCTATCCATTCAATGTTTAATAACTCGGGCTGTATCGATCGTATCGAAGCCGATGAGTGGTCAAATTAATCGTCTCGAGATGAACTTTTTGGAAATCAAAGTTTCGAAATCCTGGAAATTATTTGTGACGCTGTGAAGCTATCGATCGAAGTGGATAAAATGGGTCTCGATTAGAACGAACTATTTTCTGTCTTATTTTTCTAATCTTTCTAAAAATTTTATTGTATTGTAATCACTGCTCCATAAACTAGTGCGAATTAAAGTAAGGCATACACGCGTGTATGTGTACGACGTATACATCCACACCGAGCCGGTTTTAGCCACCCCAAAATTAGTGCGGGTCTAAAGCGCGGTGTTCAAGAATTAGTAAATTCCTGGAGACAGTTAAGGGTGCCGTTTACTAGGACGTGAATCTGGACAATCCAGCTGGTTTAACACCGCTGAAGAAATGGTACTAATTACTTAGGCACGGCCACCCCGCACTCATTATATTTAAGTTAATTGGCATTTTTTTAACCCAATTACGTGCACCATCCTAATTTCGAAATAATTCATCCAAAATTAGCTGGAATATGACCCCAATCGTCAAAATTCAATTTCTAAAATAGAAATAACCTAAAGAAAAAAAAAAAAAAAATCAAATACGAGAAGTACTTCTTTCGATCTAAGTCACTTCTTCAATGAACCGTTCATCACTTATGGGTCAATATCCAATTGGCAGACGTTGTTTAATTCAATCTACGTGCAGGGGGTTGATTGACAATGGGAATATAGTGCAGCCTCGCGTAATCAGTTTGAGTGACTTTGGTTGAAAATGTGCCTTAGCATCAGCGCTGGCACTAGCACTATCGGGTATTGTGCAGAGGGTAAAGCAATAGGTTGCAGAGACTCATGGATTGACCGTCAACAGCCATAAACGGTTCAATTAGTGGGTTTGAGCCGTGTTAATTGGCATGGCGTCTCGACGTCCAGCGTCGCGTCGCGTCGCGTCGCGTCGCGTCGGATGCAAGGTATACCTATGTATACGTAGGTACATACGTACGCGTCTAACGTCAACCTGCGGACTAGCCTCGAGTAATCAAGTCACACGTCACCAGCCGCCGTTCAATTTCAATCCACCAGAATCTGACGATGGAATTGACAAATTCGCCAGGCATCGAACCGGGGAGAATTCGGAGACCAGAACCGATCGAACCCGGAGGCCAAAGGCGAAAGGAAAAGGGAAAAGGGAAAAGGCCAGAGGCGTCGTTTCCACCTTAAAATTTCGTATCGCACTTACCGCGATTCCGACGAAATAAAATTCAAAAAAATTCAATTTTTTGAGTATTTCAGCGTTTTTTCAAGCCCCAATCAAAAATCTCGGCATCTTTTAGTTCATTTCCGCACGGAGATATAATTAATTCTCGCTGAAATAGAATGAAATGGTTTCCGAAAGTGCATCTAATTGAACAGAAAAATTGTACGAAAATTTGAAACGTCGATTGAACGGTGACAAATAATTATACCGTATCGCACGGTACATTGAAAGCTTTTATATTTGCCGAATACGAATATAGGTATAAGTGGGAATACCGCGATCCCGTCACGTATCCGAATCTATTCATCAATCATAATTAAAAACGGTACCAAATGAGTTTCGCGCACGTCGACGAGATCGACAAACTTTCGACCTTTCGGAGCGTTTTTTTTTTTTTTTGGTTTCTTTTCGTTTAAAAAAATACAAGAGACTATTTTCAGAGATCCGAACAAAAAAGGGATCGGGATACGAAACGAGGGATGTTTTCGCTGGCGAAAGATTCCGGGTTTACGGGTATGACCGTTCCACAACCTACGCCGATTTGTTAACGCTTTATTTGCCCAAACGTTGGGCTGGTTTTCGGAAAAGGTACGGATTTTGAGAGCCAGAAGCAAGCGAACTAGTAAGTAAGCAAGCCCGGGTACTGGGAAAAGCATAACACGGGTAAGGGAAGGGGTGAAATCTGGTTAACTCTCACCAACCAACTAACCAACGAACCAAGGTAACGCAGATCCCAAAGCAACGCTTCAATTAACATGGCTGCCAATTATCTGTTATTTAAATGAGGCTCACCCAGAGAATCTCACCCTCCGCTCTACGTATATAGCCAAGCCATGGGAGAATTGAACCCACCTTTTACCTCCGCGGTCCAAAACCTTCGATGAACCCACACGGCGTCCTGCTTCCCCACTGAGAGGGGTCTGAACTTATCATCCCCGAATACAACCTCTTTGGGATCGTCTTTGCCCCCGATATCAGACTCTAGGATTCCGAAACCTTATACGCGACAACGCACGCACCTTTGCCGTTAACCCCTTCCGCCAGAAGAGGGTTGACAGCCTAAATCGAACCCGAAACGGGGAAAGTCTCCTGACGGGGACAGTATTTCCCAAACATCGACGAAACGTCTTCTCAGAACAAAATTTCGACCGTTTTTCGTTGTTTTTTTGTTTTTTTTTTCTTTTCTTTTCTTTTCTTGAACTTTTTTGGAAACGTTTTATGGATTTTTATGCATCGAGGACTTCGGAGTGGCGGGAATTGAAACGGAGCGATTTTGAGGAAGCGAACTTCGGACTATATCGGATCGCTGAGGAAATATGAGACTCTGGATCGACGTGGGTTTGAATTTGGAACGTGGATCGAGGCTTCGAGTCGAGTTAAGTTGAGGAACACTGCGGACCTTCCTTCGGGATATTATCATCGTCTTATCCCAGGGACTTTGGAACTCAGTGCTGAAATACAACGACCGAAATCTTGCCTATCGTTCCGTCGGTGCAGAGGCTGTACTGATAGATACAAAACGAGCCGAACGGAGAAACTCTGGTACCCTGGATCAAGGCTCCTGCTTTTTTCTCCTTCCTCAGATTTTGGAGAAAAAGGAAAACGAAAAAAACAAAAAAAACCAAGCAAAACACGTTTCTCATTGATATCCAAATTCTGGACTTTCAAAATTCAGAATTTCGCCTTTTTTCTGTCCGTCGGGAAGTTTGAAAGGAAGAACGATCATCGATTCGAGTTTACGCAATGGATGAAGGTAAAAGTGCTCGACGTTCGTCGAAGTATTAGTGCAGCGAAAAAATAAGATGGGAAAAGTTGTTCAATTAGAAGATCAACACTGCTGGAGGAGGACGGAGTTTCTTGAAAGGATAAAGAACAAGGGATAGAAAGGGAAAGAAAAAGGGAGAGAGACGGGCGCCGCGACGGTCGAGTAGCAATTAGATAAAAGAAAGAAAAATATTGGAGAAATGTATAAGAACTGTAATACAGCATACGCCAGCATGTTTTTATTAAAGATACTTTGGTCCACGGTTCTCCGATCTGTGTCTGTCTCGTCTTTCGACTCGGCCGAGACGATGAGTGAATTTTTTCCACGTTTCAACCCGGTTTCTTCCCTGGTCAGAGGGCGGAGGAATCGTAGCTGACTTAGCTTCGCGATCATTTGTCTGGTCGCGGTGACAAGCCGGGTTAATTAACCCCGCGAACAAGAAGAGAGGAAGAAATAAGAAAGGGTGGAAAAATCGCATGGAAAACTATAGAGAAAAAAAAAAAAAAAAAAAAAATGGGGCAGAAATTTTTAGAACAAACGAGCGAAAAAAACTTCGCATCGATTCACACGCCGGTTTGATACACCTTACATCCTTGGCTCGCGGGTTTGTCTCGCTTTGACGTTTTCCCCACGTTTTATCATCCCTTGGCTCCGAGCCACGCGAGTCGTCAAAGTGTTCTGAGGGATTGAAACTGAGAACGATGTGACAGGATTTAGCCCCGAAATTTTAGAATTTGTATACGTGTTAACAGATTCTCAAAGACCGAAGAGTTCGTTACGTTGCTTTTCTTGATAGGATTGAAATTAGGATCCACAGTCGTTTCCCTTCTTCCTTATAGTTTTTATTTTTTCTATCGAAGAAAGAAATCGGCGGGAAAACAGCAGGACGAAGTAATGATTGCGGAAATCTAGCCGCTGCGTCTAGGTAGAGATTCTGCAGGGGTTGGGGCGTAAGTAGAAGCGACTTGAACCCGTGCATTGGCATTGCTCGGGAAAACAACCAGCTCTGCAAAGTACAGTTTGAATTTGTTAGCCAAAGTTCTCTCTTTCGAAAACTGCCGATTCGTCGTCAGACTTTAACAAAGTTTTAACCTTTTCTTCGCTTCACTAGCCGATACTCGCCCGTAGGAATCTTCTGTCGTCAGACGTGTAAAATCTCGTTACGTTACTCCGAATAAAGTTTCGCGAAACCTCCCTTCTCTTCGTTTTCTCTCTACGATTTTTTCCCATTTTTTTTATTTTTTTTTTATTTTTTTTTTATCCGTTTTTAATCGGGTCTAAAAAAATCGGGACTATATCGATCAGGGTTCGATCTTCTTGTCTTCCTCGTCGTCATTTTTCATTCCTCCATCTTCGATGTGATTCTCGTTTTATTCAAAGTGGGGTATAACGATGTGAACCGTCGATCGTGAGTTTGAAATAAATTTTGAAACTTAATATCGACGTTTTGAAAAATTAACATTTTAATTTTACTCCTGGTCCTAAATTATCGACGATAATTTCCCCCAGCCTGAGAATAAGGGTCCGGATCATAGATTGTCACAAGATATCGCGGTGCATCGTCGAGTCTGGCGACACGACGTCTCAACTTCCCTCCTCGAGTCATTTTGGACCCTCAGGCTCTCGGAATCTTATAGGAAAGTAGAAACGACATCGTAAAAGCTAGCGGGGACTGAGTCATAGTCGATTCTTGAGACAGGATGAATATACGTGGAGAAATCTACAAGGGGAAAGAAAGAAAGCAAGAAAACAGAAAAAAGAAGAAAAAAAGAATTTCCAATGGACCAACGCGATGCTGCAGCGAGATAAAATCATGCCGAGTCTATGAATTGCTGAAAGCAAACTCACAGCGAATAATATCTATCCCTCGGCTGTTGTCTCTCACCCGAAAGTTGGAAAAAAGAAAAGAAAAGAAAAAAAAAAGAAAAAATCTGAAATAATTTTTTCGAATTATGAATTTTTTCTGGTAGGAAACGAAAACGATGAAGAAAAGGGAAAAAAGGAGAGGGCAAGGTCGATCGAGGCACAAAAGAAGCGTTGCATCGATCCCAGACTGTCCGAGAAGACGGGGAGATAAAGAGGGTAGTTCGTTGTGCGGTTAGTAAAGATGGCGGCTTAGAACTTCCGTTTTTAACTGACGTGACCCGAATGCGATATGCGGTCGTGACGTATCGGGTAATTGAATCCCGTTTGGCGAAGGTAAAGAGTTGTCGATATTCAACAGAATCGCGGAGATTAAATGAGAAGGGTCGCCGAGAGAGAAGGGGGTGGGTGTCGATAGCAATATTTGGAAATTAATTAAAAGCCCTTTTTGCCTTGTTTAAAAACCTTTTAGAATAATAATTATTCATTCGGGGTAAAGATCCCTCTTCTTATTTTTTAATTGACCCTCCCTCCCCGTCCCCAAACGCCCTTATTATTATTATATAAATATAAATATATATACTATATGTATGTAAATACTGAATCGACGGAAGAAAGAAATCCGGCTTCTTCTTCGTTTGCGTTTAATTGGGAATGGAATAAAAATTCAGGGTAAACGGTAAAGGGTTAGAAAATATTCTTTCGACCCAGCCAGGTGCCTCGGGGAAATTGTATATCTATTGTAATTGGCAATCAAAATTAAAGAAATAATTAATATTCAGAAGGGAGATTTTACAGTATTAATTTTCCATTTCCATTATATCATACCGCTGTAGGTGAGTAGCGAAGGGAGGAACGGGGACGAAGGAAGACCCTTAATTGATTTGAAAATCGCAATTATACGTATATAAATAAATACGAAAACTTTTTTATTCATCGTTTTATTAAATCCGTACGCGTCTCGTTCGTTACTAAGATCATTAATGAAAACTAGAAGTTAAAGGGGTGGGGGAAAAAAAATTTTCGCTGCACTTTTGGACAGCTGAAATATAACAAAGGGAACGACGATAAATCTTGGCGAGTTTTTGGCCGAAAAGAAGAACCTATTCTTGCCACCACCCTCTCGGAAGTCAACTTCTTCTTATCCTTTCCTTGGCATTGACAATCCTTTAGCTGGTACTTAGGGGCACTTTTTCCTGTCAGCTTAGAGGGCTGCATCTCTCTTCTTCGCTGGCCAACCCCGACGCGACGCGGACGACGCCATCCAGCTCAATTCCCGATACCCCAAACCCGGCAAAAAGTAAACCGCCCGGAACAGCGAAACGCGAGATACAAAAGGGACCTCCGTCGGTTTTTTCTCGAAACATTTTTTCACCCCCTCGACTTTTTTATTCGGCCAGAGGAACTTTCGCGAGAACGTCCGAGTACCCGAAATGAATATCATTTCTGATTCGAACCGTCATATCTTCGGACTCGTTTTGGATAGAGTCTGAGTCAAGGTAGCGATCGAAAGCGGGATTCACCCCCTTTGAAAAAAGCCCTTGGAGGAGGTCCCAGCTCTCCTGGTTCGGGAGGAATGAGCTTTTGAAAAAAGTTCCTCCGCGAATGCCGACGCGATCGCCGACCGACTTTACCGTTTCAACCCTTTATAACTCGAGACTCGTTCGCGATGGAGTTCTTCTCGATGCGTTGATAGAAAGGGTGATTTTCCCCCTTTAAAACGAGACCTTGACAAAGTCTCCAGTGCTTCTGGTTCAGGAGCAACTGGCTTTTGAAAAAGCGAAGAAGGAAAGGAAAAAAAATGAAAAATCGACACAAGTTAGTTTTTCCTGTTTCTAGTTACACCGAGTGTGCAGATCAACGTCGAGGATTTCGAGTGGAAGAGAAGTCAAGCGAGAAAGCCTGCCGCAGCGATATTTATTCGTACCTACCTACCCACCTACTCCCGAGAGTTTCAATGTAATGCTGCAGTTCTTTCGAGTGCGTTCAGCTCCGGCTGCTCGGCGAAACGCGATCGGAACTGAAAAGTTAGAGGGAAAGAGGAAGAGAGAGAAGAAGAAGAAGAAGAAGAAGAGGAGAGACGGGAGAAAAATCAAAGAAGAGAACCGGGGAATCCATCACCCAGTTAACCAGGATAAAAGTGAGAGAACTAACTCCACTAGGAACAAGCTAAACCAAGCTTTCGATAAAAGATTGGCTATTATTTCAAGAAATACCAACTCGACGTGGAGAACTCCACCATGAATTACATACACTGTACTGGCACGAAGGAGCTGTACTGCAAGGGAAGAAAATCGTTGAGGAAATAAACCGCGGTTCCAATTTATGAAGGGAAAAATGTCAATCCGAGAATGCACGGATCGATTTTCTCGTCCGGAAATGGTCTGGCGTCGGCAATGTTTCCATGAATCGAATTTTACTGGCTATGCTTTGGATTTTTGTAAAGTACCCCTAATTCGAGGTGGAGGAGATGAATTTCGTTATAAAAAGAAAGTTCGAAGAGACGAAAGAGGAAAGGAAAAATTCCGTTTGGAAAGGAGAATAAAAACATACCCGGGGTAATTGAACTTTCTATAAAAAAAGATACCATAACAGGTTAGCCTCCGAGAGATCCTCTCCCCGTTGTGTTATACGGCGTAGGTTATAGAGCATTGAGAGAAGCACTGGGGGTGCCGGGGTTTAATTCATCTCGTAAATCGTCGAGAGAAACAAACTTTGAATCGTATTGTGCCCATGGTAGTACACAGGCTGAAGCGTATTGTACCCCCAAGTTGAGGAACAAACGTGCGAAATACCCCCAGACAGTGAAATACACGCATAGACACGCGGAGAGAAAAGGACAGAACGGGATAGGACAGGATAGAGTCGAATCAGCACTTATCACCCCAACAAGCCTGCACGTTTCAACGAGGTATTCAAAAACTGTGCGAAATAATCTCCCTCGGAGAAAGAGAGAGAGAAATTTAGAAAGGGAGAAAGGGAAGGGGTGGTCGTCACAATACCTTCCGGTTCGACGATCTTGCCTTTTCGAAGGCTACACACGTGGGGAGGTCTCTCCCTGCCTCTAGTTTTCGGTTCTGGGGATCCGACTCTCCTCCTCGTCGGTGGACTCCATCCGTTTAAACTCGACACGTGGCCACGTTTAGGTTTATACCCTGCACCACCCTCGGCGTACCCTACCCCCTCGGCCCGTAGATCCATGGGTGTTCGAGGGTGTCTGTACTTTGGAAACCAAAATCAAATACATTATTATTCCGGGCACGCGGCAGCATCGACGGGGGATTTTCGCTACGGTCATCCCCCTCTCGTTCAACCCCCACTGCAGATTTTCCTTTGTTGTTGCTGCCTGACGGCCTGGAAAGGATTGCGTGACTTTATTGGTTTGGTGTCAATCGCTGATCAAAGAGAGGGGCAGGGAATTAGAAAGAGGGCTTTTTAATTAAGGCTATCGAGAAAGTTTCGGGAACCGACATTGCGGGATTCTATACCTACTGACCCTCGCCACCTACTTTACTCTTTGTGCTAACTGGGATAATAGGAAATACGGAAAAGTTCCGCCGCATCGTTTTCAACTTCGCGGTTTCGATAAACGGACTTTTATCACCAACTCGAAAACTCCCACGTTTCCAGAGAATCGGGGATGTGGTCAATTTTTTATCCAAAGATATCTCGATAACGAATCAACGGATTTTAACTTTCTTTATATCAATCGACGCGTTTTTAGGTATCCTAGAACCGATCAAATTTTCAAATTTATCAGTTCACTAGTTTTTGAGTTATCGAAAAAAGAACATTTTCAACATCTTTTTTTCCAATCGAATATATCTCGAGAACGGATCGACGGATTTCGACGATCTTTTTTTCAGATCGACAGGATTTCCTCCAGCTTGAATCTGATCAAATTTTGGAATCGATCGATCCGGTAGTTCTCGCGAAAAAAAATTATATGATTTTCATTTTCTAGCGACGAAAACCATAGAATACCATTTTTTGAGCCAAATCAACCTTTTCTTTGAATATATTTCATCTCCTTTGAGTATAAGAAGAAGAATTATGTATTAGGTATGAGATCCAAAAACGATGAACGCGGAGAAAAACTCATGAACGTTGTGTTTCGTAAAAGTAGTGTTTCGGTGGAAAAACTTTGAAACAAAACGAGAATAGAATGAAAATGAGAAAGAGAAATAGAAAGAGAAAGGGAGGATTTAGCGTACCTCTGGGAAAGTTCAAAGCTGATATAATGATCGGTTGCGGTGGTTTTCTACGCGTTTCAGAATCCCGGGCAGCGAGTAAACCGTGAGGGTGGTAGTGGCGGAGAGGTTCGTGCTGACAAATACCACCGGTTCAGTTATCCTTTGATAAAGGATTACCCGGGGTTTCCCAAGATTGAAGGAACCTCAACGATTTAGAGAGTTAAACGAGGCATTTTGTCAAGACGATATAATGCCGTAATTTTAGAACCAAAAATCTCAACCTTCCAAGACCTTTCAGACATTTATACCGCGTCTCCTTTCTCCTAAGAATATAAACGCGCGTTCACTATACGAGAGAAGAAAATTGTCAAAAAGTTGAAGTCTCGAATGCTAAAAAATGCCGAATTTTAATATTAGGAAGAGTATCTCCACGGAAGTCTACGTAGCCGATTTAAAAATCTCAAAATTCCGGAAGCTACAAATCCGGAAGACCTAACCTCAAAAACTTGGAATTCGCGTATCTATCCATTCAGTGTTCGATAACTCGGGCTGTATCGATCGTATCGAAACCGATAAGCGGTCAAATTAATCGTCTTGCGATTTACTTTTTGGAAAACGAAGTTTCCAAATCCTGTAAAATATTTTTGACACCGTGAAGTTATGGATTGAAGTAGATAAAATGGTGTTCCGTAAAGAGGGCCTCCGTTTCGAATTTTAAGATGATTTTAATTTAATCTCGCAAGTGTTTCTATTCTTTTGAGAATCGGATGTAAATCCGTGGTACTATTTTCTCTATAATCCCACCCCCTGGCTCATGGTTGAAGAGGTGGAAAGGAGATTCCGCGCAAGGTTGTTCTAAGGATTGCCTACGAATAAGGCAACTGCAGAATGCAACCCCCGTTAGAAATGCGACCGGAACGCAACGGGGCAAACGTAATCCTAAACGATGCCCTTGAGGTTCACAGGTTCACCCTCAACCTCCCATCCCCCTCTCTCTCTCTCGCGTTTATCCCCTCGGGAGATGAGGGCGACGTGTAACCCCCGTTGAAGGGAAGAAACGCGAAGCCTCGCAAGAGTAACTGCTAGTAACAATGTTTTCTCACCCTTTTCACTCCAGCCTGAAACTGGCTACAGGGCGTTCACCCTCCCTGTCTCTATTTATCTGTATATCCAATTCTCTCTCTCTCTCTCTCTCGTTTCCTCCTCCTTTACCCTCTTCTTCTTTTTGCTTATACTTATACCATCCCCCAATCAATTTCGTCAATATACCGGTCGGTGCCGAAGGGCGAAGAGCGAAGGACCCCAAGGAACCCGCTGATAGATTTTTATGTCCAAGCTTTCAGAATCGTAAACTTGTTGACCTGGTCATAGAATTTGCCTCTCTCTCTCTCTCTTACAATTTCTTGCCTTTTTCCCTCAATCAGTTAAATTCGTCGTCTATATATCAACGTACTTGGCAAAAATCGGGTTTCGCATCCTTAGAGAAATCTTGATAATCATTTAACGCGATTTATCCGCGAAGCGAACGAGAAGTTAGGGGTTCATCGATTCCCACCGATTCTCATCTAATAACAGTCCGAAATTTCCTACGTTTCAAACTATACGGGGGTGCAAATTCGGTCGCTTTAACATCGCTACTATATCAAACGTTAAACTTTGCCTAGTTTATAGACAGAAGTAACTCGATCCTTGATCAGGAGTCGATTGTGAACGAAGGGATTGATTCGCTGGGGTAAATTCAATTCAAAGTTTCAGTCGAAGGACCGGATCATGCACATCCTTCGAGGACATGGTTCCTGGAGTTTAAATCTATCGCTGCCCGTCTCCAGGGTTGAGAAAGAAAGAAATGATTTTTTTTTTCTCCATCATTTCTTTCAACAGGGATGACGAAGTCATCCGATGATCGAATAAATCCCGCATACATATACGCGAGGTAAGGTAAATAATGAACGGTAAAAATCTACCCTCATATATAATCGTTCGAAGAGGATCAGTGGAACTCGAGAAAGAAATCCTGCCGGACGGTCAAGGATTCGATAAAAGTTCGGAATCCTTAGAGCTTAAGGACTTAGAGAAAACCGACTTACAGATTCTGGACTAAATCAATTCACTACCCCCTCCCTGGCTACAGATTCACCGGACTTATTATTTATGGGACCAAAAATCTCCGCTCGTTGTTACAGGAGAATATATAAAATAGAAAAAAATGAAAAATGAAAATTAAATTTATACACCTTTCGAGGAAATATCAATCTATTAGAACGGTTTCTAGATTGTCTAGCGAGATGAAGGTATTATATTGTTTTAGTGGGCTCAGGAAAACGAGGCCCCTAAGGGCGGTTATGGCCGCTTAGATCTGGGTATAATACCCTCTCGTATATATGTATATATATATATATATATATATATATATATAGATACATAAATGCGTAACATATACATGGTTATATCCACCGGGCCAATGACCCCCTAGATGGTTTCTCGTCGAATAATAACCCCAGGGAGAAGTTGGCCGGCGGTCAACAGCTACATATATATCTGATATAGGAAAGTTTGTCTTTTCTCGAAACCGACCGAGTCCGAAGTCTGAGGCTGAACCTGGACCTATATCTTAATTCTGTTCAAACAACAAGCCGATTCGTCGGGAAAAAATCGTTTCAAATATTTGGCCAAATTCGCATTTATTTTTCTTCCTCTTCTCTCGCGAACCTCGTTCTCTCCATTCTTCCCTCGTTTTTCCTGCTTCTTTTTCCTTCTATCGAACTACCGCAACTCGCAGTGGCCTTATCTTGCATTAATGGATTTGCCTGCTGCACCGAAGCCATTCAGATTGTAATTTGATTAGATAGAATCAACGTTGTTTCAACTGGATAGAGATTAGGGCCAATAAAATCCGCCGGATAATAGCGCCGCCATTACCATTACTATTTATTTTTACAAACATAAGAATCCTGAGGAATACCCCTCGTTTATACCCGATAAACAAACGGGAGCAAATCCATTTCGCACAAGTAGTAAGAGAACAAAAAATCGATATAGTCCCGTTTTCATTTTCCTCGCTTTTCAAAAATTCAATTCGCAAGCTCCGCGCAACTTTCTGCATTTTCGGTACCGGGGCTTTAGGTCAATCAGACGTTGTACTATATTCATGAATTTTTGCAAAAGAATCGATAAAGAGTTTAAAGAACGGCAGAGCTTTTGCCAAAGCGAGGTGTATCTTTCCGGCAAGTATAGATTCATTTCTGATGAATTCGATTATCATTCTCGAGTAGTGAAATTGATATGGTGTAGGTACAGGTATGCAATATCGTGGATATTGCAAAGGAATAATCCTGGCGTATAATCAGAGGCAAAGGTGTTTCGAATTTAATATCTTAGGAATGCCAATTAGACATAGGCAATTAATACCTAAGGCTTTGGAACAGGTTTAGATGGAGGTAAAAGATGCCTCAGGCCGGCCTCTGCCTTATAGAATACCCATCTACACGCTTTCCACAATTCGCAGGCGGTTATAATTCGCTTTTACTGCCCAACGCGTTTCTACCTATAAGATGCTACTTTCGTACATATCCACATGATATCTCCGCGTGTATAGATGCTTTATGTACGTGCATACACACGCGTAGCTACACACGACTAATCCACTTCCCTGCGAATCTCTCCCTCTCTCTCTCTCTCTTTTTCTCTGATGTGAGTGATGCCACTTCTATTATACGAGATAGTACTCGGCAGGTCGATTTTTTTGAACGATCTGCCAACGGACGCAGGAGCTAGCTCCTCGCAGCCGAAGAAAGATGAATAATTATTCGCCCATATTTTGTCACTTTTCTTCAATATTCAGAAAATGTGATTTTTAGGCGGTTTTGGAGCCACTGAGTACCGATCTAACCTCAAAATCGCAAAATTCAATATGGCGGATCCGAAATGGCGGGCGAAAGTACTCAAACTACTCCGATTTTTATGAAAATCAAAATCGAGGGGTTTTTGAAGCCTCTGATTACGAATCTGATCTCTAAATTCCAAAATCTCCAATGCAAACTTAGAAACAGAATTTTTTTGAATTCTTTTAGTCATATTTGATTCATGATTTCGTATTCCGATTCTCTGAGGTTAGATTCTTGATCTGCGGAAGCTCGAAAGACGCTTGGGAATCAATTTATTTTCTTGTTTCTTTCTTACAGAATAAATCGATGAGAATAATTTCTACAGGTTGTAATAAATGAGCGTTTTAACTCTAATGGGTACACGCATTAATCTTTCCGAAAGAAGATGCAATAAATTTAGTCATTTATATAAATTCAGGCTATGCGATATATACAGAGGAGTGATAATTCAGGTGTTTCTTTTTTTTTTTTCTTTTTCTTTTTCTTTTTATTCGCGGCATAAACACAGTAACAAGATTCTTTTACAAAGTATGTAGTAGGCACTACGACGAGACTGGCAATATCTGGGGATTACGCCCTCGTAGCCGACGCGACGCGAGGTTCGTGATATAAATATCGACCATCGTCGTTATCCGGATAATCCTTATAAAGATTGAAATTACCCAGGATCGATTTACCCCCGGGAAATACACGGCGAAATAAATATAACATACCGACCTATATACAGCGGGCAACACCTCGCGCAGCATGCTTCGCGATTTTTAGATTTCGGAGACCCGAAAATTATATCCGATACCAAAATCCGACGATTTTTCTATTTTTTGTATTAATTTTTTACACTTTTTTCGAATCTCGAAACCAAGAAAATCGAACTGGAGAATTTCCAGCCCGGATTTTTCAATCCGAAAGAAAGAAGCACGTTCTCCTGATTTTCGGATGCATGACAACGTCCCTTTTTTTTTCTAAACGCAAAGTTGGGAAAAAAAATAAAAAATTTCCGTCAGGACGTTTGAGGCAATAAAATTGAGACTTTAATCGTGGGAATTGCGGAAGGATCGATTTAATGCTGGCTCTACCGGTTTCGGTAATACGTAAGACCTGTACGCTAGAAGAGTTTTATGTCTATCTGACCTCCTAGAATCACCGAGGAACCGTAAACGGCGATAAACTAAAGCGGGTAGTAGAAGAAGAAGGTAGAAACGTAGGACTAACGTTAAGCGTAGAAAGTAGAAGGATGGCGTAAGACCCTGCAAGGCTATACGAGGCTGAGGCTATACGATCGATTTTATCCCGATTCGCATCGCGCCAAATAGGCGTCAGGGAATACCAAGATTTTAAGCAGTGTCCAATCCGCACTTCAAGCGATTCTCCCCTGCAACGAAGCATAACATCCCCTTAAACTTTCTGGGATGAAATTCACTTCGGTCGATCAATTTCCCGGATTTAGTAGCATCGTTGATTTTCTCTTTCCATTTTCCTCTCAAAAAACTGATTCTCGAAAAAAATTGCAGCCAGATCTCCGAGCCGGAATGAAAATCGAGCTATAGATTTAGAATTCGAGATTTCTTTGGCAAGAAAAATCAATTTTTCCCGAGAAAACTCGACTTTTCTTCAAGGAAAATGAACTTCCCGTCTACATTTTCCTAGGTAAAAATTTTCTCTCTCTCTCTCTCTCTCTCGGAACAATTTTCACAGCTTTTCTAGCAGCACCCCAATTTTTCGTGAGGGTGGAAAGCGACGCAGATGCGTTTTCAATTATCCTAAGATGCTGCAGCGTACACCAGCGCGATGAGCTGATTAAATATAACACATTGATCGATTGGCTGGCTCGTCTAGACATCTGCAACAGCCGACGGTTAAAACTGCCTCGAAATATATAATCCCAAGGGAATTAATGTCGAGCTATAACCCAAATAGAAAAACGCAATTCATAGCACAGAATGCCCTGATGATTTTCCTCCATTTTCCTTCATTTTCTCTTCATTTTCTCTTCATTTTCCTCCATTTTCCTTGATTTTCCTTGATTTTCTCTTCATTTTCCTCCATTTTCTCTTGATTTTCCTTGATTTTCTCTTGATTTTCCTTGATTTTCCTTGATTTTCTCTTCATTTTCCTCCATTTTCTCTTCATTTTCCTCCATTTTCTCTTCATTTTCCTCCATTTTCTCTTGATTTTCCTTGATTTTCTCTTGATTTTCCTTGATTTTCCTTGATTTTCTCTTCATTTTCCTCCATTTTCTCTTCATTTTCCTCCATTTTCTCTTGATTTTCCTTGATTTTCTCTTCATTTTCCTTGATTTTCTCTTCGATTTTTTCAATTATTTTCTTCCAATTTTCCTCGATATTTCTGGACTAATTTTCCCGAGTAAACGAAGTAGAAAAACTTGGTCTGCCGCGTAGTTTATGTATATAAATATGTATTTTTATACCGTATATAAAAACCAGATGAATAAATGCGAGGACGTAACGTGTGTCCTTGCAAAGCTGGCCACTCCGAGCGATTACAACCTGACGAAAGCGTCGGTCTATCTAGCTTATTGGCTTTCTCTGCACACATGTATAGACACTGTGTGTACAGTCTGGACTGAATGACAAGCCGAGATACGGGGGTTGGAGGGATAGAATAAAAAAAGATAGAAATAGATGAAGAGGGATAGGGGGAGAGAGAAGTGAAATAGAAATGCGAAGAAAATAAAGGAGAACGGGATAGATGGATGGATGGATGGATGGATGGATGGATGGATGTGGAAAGGAGAGAATTGTTTTATGGCATGGAAGAATTTGATGGAAATGTTAATACTACCAGTTGCCAAACTGGGTAGGGGGTTCCCACACCGACTATCTATGGACCAAACGATACTCCCAGTTCTCTACGAGCCGTCTGCAGCCATATGTGATCCTCGATCGAGTATCTTGTCGAGGGTTGCCGAAGGGTTTGAGGATAATATAATTGAATAGCTTCGAGAAGGGTAGGTATAACATTTTTTCGCAGAGTCAACCGTATACCCGCCCCATTTTTTTTATCGAGAATCTTACTATTCTTATTATCAAGAGAAAATTTGCTAAACAAAGAACCTCGAGGTTTTTCGAGGAAGATTTCTAAAAAATTCCTGTTCCACCGATCCGGTAAATATATTTCGAGTAAAACTTAACTTCGAGGATTTTAAAGAAAGGGTAAAGAAAGGCGAGCCAGTGCATCCGGTATATGGATTTCTTGGTAGCATTCCAAGTCCGAGAATTGCTAAATACGAGTGTATACTAGGAGGCAGAGAATTCGGGGCTTACCTAAAGTGGAAAAGTTACTTCTGTCAGTTCCCGCGAGCTCCTAGTCCTCGACACAGAGTGCTTTTCATCGGAGTAAATGTGTTGCCGTAAGCGGTAGGTAGCTAAAGCTATTTCAATTTTGTTACATCACCATCACTGGCTCCTAGAGTTAAGATGGGGTCCTAAAAATTCACCTAAATTTTCTCTCTCGCTCTTTCTATCTCTCTGTGCTTTTTTCTCCGCAAAATTTTCCCCTACTCATGCCAGACATGGATATATGCCTTTATTTTACAACCCACCTATAGATATACGGTATGCGTAACGTCATCGCGATCAGACCGGATAAAGAAACGAAGGAGGGCTCGATAGAGATTTTTAATTTTTGGTAAAACGAGGGGTCGCAAAAGGTTGGAGGATTATTCCGGCTCGAGAACTCTTTTGCATTTATATTAGAATAAAATTGAGTGGTATATCCACCTCGACACGCCGATCAGAAAAATTGAGTATTTTAATTAAAAAGAAAATCGAAGACTCATAGCGATCGTTGAAGACGTAATGAACGAGACAGGGCGAAGGAAGAATCGAAGGAGAAGCTTTAACTGTCCTCAGATTTTGATAGATAAATTTCTCTCTTTTCTTTGTCATGAGTGATAAGGGACAGTGATCCCTCGGAAGAACTTTCCTGATAATCAATCAAGGTTTCTGTTTTCACGGTTTATATTGTCCCGCGAGCTCCCGGGTCCGACTCTTTTCCTTTTTCCTTTTTCCTTTTTCCTTTTTCCTAATTTCTTTCTCTCTGGCTTTTCTTATTTTCCTCCTCATTTTTCTTCCTCTTCGACTCAGTTTTATTCTTCTTCTTCTTTCTTCTCATTCTTCTCATAGGTTTACGAGCCGGGATGACCACGTCAATTATATACCTTTCTTCGAACGATTGTGATCCTGTTAAGTGTCGGATTTACGATCGCGAACTTTACTCGATGAGTTGTCTCAGTGACATCAACTCGTGTGTGCAGCCGGGATGGAGAAAAAGAGACCAACGTTTACGAGATTTTCCTCACCGCTCAGACAACGCAATCTTATTCTACGGCCCTCGCAAATTGGACAAGACTCTTGATGAATTATAAATAGACACGAAGCAAACACGGTGGAGAAAGAAAAACAAAATCTTACAAAAATTATCTTTTTATCACACAAAATTATACGAAACTCTGACGAAAATATTATTTATTCGGCAAGGAAACTATTTGATCACTCTGCATTTAATTAATTTTCCACCATTTTCCGAAATTTTCTCAATTTTCCTCAATTTTCCTCAATTTCCTCGATTTTACTTGATTTTAACTCATTTTCCTTCACTGTTCTACGAATTTTTCCACGATTTTCTTTCGTTTAAATTCATTTTTGCCAATTTCCCTCTATTATCTTTGGCTTACCGATATTTTACCGCGACTCTATCCTAATCTCTTTAATTTACATCAATCTCTCTATCTATTATATTCCATTTTCCACGAGCCCCGAAAAATTTCCCCTTGATCTACCTTCGATCTTCTCGACTCCCTTTAATTCCCCTCAATCTCGGCCGAAATTTTCTTCCGAACCTGCATCGTTCTTGTATCTTTAGGGCGGCTGATAAAACCAAGAGTACCAGACAATGTAAGAAAACCGGAGGGGTAAGTCTCGGTGGAAAACTCAGGGTGGATAGGAACAAGGGATGAGTTTCTATTGTCGCAAAGAGTATAGAGAGCGGTTCGCCGCTCACTGTTCCCTCTTCGTTGTTCGTTGTTGGCCCCCACCGCAGGAGGCAATTCATGGAGGTCTGGACGGCGATAATGTGAATCTTGATTAGTGGCTGAGAAGCAGCAAAATTCCCGTTGTGCGTGCCTCAGTTCCTTTCTTCGGATAAATTCTCCCTCTATTTAAACAGGACTGAGTATTCGGTACCGCGGGGGTTGAAACCTGCAGCACCGCGTCGATGCGTCAGTTCAGAGAATTCATATTCTCCAGATCTAGTCGAAGGGTGGGAATAGAACCGAGTGAATGAATGAATGAATGAATGAATGAATGAATGAATAAATGAATGAATGCAGAATCAATGGCTGAATCTCGCGTACGCGGAATGCCAGTTATTACCGAGGCTCTGTGCAGGGGCATCAAAATGAACGAATTAACAAACGAGTGAATTAATTCATCGATCAATTTACGGGCTGGGGTAACCCGAGTGAGGTTTATGGCCCGTACTGAAATTCGCAGACAATGACACCCCCGCTACATCCAGATATCTAAGCTTTAGTTCTGCCCTGATATGCATTAAACACTTTTTACTATCCAATATTGCCGCCAAACTATCCGCACTCATTCATTTTTCACGACTCTTCCAGATTCTCATCGAGTTTTTCACCAAGCTCTCTGGTCTTCCTTAATTTTCTTTCAATCATCGACGATCTGCCCGAATATTCCGTGAAGTTCTTGCATTCTCTTTAACTTTTCTAGTTTTCGTTTTTTTTCCAGGATTTTCCTACAGTCTCGTCGATTTTTCACGATTTTCCTTGAACTTCATTCATTTTCTTCGACTGTATTAAATTTTTCCTGATTTTCCTCCAATCTTGTTGATTTTCTTAAACTTTAATCAATTCTATTCGATTTACTTTACAATTTTTCGTAAACATTTCTCAATTATCTTTTCAATCTCGTCGATTTTCCTCGAATCTATTAGATTTTCTTGATTTTTCTCAAATTTCCTTCACTTTTTTTCACTTTTCTAGATTTTTCCTCGCTATTTCCATCGACTAGCTTCAGCTTTAGCTTTTATACCATCGGATACCGATCGCCATGAAACTCTCTCTTCGTTTTTCTTTCGTTATCAACGGAACCGATTAAATCTGGTTAGATTTTCCAGTGCTGAAGATACACAGAATGCGTGACCAAGGCAGTGCACCTACGTATTCACACACACACACACACACACACACACATATATATATATATATATATAAATTTATATATCTATGTATATATATACATATGTACAGCGTAGCAACGCCGTAATGGAACCAGTCAACTAACAGTAGGTCGTTTCGTATGTAATTTGTAGGCCGAGTTTAGCCAGGAGCGTTTAATTGGTTGGCTAATTGTCCAACGGAAACTGTTGAGTTATCTTCTTCGAATAATTACTTGTTACTTGACTGCCATGCCCGGGTAGCTGTGCAACTGTTGCGGATCGAACCCCCCACGTATATCGACGCGAAGATTAGCTTTCGAAGTACTTTAACTTCTGGAGCTTTACTCAATCAGGATTTCAAGATTAACTGGTAATTACGATAGTTTAGAATCCGTACACCGACAAACAGCTCGACAATCAAAATCCGGTTCTCACTAGATCTCCTCGTTTTCAGATACACAGAATCACCTCCGATCATTTTCGGACATATGTAAGCGAATGTGATCAAATTTTCATCCGACGATATCTCGATAAGGAATCAACGGATTTTAACTTTCGTTAGATCGATCGATGCGCTTTTATGTATCCTAGAACTGATCAGATTTTCAATTTTATCGGTAAAGTAGTTTTTGAGTTATTAAAAAAAGAAAATTTTTCACATCTTTTTTTCAATCAATGATATCTCGAGAACGGATCGACCGATTTCGATCATTTTTTTTTCAATCGATAGGATCAGACCAAACTTGAATTTGATTATATTTTGGAATTATTCGATCGGGCAGTTTTTGACTTAAAACAAGCATTAAGTTCCTCTTAGTATTTTTTGACTCAAAAAAAGAATAATAACGGTGTTTTATTTATTTCAAATCCGCGGATTTCCCCGTAGAATAAATTTAAACTTCAATTTCTTTTGTCTCGCGTTGAAAGGAATAAATTCAAATTTCTTTCTCTCTTTTAACGTCGTCAATTTTCCAAGTTAGTCAAAAAGTTTGAGCCGTATAAAATGACGATCTTTTCTGTCTGGCGTACCGAGATACCAGAGGGGTTGTCTTTTGGTTTGAAATAGCTACTTATGAGGGGGTAGAGAGATAATAAACGTTGTATAGCCTACTCTCGTGGAAGACACAGAAGTACACTCTCGCTCGCATTAGTTTCATGTTTCTTCTTACCTGTTTCTCGGGTAGTTGTATTCGGACTTGGAGTGACAGGTCGGCGTCTCAACCCCCCGAGGTTAAATCTTCCCCAAGGTTATGAGGTTTGAAATATATCACCGACTTTATACGCGTCACATCGCATTAGGAGAAAATGAATTAAGCCTCTATTTCTCCTCGGCGAGTTTTGAGGGTTGTAAAGAGTTAAAACTTGGTTTATCAGCCGTACCATTAGCGGTACGGAAAAACTTGTAGGAAGTAAAACGTGCGTCTATTAAAGCTCTAAAACTTTTGTTCGAAACATTTCTTCGTCAGAGTTATTCCCCGGGAGTTACGAGCGAAAGTATAGGTCGGTGGCTCGTAGAACGATGCGGTTCCAAAAATCGAACCTTCGTTATTTCGGGTCTACTGCATGCGCCTGGTTCGCCCGAAAACTTTACCTTATCCTGAAGGCTCGACCCTCTAACGACCTCTTCGTTGACTGATTACCGCGCCGCGCTACCGCCGAATTTCATAATAATTAATTAGTACCCAAGTTACGCGGAACGACGCGGCGCGGCCATGGCCGTGGCCAAATCTAACGACGCGGTCCGCTAACGACCCCCAGTGCTACAGCTACAGCCTAGACCCACAATTTCATTTCCGTTATTATCCCCGCAGCACCCCTCACTTTTACCCTGCTCAAAAGAAGACGTAAAAAAATAAAATAAAAAAAAAATAAAGCAATAGAAAAAGAGAGAAAAAAAAGTATCGAAAGACACTTCGATTGGTTGTACTAATTAATTTCGGTTCAAACTGCAGGATGAATCAAACGTGTGATATGGGATTTCGAAACTCTTTTGAGCTCGCACAATGCAACGAGCTATATCGTTTTCATGGGTATAATTAATTAGTCAGAACTCGCCGGAGGGCGATGATCAATTCGAATTGAATGATAAGCTATACGGATGCTGTGGGATCGACGGTCATTTCATGATTACACATGTAGTAGAAATATATTACCTGGCGTGGGGTGAATCATTTTTCGTTATTATTCTCCATTTTCATCGATTTTCCTCCGATTTTATTGATCTCGCATCACATCCATCAATAGGATTGAGGTTGTTACCTATTTTCAATTTTTCTATTTCCTATTAGTCTCCGCACATTTTCACCGAGCATTTACCTCGCTTTTCTCGACTTTCATTGGATGTCATAGATTTTCCCATGATTTTTCTCACGATTAGTTCCTCCAAGATCTTGACTTTGAATATTTCCCATTACTTTTCTCTCATTTTCATTCATTTCCCTAAAGTTTTTCCATCCATTCTCTTCTATTTCCCCAAATTTTCTCCAGCTCCGATACGATTTTCCGAACAGCGTTGACCTCCAAAATTCTAAATCCTAAAAATTTTCCATTTCCTCTTATCTTTCGTTCCAGCATCCCGCTGATCCCGCGATCCTCCCGCCTTATCAAACGCGCGAGATTCATCGCCTGCCGAGTGAAAATATATATGTAGGTGGTTAATTTCGTTCTCCTTATACATAATGCATGCATAAAACGGCGGAGTTATGAATTTCTGATCATAAGCAAAGCATAGGCGAACATTGATATTGATAAGCTTTAGAGTAGCCGACAAAACAACGAGCTTTCAAACGACCCCATGCATCCCAGTGCAGTGCAGGTAGCTGATGCAACTGAATTAGGCACCGACGTACTACCTACACACTATACTTCCATATACCCAACATCTTCACGTTATGTGACGAGTAGAACGTGGCTAGAAACTTCGTCGACCTAGATTTTAGCCGTCTGCAACAAATCTTACCGTCAAGAATCCCAGTGCTCTCTCAAAGAGACGAACTGTCTTCTTGATTGAAATCCAGCATCATTATTCACACCGGAGTTTAAGCTGTCAGAGAAACTGTGTGTTTTTTCTTTTTTTCATCATTTTTAATTAGAGATTTATTTTATAATGGAGACAATCGAAGACGGGTAGTGAATAAAATGTCTCACCCAGTGACTGTGGCAGAAGAGTGGTAAAACTAACGTCCGTCTACAGTTATCGATCAAAGTCCAGGTTCGCACTCGCAATTTAAGAGGCCAGAACTCGAGTGGTCTGCACTTAACCGGATTTCCCCTCGATCTACGGTCGGATGCCTTTGCCCAACGTAATGGACTTCTGGGCCTTGAGAATTTCCCGTCAGTTTCTGAATCAAACTGAACGCGAAACGCGAACGCGGACGTGGAAACAGCTTTCATGAGGAAACGAACGTGCTACAACCGGACTTACTTCTCTAATTGACTCATAACTAACGCCTTGTTTCAATCTTGGTTGAAATGGGTTTAAGTTGACAGTCGTACAAGGAAAACTCATCGAATTATACCCCATCAATTAGGGATAACAAATGTAGCTGAGCGGAGCGAGTAGGAAAATAAAATTAACTCGAGAACTGCCTAATCGTTTGATTCCAAAATTTAATCAGCTTCGATTTGAACCAAATCCTATCGATTGGTGAGAAAATGATCAAAATCCGTTAATCGGTTCTCGAGATATCTTTGATTGAAAAAAGAAGGTCCACGCACATGTCTGAGTTCCACGTCTATCTGACCTCGAATTTTTATCTTCGGATCGGTCGAAATAGGGTGGCTTTTCATATTCCTGCTTTGGGGATGAAAAGGTGAAAGAAATCCGCCAGAATTCCCGCTCGCTATTTACCGGTGGTTAAAAATCGCGGGGGGTTGAGGCAGGCTGTTTATCTAGTCCAGAATTTTGTGAGAAGGAAATATGATAGGTACAGGGGTGAGAGATGTTCTGCAGGGATATCGGTGGGTGTATCACAACCTGCTACATAGTAGCGATCAGGGTGTGTCGTCCTGAAGGAGTGTAGCAGGTAAACCGACTCCCCAAAGTTCACTCGAATTCCCATCTGACGTCGGTTTAGCTCGAGTTCAGAGAACCCCGGGTTTTACTGTGCTGAGGATATCGCATCTTACCTAGGTTCATATACACACAACGTGGAGACGTGTCCAGGTGAACGTGAAGCGACAGGATCAGTCGTCCGAACGACTTACTCATCTCGAATGGGTCCATCCTCTATTTTCTCCTTATTCTTATTCTCACCTTATTTCATCCTCTATCCCTCTTTCTCCTTTTTGTTTTACCTCCAAGTGGCTCACTACCAGCGAAACCATTTCATTCATATCATGTTACACACCCTGACGTACAGCCTACGACCTTTTCTTCAAAAGATATGAATCTAAGAGCAGAAAAAGGAGGATCGTAGATACGTTCCTTGTAGATCCTTGTCTCTGACCATTATGTAGATTATTCCTTTAACAAGATCTTCGAAAACAGTTTCAAACTCTAACGATTACCGATCATTTCGTTTTCGATTTATTTTCATCGTTTTCCTTCGACTTTCGTTCATTTTATTAAAATTTTCCTCAATTTTTACCAATTTTCTTCAAATCTCATGGATTTTTCGTAATCGTTTCTTCCCTCGTCAGACTTGAATTAGTTTTTCTTTATTCCGAACCCAATTTTCCTTCGGTTTAATTATTTTCCCTCAATTTTCATCAGCTTTTCTCCAATTTCCATCAATTTTTCACAATCTTTCGAGAAATCGGTGCTCGTTTTTCCTTCATTTCCCCACGTCTCTCCTTCTTGATTCTGATTGATTTTAGTCTCGTTACCATAATGGTGACGATATCAGGATACATTCCCAAGTAGTAAATACCGCGAGACAATAGTCTTTCTTTTTTTGTTAAATAAAACGATAATCGTTATTTAGTTGCACGATCGCATGCTCCTTACTCGTTATAAGGTGTACATTTATTTTTCTGTAAAAAGTGAATAATGCGATTACATATTCTGCGTGACTTGGCCTATCAAAATGGCAAACAATCACCCTTTTACGGTATAAATAAATTAGTACCTACGAACCTCCACGGCGTGGTCCTGCTTTTAACCCAGGGCTTACTGAAATATGTAACATAATCATTCTTCCCCTTCCCATACATAGGTATACACCATACACACCATGCCAGATACTAAACTGAACTATAAACACGGTAAAAATAGCTCAATATATTCATTAATTCAGTATACAAATCAGATATTGGAGTTTTGACTGAAACCTAAAATTATATCAACACCAAATTCTGTCCAAAAATTCCACCCACATTTATATATAGATATATATATACATAGATATATGGTATATACTCATATATTCATTTATACAATACGTATTTTATACAACCCCGGGTACACCTCCAGGCCAGACACGATATAGATGGGATATGGTATCGCTTCATTGCTACCAATCACGACACATTTGCATCTGTTCAACCCCTCATTTTTCCCCATAAGAAAAAAAAATAAAAATAAAAATTGCGTTTTAAAGGAGGAATATAGCTTCCGAAAAATAAACATAATGTATATAGAATCTTACATCTTTGACTTCCTGCTGTGGAAATAAAAAAGGAGATTATTGTAACTACCCCCGAAAATGTAAAGTACAATTTTCACTTGATATGAACGTCAACCATTTTTGGATTGACTTTTTTCGGTATCTTTCTAGCTTTATAAATCCGTGGTTCATCCCCTTTGGAGTGGAGTATCACGGTCGTGATATCTTGATACAAGACTGAAGGGAATTGAGTTGAATTACCTAATTCATTAAATATTATTCTAATTACGAGAGGATTTAAGGACGTATTCGTCTTCTCAGAGTAACCAGAACCTCTGAAACTATCCAATTGAAATCCTTATGCAGCAGCATCTCGTTATAGAGAGACTAAACCAACGACCACCTATACCTAGCGAAAATGGAACTCAAACCTTCTTCGAAATGAACCCATTATCTAAGAAAAAGACAATAGAGAATCAGCGCTATACAATTATGAATAAAGGTACGGAGAAAAGTAAGTAAATATCGAGAAAAAAAATTGAAAAGAAGGAATTGTCGAAACTGGAATAAGACGATTGGTGAAAATTGTACGAAAATCAAAAGAGAACGAGTTTCTTTTGAAAAATCTAGAAAAAAAAAAAAACCGATCGAATTTGAAATAAAAATGAAAAACGGATGAATTTGAGAAAAGTATGGGAAATTAGGGAAATGAGGGGAAAAAAAGAGAGACATTTGTCGGTCAGTCTTATACTCGCGCCATCTGGGTCGCGTAGCTGGCTATTATTCGATCGGCGTGTTCGGCGGCAGAGGCAGTCTTATAAAACTCGGACGTTTACAAATTAAAATGGAGGTCGTGCACGGTAAATTTAAAAACAAGCCCTAATTACCCCAAAAACACGGACTCTGCACGCATACGGGAGTGAGTGGTAGAGGCCTGGCATAAAACGGCAAGTGGGAAAGCAGCCGGACGGCGCGGCGCGGCGCGGCGCGGTGCGGTCCGGTCCGTCGCGACGCCGCCACAGCACACGACGACCCGCACCCACCCCGCGTTTTGATATTCATGTTTCCAGATTATTTACGACTTGGTGTACAAGATCATGCACGCGTCGCGTATATTATAAAAACTTCTACCCTCTCGCCACACTGCTCGACCAACCACCCACCCATCTACCTACCCGCACCCCCAGCCGCCCCCACACGCGGCAAGCACAGAAAAGTGGTCAACTAAGTATACATATACATGTGTGTGCATGTATATCTATCTTTGTCGCCATAGGCGCGTTGTCGAAAATTTTCGATCATTTTTACTCGGAAAATATACAAAGTTCAATCGGGTTCTTCAAATTGTACATTTTTCTCAGTTTTTCTTTCGATTTTATCCAATTTTCATCCTTTTTTCGTATTCTTTCCTTTTTATTAGGCTTTCTCGTAGTCAGTTTTCATTCATTTTCGACAAATTTCGTTACCTTTCGTTAAATTTTCGCTATTTTCATTTCATTTTCTCAATTTTCCTCGAATTTTCATCACGTTCCATCGACTCTTCTTCTCTTTTCATCAATTTTCCTTGTTTTTCCTCGATTTTTTATTTTCGTATGACTTCCTTGTCCTCGCGATCGACTTCCCTCGTCACGTTCTTAGATTCTCTCCGATGTTTCTCAACTTGTTTTGTAGAATCTTCTTGATTTTCCCTAAATTTTCATTAATTTTCCATAAATTTTTCTCGCCTGTTCTAAACCTTCGTTATCACTTTATCTCTCATTATCTTAGATTCCCGTCGATCTTTGTTCATTTTCCTAAAAATGCTAATGACTTTTCTCGAATTTTCATTCCATTTTCTCAGTCTTTCTCATTTTTCATCGGATTTTCTTCATTTTTCCTTATTTTTCTTCAATTTTTCCAAAGTTGATCATCATTTGATAACTTCACGTCGATATGTGACAGGATGACGGATACTGTGATAAAGAAAACCCTTAAAAAAATGAATTTCGGCGCCAATGCGAGTCGTGAGTCGACTGACCTTCTTTATTCTTGTACTCTACGCTGAGAGTTTTTACGCAGGCGCATAACTCCGGTGTAGTTTCTAGCGATTGGTATAAGTGAGGCACAGGGTGAGGAGTTCTATTCGAGGGTACAATTCACCCCCTACCCCTCTCTTTATCCCCCACCCTACCCCGTCCCGCTTTACCTACCCCTTGCAATGTCGACCCTGTGTCAAAATAGAGCTAAGGGTAGAAGAAAGGGTGGCTAGCGATAGACCCCGGCGTAGGGGGTGTGGCAGAGACACGCGTTCTACGCATAATTCATACGCGAGCTTGCTTGCTTGCGAGCTTCAGAGACCGAACTACGAGTGTGTTTCACTGCCCGATCCCGATAAGCCTCCCTGAACCCCAGAAGCCAAGTGAATTGCTTTCGCTTCGACAGCCCCAAAGTCGCTAGACAAACGAATTGAGAGGAAAAATTTTTTGAAAAAAAAAAAACAAAGAGTCGATAAATTTCCGGAAGAAAATATCCCAAATTCAAACGAGCATAATTATTTCACGTTTTTCATCGTTTTTTATACAATTTTCACGAATTTTCTTCACTTCTTTCACCTTTCTTTACATTTTCATTAATCTTCCGTTTCATTTTCTTCAATCCAATCGAGTGTCCCTGATTCGTCACCAAATTTTCTTCATTCTCCACGACTTTTATAGATTTTCATTGATTTTTCCTCAAATTTTCTCACTTTTCTTAACATTTTCAACGATTTCCATTTTCAGTTTATTCAGTTTCCATTGGATCTACATCGATTTTACGTGAATTTTACTTCATTATTTACGACTGTCTTAAATTTTCTTCATTTTTCCCGACTTTCTTCAATTTTCATTCACTCTAGAAATTTTGACTATTATTTTTTATCGCATTCTCTAGGGCTGCGGCAGGGACAAATTAATGCGATAGCTCTAGGGACGAACTACTACCTCAAGTCCACTGCTGCAGCTATTATAGATAAGTAAATGACTTTGTTAATTAGTACTGTTCTGAGTATAATAGGAAGCGTAAGAGAATAGGGTGAAACGCGCATTGCAATACTACAAGCGAACTTTATACACTCTCTTATTCTTAGTCTTCAGGTATTACAGACATTCAAATTGTTTAGTATAGCTTATAGTCTAGATATCGAATAGATAACTGCATATGGAGGAGGAAAGCTGCATTGTTAATATAACAACATCCAACGATGAATTAAACGGCACTATTACCCGCTGCTAGAAGTGCATTCTCTTTGTTCAAAGAGACTACGTACTCGGTTCGACGGAGAAGTAAAATAGAAACTAATTATACGCTAGAGATAATATCATTTGAATTATTGTCAATTATCATACAAGAATAAGTCGGGTGAATTTATTAACAGTAAGGTGGATGAAAATTACGAGGAGAATTTTAAGACTTACCAACGGTGAGAATTACGAAAGCTGAAGATCCGAAGGACCTAACCTCTTAAACTTGAAATTCCCACATGTAGTCATTCAGGGTTTAATAACTCGGGCTGTATCGATCGTATCGGAACCGATAAGGGTTCAAATTAATCGTCTTGATATAAACTTTTTGGAAAATAAAGTTTCAAAATCCTGGAAATTATTTTTTACACCGTGAAGTTATCGATTGAAGTACATAAAATGGCTCTCGTACAGAATGGACTATTTCTTGTCTTCAAATCCTGAGAAATAGACCGAAATTTTCGGATTTTTGGAGCTACGGTCTTCTGGACTTTCGGAATTTCAATTTTGATAGTAGAAAACTTCGTACGGTATTTTTTTTACGGGAAAAAATGAATAAAAATGAAACGAAAGTTGGTCAACTGGTCCAGAGTTAATTGTTTAACGAGGAATTCTGTTGAAAGTAACTACCTGCGGCGGATGGATCAGCTTCAGATCCACAAAGCCGTGTTATACGAGTATAAAAGTAGGTATAAGCCCAGGTTTCCTAATTGACCGTTTGAACTCGGTCTGGGCCTGAATACGACTCTGACAAGTTAACATAGTCGTAGAATTGCATAGTGGTCAGTTAAGATTTCAAAGTATCATGTTTCCCCCCGGTTTTTTGATTGTATCGCGATTGCTGCTCCTGCTGCTGCCGCTCCAGCAGCAAACTCGAGTCTCTGCAGGGTATAGGTACAGTTCAGGGCTTCTTAGCTCTTCGCCGTTGACGCATATCTCGGTTTCTCGAGCAAAAGTTATTTTCGTTCGTCTGGTGGCAGTCCCACAGATCGCGTCTTATAACTTTCTCAGAAATAACTGCATCTAGGCTTCAGCTCGCTCGCAAACTTGCCTTTTTCATTTTCATCGAGTGCTCGGTCCGTCTGGAAAAGTCGCTTTTCATCGTTTAAACGGATCCCTTCGCGCTTTTGAAACCCTAGTCTACGAAGAGACGGATCTAAAGAAGAGCGAAGGTCCTTCCGTTTGACGAACTCGACGAATCGTCTTGAAAATGTATGAAATTTACTTGATTTTAAATCAAAAATCAAAATAGAAGTAAAAAACGGAAAAGATTAAATTCTCTCCCGATGCTAAAGAGGTCTAAGTGTGTAATATGGCAGCTCAAAACGAAACAGTCATTACGACTGCTGTTGCTGCTGCTGCTACAGAGGGAGGATCTATTAAGGCGTTTGCTACGAAAGCACGAGGGTAAAAAATGAATAGAAAGAATCTCAGCGAAAGAGGGAAACGGAGAGAGAGAGAGAGATAGATAGATAGAGAGAGCTGGAGAGGGAGAGGGAGATTGGAGGCAGAAGAAAAGGGAAAAAGAGAAGTACTCGAAACGATGGGAAGGAATTTAATGTTGATATTTCAGTTTTCCATTAAGGCTTTCCCTCAATGCTCCTTGAATGTTACCGTCTTTATTTTATCTCGTTTATTTCCATTTTTGAATTACGTGATACAGTTGTCTTAAGAAATCCTTAAGAATACAGGAATCTGGGCTTGGGTTGGATTTCCGGATTTCAGGAAAATCCCGAAAACGAAAGAATATCGTTTCCACGTCGTCCGCTTCGAATTTCCTCCCGCTCAGCATCCCCGTTCCTTTTTGTCTTCTACTTGCAATTTTATCATATTTTATTGAATTTTCGATTTTCATTTACTTTTTTTTCTCTTCCCTCCAGTCACGGCACATACATACGCCGCGGTTCACTGGTACTGCATCCGCACGTCCCTAGGCATACCCGAGTTCAGGATTTATGCGTATTAAATATAGGAGCTTTTAACCGCAGCAGCACCACCGGCACCCCCAACATCTCGCTGGGTTCGAGTATTTATGCGCATTTAGTCAGTTTATTTCCCCAAATTTTTTTTTTTTTTTTCTTTTCGTTTTTTTTTCTGTTTCCCATTTTCCTTTCGCCCCCAATTTTTTCGTTCCTCTTTTTCTCGTTCTTTCCATTTTCTTTATCTCTCCTATAGTCTCGTCTTTTCTCCGTTTTGTTCAATTTTTTCAAAGTATACCAAGTATCCCCCCCCCCCCCCCCCCCCCCAAAAAAAAAAACAACAATTTCGCTCAACGAAAGATCAAACAGAATGTTTATTTTCGATTTTCCAAATTTCGGATTTCGGGGAAAGAGAATGAATCGGAAAAAACACGATGGAGAGAAGGGGAAAGGAAAAATTTGGTAAATCCTCGGCGAGAAATTTCCAAAAAAATTTGCAACGTTCCAAATTCTCGAACGAACGATATATTTCGTAATTTAACGAAGTACAGACGTACGGTCAGAAACCCTGCCTAAATACTGACGGTCTGATAAATTTTCCAACGCTATCTCCCCACCCATACCTATGCCAGGAATTTATTTTTAGATTCCATTTCCCTGTTCCAAGGAGGCCATAATATACTTCAGATATATACACACGAGGCTAAAGGTCAAGCGGCGATAACCAGGGCTGCTGACCCGAGTTAGTAGCTTATAATGATTCGATAAGTGCGTTATAGTCAAGTGAGAGACTTACGATTATTAAAACGACGCGCGAGTCTGTATACCCGAAGATTAATTAACTATTAATTATATCTAAGTCGTCGCGAGGGCCCGTCAACTCCTATTTTTTATTTTCTATTAATATACTCTCGGAGCAAACTATATCCTACGACAAACCCCAGCTTCTGTACTCCAACCGCTAATCGTTTTCCCAGTCTGTGTGAAAATTATCTTAGGAATAATTGCCAGCGATTAATCGCTATTTATCGAGGAAATTTGGACCTTGGATGTTTTTTTCGTTTGAAAGCTTTTTCCCAACGCCGTGCGGAAAATTCGATTTTTCGTACTGTTTTGCGTGCGCAAACTGTCAGACTTCCCGACGGATTCTCTAAGCGTGCGAAAAATTAACTTCGTTAGGAAATTAGTAGTTTATGCGACGATATATTTTTTTACCCCCGTGCTCAAAGTTCGTACTTTACGCACGCGGGGTGAAAATTAGTATATTGCGCAACTAGTGCGAAAAACAGGCGATTCCCGCATCAGCCGTGTTTGTCGCATATTTTTCGCGATCATTGCGTAATTTACGATTTTCGAATCCACTATGTAGACTCCGGGGAAACTACCCCTTAAAAAATTTTCTAATTAGCGCGTTAGATCGAAGAGTTTCGCGAATTTTGGTCACTTTTTTTATTTATTCATTGGAATATCGGTTAAAAATTTCGAGACACGATTCTGAGGACTGAGAAGCCGATTTATTTATTTACTAAATCAACCGGGGGTCGTAATCTCGGTTATAAATCTTCGGGAGAGTGTTATTCGGGTCAAAGCCTTGGGTTTACCGTGGGGTGGTTCTCGGCCCTAAGAAACGATGGACTTTGAGTGATATTACGTAATTTCCTCTAGGTGCCTTGATTATAATTGGGCATAGAACTTTCGATGCAAAGTATACGCGGAGCTCGGAGGCGGGTGTAATAAATATATTAAATCTGTAAAATAATTCACTGAGCCATAACGGTAATCGTCGCGACCTCACCGACATGAATCCTGAATTGCATTGTACACTCGCGATACTGCGATCAAAAAACATGAAAATATCCCAAAATGATTGCCGTTACGTGTTCCAGGACCATCTCCGTTTCCCAGTCCTCGAACCCTCAACCCTCGACGACGACCTCGCTCTCTTCTCTCTCACGTGCTTTTGCTCGTTCTCCTTTTTCCCTGAATCGGAAATCGATCGGGAAAATTTTTGCAAATTTTTTTTGCCAAACTCGGGGTCGGTTCTGGTTCCTCGGTCTCGTTTTAATGCGGCTAACGATTTTCCGACCCGTTTAATCAAGCTGTAAATTAAGTATAACGTATTACAGACACAGGTATACCTAGTAGACAAATTTCTGGCGCTGCAGGCTTTGTCTGCGTAGATATAGGCGGTTGGCAATAAGCTAGATCCTGTATTCTGGGACACCATGTACGCCAATTGGACCGCGGAACATTCGCTTTATCACAGGGGGTTTAATTGCTAGCAATCAAAGACCTCGTAACCCAGGACAAACCACCTCGACCCACAAATGAGCGTCGCGTCGCGTCGCGTCGCCTCGCGTCGATTCTCGGCTGTGCAGCGATCAGATCCTAAATGGGTGAATCCCGTTCTACAATTTCGATTTTTCACCCATTTTTTTCAAATTCTTCGAAGTATATTCAAAATATTTGGAAAATGAAAACGAACGTGTGTGCAAAATTTTCATCCCTATTCGAGTTCGTCGGAAATTTTCAACGGAATTTTTTTTCCTTTTTTTTTTTTTGGAACTTTTTTAACGGAAAAATGTTTACGCAGTTTTTTTTTTTCTTCTTCATTGCGAAAGTAGGTACACATCTTTCGAGACGGATCGAGATTAGAATTGGCCGAGTTCTCTGAGGGAACGTGTATCTCATACAAAACGATGGTCTTTCAATTTCCGATATTTTTTACGTCTGTTTTTACATTTCAATTTCTTACTTTTCAATTTGGGAATGGATCGATCGGGTTTTTTCCTTGTCGTTATTATTGTTATTACTATTATTATTATCATTAACATTTTTTTCATCTGCCACAGAGGAAAAGCATAAAAAGTACTGGCTTTTATTTTCTAATTACTCCCGTTGATTGCGAGTTTCCCTTTTTTTTCAGAAAAAAAGAAGGAGAAGGAGAAGAACAACAACAACAACAACAACAACAACAAAAAAAAAAAAACGCAAATTGGAAAAAAATGAAGAAGAAGAAGAAGAAGAAAAACACAGAGAAAAAAAGTAGAAGATGGAATTACGAAAAATTGTGTGAGAGAATGCGAAAAATGCACTTTTCACGTTGATTCGGGTAAATCATTGGCGAATTCTGGCTAAAAATCAATAAGAATCCAGACATTGACCGAGACGCGATCCGCTGTATCGATTCCGCGGATAATCGTGATCGGCGAAAATTCTCTCGCAGAGAAGACGAAGAGGAGGACTACAGTGTTCCTCGACGAACTTTGCGGGTCCATAACTCCGTTGATACTTAATCGATTTCGTCAAATTTTTTTTTTAAAAATTCGTCAGGCCTCGAACTATCAGCCCTGTGAATTTCATCAACGAGTAGCGAGCGGTTCGGTAAATATGACGCGATCTTTGAGCGCGCGGAAAATTTCGCTCGCGGGTGAGACGCGAACGATTTTCAATCGCGATCAACGCTTTCGAACAAATTTCCGATTTTCCTCTCTTCTCTTTTGTTCACATTTCCCGACCCTACTGAGAGACGGAGAAGAATAGAGCGAGAGGGAAGCTGTGATAGAAATAAAATTTAAAAAAATGAAGAAAAAATGAAAAAAAAAAAAAATTAATAGTTGTAATATATGTTATTATGTAATATGTAGAAATCGTATACCCGGAATCGTGGAATAATATAATAAATGAGGAAATAAATCTTCGTTTCTCCCGATGCTATTGCCACCGCCGCTGCGCAGTCAACTGTTTCCTGATTAACTATCGATTAGTAATTAGTGACTCGACGCAAATCCCAAACGATTTCAACCCCGCAACCCCCCGTCTCTACCCCTACCACCTTCCCGCGAACTTTCTCTGTAATTACTCCGCACTCTCTTTTACATTGTATATACTATACATATACATACGATATAATTTATTTATCGGATTACAAACGTAAAGGAATAAGTAAAAGAGAATCCGGACGAAACGAAGATGCGAGAGGTGAAACGGGACAGGGATCAAGGGTCGAACTACCCCTTCGATTTTTATATCTCATCGAAATATGTCTAATAAACAACGGGGGGAGGAAAAAATGAAATAACGAAAAGAGAGGAGACAACTGTTTCGTGTGTTTGTGTGTCTATATAGGTGTAGCATGGGCGAGGGTTGCATCTGTTCAAATAACCGATAATATCATTATTTGGAAAACGGTTACCTCCACTTCCTCCACCTTATCTCTTCTGACTCTAAGGGGTGTATGTGTTTAGATAATTCTGTTTATTTATGTTAGGTGTATGTATGTATATATATATATATATATATACACGTTTGGAACATCTTAATCTGTTCTTTAGTCGCTCCCCTAGGCTGTCACGTCAGTCTGACTGTCTCTACCCGAGTAGAAAGTTGGAGTAAACGCAGCTTAAAAGATCGTAAGTTGGTGTATTTCCTGATGAGAAGAAAAAAGGAAAAAAAAAGGGGGAAAAAAAACCGAAAAAAAACTTCGGGACGATAGGAAGAAAGATTATTTCAACCCTTGAAACCTGAGGGGCTCAAGAGTCAAGATAAACGCTGAATAAAAATTCTTTTCGGAATTGGTTTATGGATTCTTTTCGAATTTCAGCCGATATACCAAAAGTATCAATTTCTTATTTATCAATCAATCGATCACTGCGATCCAGATAGCGCAGCGAGCATCTCTTGATTATATTTTACCCACATTTGAGAAAAAAAATGGTTCCGGGTTTTCGAAACTTGTTTTTCCAAAAAGTAAATCTCGAGACGATCGATTTGACCGCTTATCGGTTCCGATACGATCGATACAGCCCGATTTATCGAACAATGAATGAATAGATACGCGAATTTCAAGTTTTGGAGGTTAGATCCTTCGGATATCTTCAACGGTGTTATTTCTTTGAAAGTTTCTACGGGTATATTAACTGAATTGAATAACCCTGCACCGATCCAAACTGGTATAAAACATATATCGCTGTCCGATAGTAAATGAGCCGTAGCTGAAAACGTCCAGATGGGTTTAACAGGTGAGATGAAACCGATGCGAGCCCTACAGGAGTGATGGTACTGAGGTATTGGCATCTGCGCCATGTTTCAGGTAACAGAGTCTCTCTGCGTCGACAAATTGATACATACACGTACTATCCTCTACCTTTACATATATACATATATGTTAATGCGTACATAGGCGAAGGTAAAGGTGTCGAGAGAGAGAGAGTGAGAGAGAGGGAAAGAGAGAGAGGAAAGGATGTGAGGAGGATGGGTGGCCTCTCGTATGACCAGCCATGTGCATTCTTAAAGCATTGGTCACAGTGTGAGTAAAGAGAAGAGAAGAGAAGAGATGAGAAGAGATGAGAAGAGATGAGATGAGATGAGGAGAGGAGAGGAGACCGGAGGAGAACTTTCACGAGATAATACACAACGTGTATCCATCCGTGACCCGGGTTGATGCGGAGGCTGTGGGAAGTTTAATTGTACGGTATAAAACGTGGATTGGCCAAATTAATACATCCGACGTATAAATTTTCGAGGAGCAACAAAATAATTAGTCAAATAAAATTTTCGTTAATCATGTTTCAAAAAAAATCGTTACCCATGTCGATGGAAAATGTTGAAATAATTTTTGTTCGCATCAGTTTTCTAGATCGTTTTACTTCGTATAGTCGAAATTCCAGACTCGAGAGAAAAAAATCGAAATTCCGAAATTTCAGACCCTCGAAAATCCAAAAATCTGTAAACTATATTATAATAAATAAATGAATAAAAAATCGTACGAATAACTGAGTGAAATCATTCCGGATCAAAGTTTCTCCAGGTCGTGGCTCACCGCGGTGTTTCATAGAAATTTTATTTCCGCGTTTTGAATATTTGAATATTCATATAAAACTATATCCGCGAATACATGGCGTAGAAAAGTCGGTGATGTTCTTCGGGTTGGGATAAAAATTGATACAAGTGGTATATTACCGCACATAATGGGTTGTAGGACACGTTTAAGGCGTGGATATAAGGATGTGGTTTAATCACGGTAAAAAAATTCGAGATGAGTTATATTCCCAGATCCCGGATATTCTTCTTCGTCTTTTTTTCTTAGAATAAAAAAAAAAGACAAAAAAATGAAAAAAATAAGAAGTTCAACGGGATTACGATACCCGAAATCAAATCACAACTCCAATAAAAATAATAACGTCAAAAATTGTACAAATTTTCAAATCCTTTAGGTTCAAAGCAATTTTTGAAAAACCTTTTTTTACACACATAATATATATATATATATGGATGATTATTTGATGTGTGCAGAGGATTACAGCCCTTATACAGATCCTGAGGTAATATGTCACGGCGAAGATGATGTAACGTCAATATTTAAGAGCACGTTCATTTTATTTTTTTATTTATTTTTTTCTTCTTCTTCTTCTTCTTCTACTTCTTCTATTTTTCTCCGGACGAAGAATTCACTCCTAGGTATATAAACGTACACTGTACATATATATATATATATACATATATAATATATATATATGTTATGATTTTTATTTTAGCTCTCCGTGTCTTCAACGGCGATATAAGTATTAGGGACGTATAGCTAGCTAGCCAGCGATGGACGTGGTGTAAATATGCGATCCCTGACAAATAAGGGTTGTTTGCTCTGGGTGACACGGGTTCAAAAATAACACGCTTCTAGTTATAGTATTATATCTATATATGTATATGCGGACATGGGTAAAATTCTGAAATATAAGAAAAAGTACGGAGACGAAAAAGAGAGGAAGATAAAATGAATAAATAAATAAAACATGGACTCGGTTCTTCTACGCAAACATTATCTTATACTTCAAGTACGTACATATGTAGCAGCATATACACATCTATATCGTTTCTATGGAAATCAAAATGAATTATTTTCCATTTTCCATATTATATTCATTATTTTCAATTCGAGAGTCGTCACAGATTCGCTGATGTAAATTTTGAAATTTTCCGCTACCAGTTTCCAGTCTTGGGGGTTCTTAGTTCTGAAGTCGTTATTTTCAATTCAGAATTATCGATTCAGTAATCTGAATCATCCGATCTATGATCTTAAAATTTCATCATTGTGAATTCAGTATTCTTTCGATTGCCATTTTCAATTCATACTTTGATATTCGTAATTTTCAATTCACAATTCTAAGACTTTTAATTCTCTATCCGATTCCCTCAACTCAATACTCCCAATCCCCCAATTTTTCGATTTACAATTCAGAATGATGCGAGTCTTGATTCTCAGTTCAAAGAATTTAGTATAAATTGATCTATTATATTTTGTATTCATGAATTCCGGTATAGAATACCATTCCTGCAATTCAGCAATCTTCAATTCGATTCACAAATTCATCTGGATTCTGTGCAAAAATTCGAAAAATCATACGATTCATATAATTCTCATTTCGATCAATCGTCGATTTTTGTAATTCAACAATTTTCAATTCAACTCAAAAATTCAGGTAATACTCGTATGAAAATGAGAAAAATCGTACCATTCATATGATTCTCATTTCTATCGCTGGCCAATTTTTTCCAATTCACTATATTTGAAATTCCTGATTTGAATCGCTGGTTCTACAATTTTTCGGTAAAAAAAATGAAATGAAATAAAATAAACTAGCATGAATGACCGGAATTTTATCAAATTTTCTTTCTTCTCGCTTTCTTCTATCAAGCATTTCCTCCACGTAATTCTAATCCGAGAATCAGATAGGTGATACAGCAGTAGCACCGTCAGGGATTATTTATTGAAAGATAACAGAGAATAGTCTAGCCGCGTAGGTGGGTATATAAGTACAATTTATACTTTTTGACGAGCAAGGGTCGTCTTAATGAATTTAGTAAATATCATAGGTATGATTCTTATACCAACGAGAACCGCTCGAGTTTCGGGGTCGATAAATGAGAAGAAAAACAAAAAAAGAAAAATAAGAAGAAGAAGAAGAAGAAGAAGAAGAGGATGAGAAAATTGTGGAAAGAAGCTACGACTGCAAAGAGAGAAAGAGAGAGAAATCGTCGAATCGGATTAGGGCGGTGTCGCGCTCCCTCAACTGGCACTATTTCCGGTCCCGTAAACCTCCGGAGGCAGCTAACGAACGAGAAAGACAAAGAGAGGGAAATCTCTCTTTTAATCGACTTCAACGCCCATTCGATGTCACCGCGTACCTACTTCCAGTCTCGGAGTAAAAAAAAATTCGAAAAAAATATCGAAAAAAGTGAAAAAAAAATAAAAAATAAAATCACTCAAACCTCAACGTCGAGGATAATTCTTCTCACTTCCCTCTGTTCGCCATCTTTTCTTACTTTGGAACAAAAAGGACTCTTCGTTGGCTGAAAATTCAAAAGTCCATTTTTTTTTCGATAGGACTAGGCTGAAATTATTGAAATTTCGAATCTTCCCGGGGATACCGGAAATGGGGTGAATCCATTTTTCGAAAGAAGAAGAAGAAGTCATTCGGTGGACTGGCGTATGATATAAAAGTTTGTACCTATAAGGAGCGTTTCGTGTTCGTAGGAAATAAGAAAAAGTAAAAAGAAGACGTGTGACTGCAGTAGAGCCGGGAGGATCGAGAGAGAAGAAGAAGAAGAAGAAAGAGGGGCCTCGTGATGGCCTCTTTGCATGTTACGATTCCGCGTTCGCGCCTGGGGCTGCCCAAATGACCAGTCATAAACTTGTAATGAGCCCTTAGTTCCTGAGTTCCTATATCGAAATGTGCATGTACGTATGTATGTATGCATTTATCCAAGTGTGGAAGAGATACGTGCAGCTACACGTCTACGATGTATAGACACGTGTGTTTGAACAGCTATTTTTCATTTCACTTCTCGAAGAAAACTTATAAGGATTTCTGATTCCGTTTATATATTTTAACTCGACGTTACGACACGTTATGGTATACCTTACGCCGATGGTAACGAACACTGATTAATGCTTCACACTAGGTTTTCACCATTTTTCCTCAAATTCGTTTTCGAATAAGTTAGTAGAGCGGATTGCTGGATTAAAGTTCTGAATTTTAAATATTTTCGCGGTAGTCTGCGTAGCCGATTTCAAAAACTTTCAAACGAAGAACACTGGAGGTTCAAAGTACCGAAATCTGAAGACGCGGAAGACCTAACCTCCAAAACTTGAATTTCGCACATCTATTCATTCAGTGTTCGATAACTCGGGCTGTAGAGATCGTATCGAAGCCGATAAACGGTCAAATTAATCGTCTCAAGATCAGCTTTTTAGAAAATGAAGTTTCAAAACCCTGTCAATCATTCGTGACGCCGTAAAGTTATCGATCGAAGTGGATAAAATGGGTCTCGAATAGAACGAACTATTTCTTGTCTTCGGATCCTGAGAAACAGACGGAAATTTTGAATGTTCTAAACTTCGACGTGTCTAAAAATTTGATTCGCTGAGATCTTCGATCCCCAAAGTTCATTTTTGCAACAGCGAATATTTTGTGCCGTTTTTTGTATGATTTTTTTTTTTTTTTTCAAATTCTGTTCGCACGGACGGTAGACGTAGCTTTCTAGAAAATTTGTAACTCTTATGTCTTCAAGCGTTCGTTTTTGCCCCTCGTTCTCGGATCTTTTCCAAGACCGTCAATCATAACTTGAGCTTAAAGAGTTGGAACTGCAGGAGGAAAGGAACGCGAGAATTTCGAGACTCCAAGACTTCAGACTTCAGACTTCAGACTTCCAAGCGGCGATGGATGTGCCGTTGTAACTCTTGACTCTGATAAATCGACTGTAATCGATTATTGTGTTTAAAATGATTACCCTCTATGTATTGAAGTACGGCAGCGACGATCGGATTTTTCAAGCTCAAAGAATAGTTTCATACGGTAGAAAGTCGATCATTATTATCATTCATATTCTCGTCAACTCGAAAACCGCTGAATCTATCGATTCCAAAATTTGACGAGATTCAAGCTGGACCAAATCCTATCGATCGATAAAAAAATGATCAAAATCCATCGATCGGTTCTCGAGATATTTTCGATCGAAAAAAAAAAAGAAGTCTAAATTTTTCTTTTTGCAATAACTCGAAAACTACTAAACCGATAAAATTGAAATTTGGATCAGTTTTAAGCTGCATAAAAACGCGTCTATCGATTCCACGAAATTAAAAATCGGTCGATTCGCGATCGAGATATCGTCGGTTAAAAATTGACCGGAGGTCATTCCGGGGATCTGAAAACGTGGAGATCCAGCGAAAACTCGACTTTTCATTTTCGGGGTGGTTGAGATAACTCCCCTTTCGAATTGTGGAAGAAAGATCTAATTCCTTGAAATATTTGACGGTATAAGTTGAAAAAACGAAAAAGAAGAGTCAGAGGAGGGTTAAGCTCCCACCTATCAACGACCGCCACATTATTTTCGTACTCCGAGATAAGTTGGTTGAAATTAATCATAACGTTAGTAAAACACTTTGGTTTTATAACGGATGTGCAGTTAAACGTCGCCAGCCAAGGCGTCGTACTGCACCGGGTTTCTAGCTTATAAATACCCCGGGGGAAAGAAGACGACGAAGAATACGAAGCCGAAGACGAAGAAGAAGGGAGAAATATGGAAGGAGAAGAGAAGCGGTCGTTTGGGTGGCACGCAGGAAACCGTAATCTATATTTTAATCAGCAAAGACTTAAATATCAACTGCTTTATATTTACGAGGGTTAAGCTGCCGCGTGTACCAAGGAATTTATTATGTAATACAGGGCATAACGTTATATCGTCTTATCCTCTTATTTCTCTACGATATAAACCCCCGAAGAATCTCTCGCCCCTGTTCTATAATTTTTCTCCCCTCCCACGGGAAAATGGGAAGTCCCAAAAAAAAAATCGGAAGAAAAATGACCTCGTATAAAATTAGAAAAATTTCCGACCGTCCGAAGCTTTTTGGTTGAAAAAAGGAAACAAGGAAATGATTTTTGGCGTTGAAAAAATTTACGAGGATTCAATTTTTTTCGAATATCAAAAATTCGTGTCTTTTCACAAGATTCCGATGACCCGGATTTATCTATCGCGGTTTATCTGCTGCAGCTGATTAGCGACAGTCGTTAATATAATTTAGTGATTTGTAGAAAGAGGAATAAAATCGGTAATCTCCTATCGTTTTTTACTTTCTTCATTTTTTGTCGTCTTTAACTTGTTTAGAAGATAATTATTATAAATTGAATATTTTACAGGATAATATTATCTACACAATAACGAGGCGAGTGAATTATATCTCTGAAACAAGAACAAGAATAAGGTAGAAAGAAAGTAAAAGAATAAGAAGAAGAAATTTAGATAAGAGAGAAATACTTGAGATAAATAATTGGTCCAGTTTGGTCTACCAGTTTATTTATAGGGAAGCGTATATGGGTGATTCTGTGAATTACGAACCACACTCGAGGGTCTCCATAGTTTCCAATTTTCTTCCTACTCAATTTCGGGCTAATTTTTCTATAGAAATGAAAATGAAATCGTGAATATATAAGTGGCATCGATGCATCGAAATTACGTTCGAATTTAGAAGATTTCCAAAAATCGCCTCGTTCCTTTTCCAACCCCTGATACGTCTGTATAAAAATAACAAAACTTGTTAAATAATCGACGGAATCACCCATAGATATATATATATATATATATATATATATATATATATATATATATATATATATATATATATATATATACCATGTGTCCGACTATAAAATAACGTATTTAAATAAACGTCGGACTATCTTGGGCATAATTATACTAATATTAGACTCGTCTTCTCCGAGGTGAGGGAAGAAGAGAATCGAAGAAGAAGAAGAAGAAGAAGAGAAGAGAAGAGATGAGAGAGAGGGATGGAGAGGGCGAGGGTGAGGGAGAGGGAAAGGAAGGGAGGGAAAGACGGTCGGTGAATTCGCAACGGGCAGTTTTGCGGGAGATTAATTGCATAGGCAGAAAGTCAGGCATAGTCAGGGAGTCAGGGGAGCGAGGCAGTTCTTGAAAGTGTGTGGACTACACGTGTATTACATGTTCGTAAGTTGGAAAAGTACGCGTTCTGGAGGCCTACATGTTCCGTGGAGTAACTGACTACCTACTACGGGCGAGAGGGAACCGTCGACCGACGCAGGAAGACGCGACGCCACCACGCGATCCCGTATCATTTTTAAACACTGGTTATATCTCGCAAATAGGCTTGTAATTGAAGGGCAATTTAGTGTGGATTTTAGACACGAGAGAAAACCGGCTCGCACATTATACATATATACCTATATATGTGCGTCTATATATACCCTGCGCCCATATACCTACCCCCTAACCCATTGCCGACACCTTCGGGAATGGATTCTATTATTATTTCGAAGAATTAGAAACAGCCATTCGTTAACATTCATCCATCCATCCATTCATTCATTCATCCATTCATCATTCATTCATTCATTCATTCATTCATCCATTCATCATCCATCCATTCATCATTCATCTTCATTCATTCACCATTCATTCATTCATTCATCCATTCATTCATGCATTCATCATTCATTCATTCATTCATCACTTTATTCATATATTTATTTATTCATCAATTCATTTATTAATTCGCCCATTCAAACGTTCAATTATTCGTTCATTCAATCATTCATCCATTTATTCACAGATCGAACCATTCGTTCATTTATTCGTCGATAAATTAATTACTTCAGCCATCAATTTATTCATTAAATCATCCATTCACTCCTCCATTTATTCATTTATCAATTCATTTATTCGTTCGTTCAATCATTTACCCATTTATTCATCGATCTATTCATTCATTCATTGATTCACTCGTCAATTCGATAATTATTTAATTCGTGAATTGATTGATCAATTAATTCTATCATTCATTCGTTCATTCAATCATGTATCCATTCATTCGACAATCCAACCATTCATTAATTCATTCGTCTATGAATTAATCGATACATTCATTAGTTCATCCATTCACTCATTCATTTATTTATGTATCAATTTATTATTTGCTTCGTTCAATCATTTACCCATTCACTTATTATTCCATCGATTAATTAATTCATTCACTCATCAGTTCGATGATTATTTCATTCATCAATCGATGAATTAGTTAGTTCATTCATTTCTTCATGCGGAATAAATTCGTTCATTTATTCAGTGAGCGAAAATCCGGGAAGACCGCAATTTTTCTTTTTTTTAACAAATTCAGATTTTCGCTCTCGCTCACTTGAGGGTGCGGTGCGCAGGGTTGAGTTGCCCTTAGGGCAGGATGAGATCTTACCTTGTCGCCGGTTTAAGTTAAGTCAAAATGAATGGACGACCTAGCGCCTAGCGTTAAGTGAATCGATCCCGAGGGAATTGCTGGAGGGAGGGTTCCGCGTAGCGAGGCGGTCGGAAACCAGCAGCGGGATAAAATCGAACGCAGTTGCTTTCTTTTTTGTCTTTTCCTTCTTTTCTTACCAAAAGAACAAAAAAAAAAAAGAAAAAAAAAAAAAACGGAAACAGAAAATTCTATCGATTCGCAGCTACCCTATACGGATTCCACGAAACTACAAGATCAGACAAGATGATCAAAATCAATTAATCTCAGGATTAGGTATAATTTGAAAAATTATAGACAATTTTTGACAATTTTCATGCTATTTTTGGTTTTGTTTTTAAAATTTTTATTTTTTTTCATCTCTCTCTCTCTCTCTCTCTCTCTTTTTTCCTTGGCTTTGCCATACAAAGGCGATGGGGAGAGAAAAAGAGAAGAGAGGAGACAAGGCGTAATCTTATTAAACGCGATCTCCTCTTTTGTTTTATACGGTCTTTTTCGGCGGCGTTAAGGATTTAGGCCTTACTTACTTACTTTTTGCCCTCGAAAAGGCCTGCGCGACCCTATTACCGTTGATATTGACTTGGAAATTTAGAGGGGTCACTGTCTTAGACCCATTATTTAGAAAGTCTTGCTTTACAGACTCCCCTGCGCAGGATACTACTCGGAAACCCTCAGGGACCTTTCCCAAAGTGATAAGACAAAAAATAACAAAAATAACAAAAATAAAACAAATCAGAATCAAAAATCTGGCTAATTCTTATATCGATAAGAATTTAATTTAATTTTTCATTTTTTTGTTTTTTTTTTATTTCGCTTCACTTTTTGGAAAAATGAAAATTTCCAAGTTTTCATAAAAATGATAAAACACTAATTTTTAATAATAATGATTTTTGATACGAGGATAAAATAATTGCCAAACGTGTGGAGCAAAGTAATTGGGGATTAATGGGCACCTGATTGCCACACTGGTCAGTGCGCAGACTATTTTTCTATGGTCAAGTTGAGTCAATTAATCGATTAATACGCGGCGGTCGATGGTCGGCGGTCGTTTGCCCTACGAAGAGGAATAAAATCCGAATCAAGACCGGATTTTATCCGGGTCCAGTACCTACCTACCTACATACAAGCGTTTCACGAGCGAGCGCGGGGAGAAGCTCCCGCTATCTTGCTCTCTCGCTCGCTCGTCCAGCGAACATTTATTTCGGTCCGGAATTCTTAAACATAAATCTTTTGTGCGTGTTGCTGCAGCAGCGAGCCGCGCGTAGCCTAATGGACGTTATTAAGGCCCCCCCGACCGACGATCACGCAGAACCGTTATATCCGACGGTGAGAGTAAGACACCGAATAATATAATTAATTTTTAATAACAACTTTAAGATATCGCGCCCTATTCCGTGATCGAAAACAGTAATGAAATTCACTTTGCATCAGTCTTAAACGTTGCTAGATTATTTTTTTACAAATTTATCGCCACGCAGTCTCATAGATAAGCCCAGAACTATATCTGACGGTAAAAATATCCATAAACAGTGGACAAAACGTCTATCGGATACCCAGCGCGTCTAGATTCTCGATAAAATGGTTTTTAAGCAGCGTAAACGGGCCTCAAACAGCGAGAACATAACCGTGCGTCTCGCTCGAGCGCTGGAGAGCTACTGACGCTCGGGTATCCCCCACTCCGCGGTCCCAGCGGTCTAGAGTAGCGAAAAACTATGGGAACAGTTCGGTTTTCACTGTTGAGTCGTCGAGGGATATTTGCTTTAATAAAAACTCAGCAATCTGTGTCCGAGGGTGAAAAGAATAAAGTTTGACGTTGAAAAAAAAAAAGTAAAGGGAAGAAGGGGGGAAGGGGGATGCGCTCGCGGATGACCAAACGGAATTTATTTAACCACCGTACTTGTAGTTGGCACCCTGCCGCGTATGATCCTTTTCAGGATGCGCCGTGTGTCTCAGAATAATTATGGTCAAGATTTTTTACCGCCTTGAAACGAAGAATCTTTCTTTATCTTTTATATACGTACAGTATAACCCGCGCAGTTTCGTACTACCTATACGTCCCTGTAGCCACCATAGCCACAAATTATTGTAAAAAAATGTTTGAAACAACAAAAAAAGAGAAAAAAAAAAAAAAAAAAACCAGAGAGAGAAAAAAAACTAAAAGAAAATAACGAAAAATTTAGTACGAATAAAAATTACTTCGCCGCGGTTAATATATAAGAATCATCAAAACACACGCAATGCAACTATATGCACCGGTATGATATAAATAATAATTCAAACAGTCGTAAAGTTGAAAATATATAATTAGTTTAATTTTTATTTTTTTCTACTTTCACAATTCCCTTAATGGGATCTTAATATTCTGTTTGAATGAAAAATGTCTAATTAGCCGGAAAAGTTGTGACGTTGCCTTATTACATGCTCGGGTCTCTTCAATGCCTAGAATATAGTGCTACTCACATTAGAGTAAGAGACCTGCATCCAAGGTAGACTTGAATTAAAAAATTTCCTCTTTTTGTTGTTTTTTCTTTTTTTTTTTTTTTTCTCGTTGTTTTTTGTCTTCTTTAATTACCTTTTATTTTTGATCGCCCCATTCTGATCTCAGAGTCATTAACCGTGTATCTATCATCTATTAATGACGTAAATAGAAGAAGAAGAAGAAGAAGAAGAAGAAGAGGAATAAGAAGAAAATATAGGGTGGCATTTAGTGAACTTCGTCTATACACTCCGAGGTCGTTAAAACTGACTAAAATAATTAAGCAATAAGTACCTATATACACACATGTGTGTAATGAAAAATTGGTTCAATATGTCATCCTTTTTATCAAAGGACAAAAATACACACCTTTCTCTCGCGTTCTCCGTTTTTTTTTTTTTTTTTTTTTTTCTTCTTCTTCTTTCTTTCTTCTTTTTTTCTCTCTTTCTTTATCGGGAAAAATATCCCTCGTACCATGTAAAATAATGTGGATTAAAATTGACTTGATTAATTACCGGGTCGTGACTAATTAGGTAATTTTTATTAAACCCACCACTCGGACAAAGCCAGCTCTAAAACTCCGTTCTAATGAACCCCGATGGGAGAATTTTCGAGCAACGGTAATTATTATATAGAGAGACGGAAAATTAATTTCAGATCTTTCATTGAAAAATTTCGGATTCAGAATTTCGATACAAATTTACACGTGAACAAAGTTTATCATCTCAATGAAAATTCCTTCGGGATTTCTTACTTTTTCTTATTATTTATTTTTTTGTTTTTTCAAACGGGACACTCGTACCTCGTCTTATATCTATATATATATATATATAATATATATATATATATATATGTATATCCAGGGACCAAGGTAGGTCGTTTGGGGTTTAAATTTACGAGAAGTCTCCTGCAGGACCCAGAGTATTATTTTTTAACAGGCAACCCCTGCTGGGCGAAAAATCTTAAATATTACTAATTAAATATGCTAATGAACGGTCTGACTTGAACAGGCCTCGGCCCCGCGGACAATTATCAAATTTTACAATAGCCGAGAGACATTATCCTCCACGGGGAAGATATCTCTCTCTCTCTCTCTTTCTCTCCCCTAACCTTCCTTAACCAAATCTCCGAATCTTTCATCGTTTCTGGATTTTCTTTTCTCAATTTTTTTTTTTTTTCGTTTTTTTTTTCTACTCTCTTTCTTCTGTTTCCTCTTCGTTTTTCGAAAGCCCGGTAAAAAAAAAAAAAAAAAAAAAAAAAAAAAGAATTGGTCGAAATGATTTCTTCGAATTTCTATTTCGTTTTACTATTCACATGGATACGATCGAAGAATAGTATCGGGATACCGAAAAAAAAGATGATGACTAGGTAGGCAGAGAGAGGTACGCGCCTTTGCCTCATAGCTATATATCGATAAGTGTAGGGGTCCCCGCGAGTGTGAGCTTATGAATTTATTCGGGTTAACGTCTTACTTTCATCTCGGTCTGATAGTTACTAGGTACGTGAGGTAACGGGTTCGAAGTCAGGGTGTGCCTAGGCGTCTTGAAAACCAAAAAGGAAGAAAAAACAAAAAACAAGAAGAAGAAGAAACAGCAAATGAAACGAAATTGAAAACGATAAAAATTCAAAAACAAAAAAAAAATAAGAAAAATGGAAAATTAAAATAAAAAACGAAAGACACCGACGTTCCATGATACGAGAAATGAAAAAGGAAAAAAAAATCGACAAAAATCGTTCTACCCATACCTCTATACGCGCGGAGAGACGGACAGCGTCCATCTCTCCTCGAGCAGGCGTCCGACGTCTAATATCTATCATTTCCGTGCATTGATTGTTACCTCGGGCAATCGGTACCGATGCACTGCACCCCGTCGTGCTTACAACCCGATATGCCGCTGGGATCGGCGCTGCTATATGGCTTGTGTGTATCGAGCTTGTGTACCTGAACACTGCACCATGCCCGTTGTGCTGCATTGGACAGGTGACATGAAATGGATGGATTCGACTACAGGGTGGCGATATTGTGGCGCTACTTCGTTGTTTAGTTTTTGAATTACCCGATTTAGGAATAAAGGGAAGTTTTTACAGCCATCCGGAAAATGAGAGATCGAGTTTTTCCGGTCGATTCTTTATCCGACGATATCTCGATCACGGATCAACCGATTTCCGATTTTTTTAGATCGATAGACGCGCTTTTATGCGGCTTAGAACCAATCGAAATTTTGATTTTATCGGTTTAGTAGTTTTTGAGTTATCGAAAAAAGAAAAATTTCGACTTCTTTTTTTTCGATCGAAGATATCTCGAGAACCGATCGACGCATTTCGATCATACTCATATCGATCGATAGGCTTTGATCCAGCTTGAGGCTGATTAGATTTTTGAATCGATCGATTCTCGCTTCTCGCATCCACACTGCTTTAAACTTATGCAGTATCTAGTCTTGGGGATTAGTCGTCGATCGGTATTTCCCGAGCTTGGAAAATCCGGTGGGAGAGTTCGACTATAACACGTGTTTGAAATTTCCATATTTTCCCAAGTTTCTAGCGGCTCAAGTAACTCTGACACTGTAACAACAAGTTCTTTGACAAGAATATAAATTTCTAACAACTCCATCGATCCTCACAACAATTTTCTCGCCCGAATAGTTTGAATAATTTTCACATCCTATAGGTATTGAATTTCGGGAAAATTGGTACAGAGGTTCGTAAAGGGTAGATCAAACCGCGTTTTCCAACGAAGTGACAATATCTCGGTAACTCCTGTTTCGATTTCGATAAAAATTTTCATTTTTCGCCCAACTTTTCGTCCCAAAAATTTATACCAAAAAACTTGAGGAACGATTTGGCTACAAATTCCACCTCGGAATTCTCCTTTTAGTACAACCAGTGATAAAACCGGGGCCACTTTCTCGCGGCCAGGTTTCTCAATCGTTCGAAAAACATGGCTAGAACCTAAATTTCATACGATTTCAGGTTCTTCCTATCATCCTCTAGAATACCGAGTTACAAATCTCTTATTTTGCATATCTCGAACAGTTGTGTCATACGTGAGTGTGCCTGCGCCACGTATGTTTGATTCGGAGTGAGGAGCAAGAAAGATGGAGGAAAAGAGGAGATCACATACGTATGTGGATACGGATAGGTATGGGTATAGATAGGTAGCCCGGTACGTGGGCATTCCGAGACATAATGTAAGTAATTAATTGTCTGCTCGGGAATGACGCGTGCGTCTCACGCAACGCCGAGAAATATATAGAGAGAGGAAAAATAAGAAAAAGGTAAAAAGGATGAGGAGAAAGAAAGAGGGAGATTATCCTACTGTGGAGTGCCTCTTCCGGGGGGCTCAGCCGTTCGAGACCTCGGAGAAATTCCTTTTAGATTATCGAACTATTATAGGTCGCGCTGGACGCGTATCGATTCGTATAAGAGTTTACGAATTTCGTTAATTATCTCAGCAGCTTTTGGAGTTATTGAAAAATGTTTCGGACAAAAGTTGTAGCCAGTGATTAGCCGCTACTTTTGTTGTGATGAAACTTCCTTGTGGGATCGACTGTTCTCGAGAAAATCAACGATTCGTTAAGACCCGTCGAGCTGGAAGTCCAACGAATTTTTAGTTATCTTAGCAACCGTTGAGATCCCGAAAAAACGTATTGAAGAAAAGATGTAGCGCGGTATAAGACGCGTCTTTTATCCCAGTAAAACTTTTCTGTAACATCGACCATTACCGATAATCTCGAGGATTTATAAACACGAAAAAACTATCAGTGTTCATAATTTCTGAGATATCTTCTCAGCCGTTGAGATTTCTGGAAAATGTATCGTACGAAAGTTCGAGCGCGTAATAAGCAGCATCTTTTAACCGTATAAAACTTTTCTCTGGGATGAACGGCTTTCGAGTAAATCTACGTTGTCTGAGGGCCGGAGCGCCCGAAGCGTGAAAAACTTTGTTCGAGAGCACGATATTGCGTGGGTAGGTATAAGGTACTACGAACAGTAGCTACAACACGCGACCATATCCCTCGAGATTGTCCCACTAGTACGTAGCCGGTCGATGCTAATTGCAAGAAACAACAGCGGGCAGAGAACAGTGGCTGGCCATAAATTAATTCAGCACGATGTGTCGCTGCATTAAACACGCCAGAGATCTTGGGCCCGTTGTGTTTCCCTGGACTCCGTGTTTCCATACTCAGAAACCTCTACATCAGACTTATACGTGGGTATAATACCTATACAGGTGGGGAGGACCGGGGCCGAAGGAGCAGCGTAAAGTAAAGTAAAGCAAAGTGAAGCAAAGTAAACTAGAGTAAAGTAAAGTGAAGTGAAGTGAAGTACTTACATACACAACGTGTTCTCCGTTACACCGTTACATACTCGGGTGTTTTGAACAAGGACCGATAACTCCGTCACGCGATCCGGTGCAGTGATTCTCCTATATTTCCTTGTGTTTCAGAGGAAAAAAAGCGTTTAATTATACATCAGACGCATAAACGCTGCGTAGAAAAATCATCGTATCTCGTAGAGCTTATGTCTGATCGATAAATTTGTCAGACAAAAATTTTAGAGGATAGTAAGACGCAGGTTTTATGTTTTATACATTTTTCTGTCATACGATAGGTAGAGCCGTTACACGGCCTGGAATCTCGGACAATGAAAGTTGGAAGAACAGCAGATTACGCTCATCAATTAGCGAGTACAAATCTCATAAAATCTCGTCGAGTTCGAATCTGATCAAAAAATGTTTCATACAAATCTTTTAGGATATAATAAGACGCAAATTTTATGTCCCATGAAGTTTTCTGTCAGACAATGAATAGAGCTGTTACTCGGTCTAGAATCCCGAGCAATAAAATTGAGAAAAACAGCAGATTACCTTCATGAATGAGCGAATATAAATCTCATCATATCTCGTCTAGATTGAATGCGATCAAAAAATGTTCCGAATAAATTTTCTAGATAATAATAAGACGCAGATTTCATCTCGTATAAAATTTTCTGTCAGATAATAGGTAGAGCCGTTACAGGCCCAGAAACTCGAGCAATAAGAAAGGTGAATCTTAATCTCGAATATGTATGTGCAGTGGCGAAGAGCACAGAGTACCAAAGCATCACCTTTCGTTTTATTATCGTCAGTTAACTCTCCCAGCATCACCTTTGTAACGGGATAACACATGTACATGTGGTTTGTTCGTCGAATTACCACGATTAAATAATAAATCTATCGAGGGAGGACCTTGTCACGCGCAACAGCTCAATTGCTAAAGGACCTTCAGCGCGAGCCCCTAAACCACATTTTTCTTTCTCTGTCTCTAGGGCATGGCGACCAGATGGTCATGACAAATGCCCCTTTTTTATACGCGTTTTTGTCATTCTATTCTCTTTTTTTGTTGTTGTTTTGTTTTTTTTTCAATTTTGTAACAAAGGTAAATTTTTTACCGTTTCACCTCAGCTCCCGTTAATCCAAGAAATCGACCTTCAATTAGTGACCGAAAGTTTCTAAAAATTCCCACACGCTCCTTTTCTACCCAGTTCCCAATTGCCGGTTGTTATACACGCGGGATTATAGTTGAAAACCAGGTTTTTCGCACCATTTTTATATTTCTAGCATGCCTCGGTATGATTGCCAGCCACCGTTGAATGGCGTGTCAGTCAAACATTAGCTACCACCGACACAATCTATCCTGCAAATGAGAGCAGCCCATTTACTCTCTCTCTCTCTCCTTCTTCCATCGAGTTTTCGAAATGTTATACGAAACCGTATAATTGCGGACCCGATTTCATTTATTTTTCACAATTTGTTCGAATATAGATTTCAAGAAATTCCAAATTCGAATATCACCGACTTTCTAGAAAGGGTATTCCCCCGGAAGTAAAATTCCGATAGCTAAAGATCCGCAAGGCTTAACCTCCAAAACTTGAAATTCGCACATCTATGCATTCAGTGTTCAATAACTCGGGCTGTATCTATCCTATCGAGACCTATGAGTGGTCAAATTGACCGTCTCGAGATTTACTTTTCGGAAATATGAGTTTCAAAATTCTGTCAATTATTCACGACGCCGTAAAGTTATCGATTGAAGTGTACAAAATGGGTTTCCGTAAATCGGGGTTCTCGATTAACTTTTACCGTTTCTAAAAATTCTTTCTTACCGTTTTTTTTTCGAAAACGGTTTATTTTAAGCTAAAAAATAATGAAAATAAACGCTCGCGGGTGGGCTAGGGTATGATAATAATTGATACGGGGTTAAAAATAAAATGATAATTCGTGCCTCGCGTTATTCAGACTAGGTACCGAAGGTATGCCTAATAATTTATATCAGAGACGTCAGAGACACGAACGGCACCGTGTTTATAATCGTATACACACGTACATAACCCAGGATCGTTTTTTTTTTTCTTTTGTTTTTTCTCGTTTTTCCCTTTCTTCTTTTTTGTCATATATATTTCATATAATTATATTCAGATTCATGAGGCAGCGGGCATCACGGGCGTCTTTCTCTTCCCATTTATCTAAGCTCAAAATTTTTTCCTCGTCATTTCTGCGATACGCCGAAATATCGAAATGCCTTAATGAATCTCGACTCGACAGGCATTCATATAGATCGATATACGTTTGAATGTATAAAAAGAGTGAAAAATAAATTCGTGAAAATTCTAAAACGAATGAAAATAAAAATTGAAAAAAAAAAAACCAAGATTAGTTTTTCGAAGGAAAATTTCCGAATCAGATAAAAAAGTTCAAAGCTTAAAGGCTCAATCTGGAAGCTCAAAGGTCGACGGCCGAGGGGCAAGACACGAGCGACTGTATCATCGTTTTTGATTTTTTGTTTTTTTTTTCTTCCAGGGAATTCGGGTCGAAAATAATTCTCGACATGATGTCAGCCTTTTTAATACCTGTGAGGGTAGGAATATACCAGCTGCTCCAGGGCTGATATCAAGTTATCGTTTTTATATCTATATACGTATACTATAGCCGGTACAGGTACCACGATATGGCTACAGATTTGAAACCCGGTAAAAGGGATTTACGCAATTTTTCGAGAGTAGAAAAATGTCAAAAAGTAACGAAAAGAAAAAGAAAAAAAAAAAAAAACCAAGAGCATTTTTATTTTCCAGTTTTAACAATTTTTCGCGACCGATCGCTGCAGGGGGTTCGCGAAACACACAAAAAGTGAAAAATAAAAAAATCTGCAGACCGTGACAAACGATTAGCAGAAAAAATCTGCAAGATCGATTCGAATAAGAAATAAAAAGGCGATTTTTAAGAATTTCCAAAATTTTAACACCCCTAATTGAATAATAAAAATTCTGTTCTATCCGCGTAGCTTTTACAGTCGTGGGAGCTCGGGGTTCGCGATTTTCACCGTATGTATTAATTCAAACACTACCCCGACCATGATAACCGCAAATACGCAAATAATTATAATTCCATATACATATATATGTGCTAATAATTAGAATCATTTGTATGCACGTGAATATACCTATTCATGATGCAGCTATATGCCCACATGTATCTACGTAGAGTAGAGAATGACCGATGAAAAATCAGCCCAGCGAAGGAAGCTTCTTTCTTCTTCTTCTTCTTCTTCTTCTTCTAAAAAAAAATATCGATTTTAGGTAATTTTGACAAATCGACGGCGTTAGATTTTTTTTTTTATTTTTTTTTTTCGTTTTCATTTTATTCAGGTACAATTAATGCATGGAATATATACTTCTTAAATTTCCATGTATCCATATAGGGGCGATAGGACGTGATATATTATACCCTGACCGACGCGTATATATAGCCAGGAAACGTCGCGGGCGTCGCGGGCGTTCGCAAAACTTGGCTGAACTTGACAGGGGATCGTTTCGCTCTGCTAATTGATATACTCCAATTAACAAACGGCTCGAGGCTTTCTGACCCCGTTAATTCAATTGGCTATTTCCTCTCAGTTCGTCCGTCAATTCTTCGCGTATGTGTATACATATATATATATATATATATATATATATAATACATATCTCGTTCGATCTACGAGAAGTGCGGATTGTCATTTCAATCGAGAAGCGGAAACAGGGCGACAGAGTCAACCGAAAAGTCCAGATTTTTTGTGTGTTTTTTTTTTTTCTTCCTTTTTCGTTGCGATTTTTGGAACTTGGATCAACGAGAGCTTAGTACCAGCTTTTACGGCTTTGAAACGAACATTTTTACGAAAATAACAGGGGTGGGTATTAGGGTGGCGATATTTTTTCGAATTTTTTTCTTTTTTCTTTTTTTTTCTGCTCTCTTTCAAAGCTCGCATGAAAATTCGTCAGTGTTCATGCGTTACTGTATTAAAAAAAAATTTTCAGAGGTCGGTCGAGGATTTTGAAAATCTACGAAATTCAACGAAATCGATTAGTTTTTTCTGTTTATTTATTTATTTATTTATTTATTCTTTTACTGCCCTTCAGTTCGTAATAAAATTGTAAGTAAAAAAATATCGAAATTCGCAATCACTTTTTGAAAAATCTCCTTTGAAATTTGGACAGGGCTTTTGAAACGGATGAAACTAACAAATTTCCATGTGAGCTTTGAAAAAAAAATAATACAGAATTTAAGCCCGAGCTGCACGTATGGATGGTATGTACCTACGTACCTACATATGTATAGATATATATATATATATATATATATGCACAGAAGAATTCCGTGGAACTGACACAATTCCACAGTGTAATGGAAAACTGCATAAATTCCATAGCCTTTGGGAAAAACTGGGCTTTTATTGCGTTTCAAATTTTCACTTTATCGAATTCGCGTTTTTTTTAATTTTTATCACTTCGTTGAAATACTTCTACGAGTCTCTGACATTCGAGGAACAGATCGAAATCCCCTAAAACTGTGGGTGTATAAAATGATAGAAAATTTACAGGATCATCCGGGTATCGATGAGTTTTTAAAAAAATTCCCATTTTTCAAAACTCAAATTTCAACGCATATGTTTGTTTTTTGTGTTAATTTTTTTTTTTGTTTTTATTTCTTACTACCGACAACCTGGATCCTCCACATATGTCCGATATAATTTCCAGTTCTTTGAACATCCACATGTCGGGTAAAATGGAATTTAATCTTCAAAATAAAATTTTAGCCAATTACCATAATCGCGATATGATTATTTAATCATCGATATTTTATAGTACATATCTACCGCCTTCAAAATTACTTCGGATTCTTGTACGTACATTCATTGGGTATTATTTATATATATTGTACGTATGTGTGTTATTTTCACCTGGCTTCTCGTCCACTCTGTTCCTGTATCGGGTAGGTCGAGGTATTCTATGATATTCTACATAAATTAGAGGGGAGTTAAAGTAAATTAAATTTCTGAGGTGAACCTGGAACCTACCTACCTACCTACCTACCTACCTACCTACTTATATCCTTACGATACGGAAAAGGACGCGAGATGGGGATACAATATAAAGACTAGCCGTTTCTCTATCCACGATCCGGTATTAGGCATTAACAAAGGGACCGAAAGAGCTAATTGGGGATCTTTAATTGCCCAAAACTGATACACAGGTGGAGTTAGGTCAGCGTAGGTATATTACGCGATATATGTTACACACCAAAAATATTTCAAAACCTTCCTTTACACCCTAGACCCCTTATGATCGTACGACATTCAATATCTATACTTTTTTGTTTTTGACAGAAAATATTTTAATGAATAAATGAATGAATAAATGAATTAATAAAAATTCTTCATCATGGCAATTGACAGTGAAACTGAATGTGTGAATCGGGTAATCGAAGAAAGATCGTTTATTATAATATAGGGATAAAGATAAATATGTATTTCAAATAGCGAATGCTATACGGGGGTTGAAGAGGAAGAGGAGAGAATGAATGAATGAACGAATGAATAAGTTTTCAGAAGTTTGAGAAGAATGAGTGAATAACGGAGAGGGAGAGAGGAAAGGAAAAAAAAAAAAAAAAAAATAAAAAACAGGGTACGTAAATGAAACTCCAATAGCAGAAGTTTTGGCTGTAAAACTTAACCCGAATGAACTACGTTGCCATTTAATGAATTTAACGGGATACTCGAAGTACCATGAGAGAAAAAAAAGAAAAAAACCACACGCCCCTCTAAAACGCACTTCCGGTACCACCTTCCTTTCTCTCTTTCTCTCCGTAAGTCGTCGTTATTATTATTCTCTTATTTTTTGTCTTTTTAATCTTTTTTGAACTCCGATTTTCGCTTAAGGGTTTATTCACACCAGGAAACGGTCCAGGTCTTATCCTTTTTAGTTTAATTTATTACCCGTGCCGTGTGGTATTACCGGAAGTCGTTCAACTCCGGGTTTTGGCTCTACGCAACTCTGCTATGCTACGTTATGCTCCGCTCTGCTCTTCTCTGCTCTGCTCTTCTCTTCTCTGCCCTGGGATTCACGGAGTTCGGTGTTTGGTCCAGTTCGGTAGTTCCCATTCCTGTGTATGGATGGTAGCTACAGTGTACGTATATACGTGTATGCTCCTATCCTATCCGACCGTCGAAATCGATACTGTAATAGAGGTAACCACGGTAATGGGAGATAATTGAGTTTTCGAATCCCTCGCCCTGATTGCATCCACACAGACCCGTCATCGGCTTTACCGGTCAAACTTACAGACTTACAGACATTTTGCCGGAGAATCGTCGTTTCTATTACCACCTATGAAATAATTATCGACACCGATCGCTCCGAACGCGAATTATTCGCCCACGCGGTTCAATTCTCGGTCAACGAAACTGAAGTCTCAGTTTTTTTTTGAGACAAAAAGTCGAAATCGAAAAAAAAGGAGAGGAAAGAAAGCCAAGAAAAAATTTAAAGAAAATTTTTCCGAATTTCCCGTTCCAAGTATTCGCCAATGATTGATCGAACGCATTTGTAAAATACGATAAGCGTATGAACGTAGAGGTATACGTACTACGTATAGGTGTACAGACTCTGCTCAACCGCGATTGGATTGATTGGCTGTAATTAATACGACACGGAGGCTGCAGGTTTAGGTCGGTTTGACATTGACTCGATAATTCCTAGATTACAAAGGCTTCGCCAAAATCCAGAATTGCAGGTAGTCGCAGAGGGTGACGCAACGATTCCAACTCTGACAGCGAAGGGAGAGAGGGAATCTTCGGAAACGAAATTTGGAATTTGATTCGCAAAAAGAAAACATTGAAAAATAAAAAGAAGAAAAAAATTGACGAAACCGATTCAACGGAAACTCCAAAATTCAAAAATATACCGAAGATTTTTCCCTTTTTTTTTTTCTTCTTGTTCTTTTCTTTTCTTTTCAGTCCGAAGTGTAACAGACGCTGTAAGAACGATGAAGAATAATGAGAAGAAAGAGAAAAACGAAAAAAATAAATATATTGTTTTCTGACCGATGGGATCGCCGTCGATTGGTAATCAATAATTACTTAATATCCTCTAATAACTAACGCCGTGGGTGGTTCTGACCATGCCCATCTCTCTCTGGCTCTATTGCACACGGAATCTTTCAGGCTTACGTTGAGTCTTAACCCTTTATTCGGTTCCGATAATAAAAATGAGAATCGAATTTTTTCCAAGCTCATAAATGCCAGATTATTATTGTTCTTTTTTTCTTTTTTTTTTTTTTCTTGGTTTTTCATCACACGGAATATTGAAAGAGGTACGTGAGAAATTCTCTGCAAAAAGAAGCTTGACAATTTTCTTTCGAAACCGTGATTCGATTTTTTATCTTCTAATCTTATTAAATTAAATTGAAAAAAAAAAATAATAATAATTTACATGAAAAAAATTACATAGAAAAGATTTTTCTTTTCAATTTCAATTTTTTTCAACGAGAATTTCAGAATTTTAATTTATGACATGAAATTTATATCGTAAAAACACAGCCCGATGGTTATTTAGGTATATCAACCCTCTATATCCACCAGACGCTGCGTACGGTACCGCGTGCGTGCGTCATCTCCGATCGATCTAACGACGCCGGGCGTCGCGACGACGACGACGTGGAGACTCGGGGTGAACCAGTTAAGGGATGGGGGGGGGGGGATCGACTTGGCGCAAGAGAAAGAAAAGAAAAAAAATAATAAGTAAAGAAATAAACAAGAAAAAAAGATAATTAGGTGGCTGGAAGTAAAACGATTCGAAAGAAAGAAAATTTCGCAACAATAATCGCATTTCGCTTTGAAAATTTTGATGAAAAAACGTTTTTCGATCAACGATCGAACGATTCGGCGATAATTAATCAAACCGATTCATATAATTATCGATTTCATCCCTCAGCGAATAGAAAAAAAAAAAATAAAAATGTGAGCGAACGTCGAGCTTTCGTCGAGTTCTTATACTTATCGTTAGTTATAGCGGCTCATGCATTACGGGGTAGTAAGTAGTACCACGTTTTTATCCAGCTATTATACATGGCGATTACCTCGCGATTAGCGACGCGCAAACAAATTGATTGGCGAGCTTCTAGCTTCACCCCGTTGTTATCCATATTTCGACTCGTTGAACCGAGGAAGGTTTACGAGGGCTATTGCAGACTGGGGGTTGCAGGGGTGAGAGGTGAGGGTTGAGGGTTGAGGGTTGAGGGTTGAGGGTTGAGGGTTGAGGGGTCGGGGCCTCAAGCTTCAGCTTTGTTACGATAATCTACCCTTTTCAACTGACGCGTCCCGTCATTGAAAACGAGTAATCGTGTCTCGCTGCAGCCATGACACGTATAAATATTAGTTTATTCATATATACTTTCGGGAATATCTTATTCATTTTTTCTCATTTTTATTCCTTTCGTCTAAGTCCCTGAATCTCAAAATCGGACCAAATTTTAGCTGCCGATTAATCGATCAAAAATAATGGAATGAATGGATGAATAAATGACTGAATTAATTAATTAATTAATCGATTGATTAACGAATGAATGAGTTAGTGAATGAATAAGATGATGAATGAGGGAATGAATAATCGCTGAAGAGATGCTGAATTAATCATAATTATTCTTTATTGGCTCTTTCTATTTTTGAAAATCACAAGATTTGTTCATTCCGAAATGAATTTTGAAAATAAAGAGAGAGTGTCTTTCTTCTCTCGCTCTTTCTCGCCTCAAACATGTATAGTATATAATATACTTATGTTATATATATACTCGGGGAAACTTTTAACGGGTTAGTTTTTAATTACGTTGAAATATTAACGTGTTAAGATGAATAACGGAGACTTCGTCGTCGTCGTCGTCGATGAATAATCATTTTTATTAAAAATGTCCAACACCCGCCAGGAGTTGATTATTAAATCTGAAACTTTATTTCATCAAGCCTATAATCTACAGGCTCGCTATATCCCCGATATCAAAATTACTCCATTTATTTTCTACCGAGATCGAATCTTCGAATTTCTGAAAAATTTTTTTCTAAACAAAATACAACAAAAAAAAAAAATAACAGAATCGAAATTTTATTCATCATGCTCGTCATTATTATTATTCATTGCTTTTACGGATGGCATAGTATTTCGTGTACCTAAATTACCTGATTTAGACTATATTATGTATACATATGTATATAAAGGTTAACGAGACTCGAGGTATTAGAGAATCGAGCAGGAGAAGAAAGAGAGAGCGAGAAATGGAGAGAGTGACAGGCAAAGAGCTGCAGGTTTAGAATTTAGCAAGTGTTAATTAAGGCTCGTAGACGTTCAAAGCAGTTTTAATTATTTCCCACGCGGTGCCTTTCTCAGTTTCTACGTACATATATACATATATAAGTATACAGAGTCAGTAACAGACGAATACATCAAGACTGTAATAATTCAAAACAAAAAAAAAAAAAACGAGTAAGAAAGTAAAAAAATTCCTAATTGTAACTCGGAGAAATATGTACATAGTATATACCAATAAATTAATAAACTGATACTACGTTCAGCTAATCATTGTCTATGATATCGAGAGACTTTCCCCTAATTAAACGTCCCACGCGATCCTATTCACGCCAATTAAATTCGAACCCAGATATTGTATCGATGAGGATACTTCGACGGATCGTATACTACTACATAATCGTCGATATATATATATATACCTATATATATTTAGGGTGATTAGGAAAAAAAAAAACGAAGATTTTTTTTTTTTCTTCCAAACAGGTTCAAGGGTTTCATTTAGGTATAAAAATACGCCTGTTAAAATTTGAGCTCTTAATATTAATATTAAGAGGTGGCGCATCGCGAATTTCTATTTCCTATATAAATAACACGGGAAAATTTGTTTCTGCTTCTTCTGATTTTTATAACTAGCTAACGATGCGTCATACAAAAAATCTACAAACATATTTTTGTAGGGGATTGAATGCTCTACAAAAAAGGTCTCTTACACTTCTTTGATAAACTTAGCCGTTCAAATGATATTCGAGTTCAAATAACCACCTTTCTGACAAAAAATGAATTTCTAAAATAAGTTTATCAAAAAAGTGCAAGAGACCTTTTTTGTAGAGCTTTTAATTCCCTACAAAAATATGTTTGAAGATTTTCTGTATGACGCATTATTAGCTACTTATAAAAATCAGAAGAAGCAGAAACAAATTTTCCCATATGTTATTTATATGGGAAATAGAAATTCGCGATGCGCCACTTCTTAATATTAATATTAAGAGCTCAAATTTTAACAGTCGTATCTTTATAACTGAATGAAACTTTGGAACCTGTTTGGAAAATAAAATAAATTTCTTTTTTTTTGAATCACAATCACATTGAGGGTAGATACCTCTCGCGGAATTCCGAAACTAAATTTCATTTACCGAAAATTTCAAGGGTCCGAAATAGGAAACGTACCTTTTTCGATTCTCTAATCGCGTCTCTTCAATGTACCAGTAATTAGCTCTGCGACAGGCCTGATACCTCCAGCCAGTGATCTCCGAATATCTGACCTCCGCCGAGGCTGGGCAAATATACCCGTGCCTCAGCCGAGATAAGGGATGTTCAATTTTCAATTCGGGTGGTACAGCTGCCGGGGTTGGGGTTACACCGTGCATATCTACATCGGAAATAAAAGGCGGTAGTAGACAGGACCGAACAGAATAGCGTAATAAAACGGGCTTAAAGTCGCACCATAAAGTTTAAGGGAGGCTATAGATAAGCACTGCAGTTAGCGAGCGAGCAAAAGCTTATAGTACCTACTACGTACCCATCTATCTATATACCCGCCTATTTCTACTTCTTTTCTCCGCATACGGGGTGTTTACCCCGAGTTTATACGAAATTGATTAATTTTCGCTGATTTTTTTCCCTCTTTAATTTTTTTTTTTTTTTGGTTTTTTTCTTCATCCGATTTTCCCGATTTTTCGTACTACACTTTGCTTTGCTTTTTTTTTTTTTTTTTCTTTCTTTCTTTCTTTTTCTCGTTTCTATGGGATACTGGCCCGGTGCCTAACGCTGACCCATGCCATTGCGGCTAAAACGAGAACAGATCTGGGAGGAAGAACAAAGTTTTCCCCAAAGTTTGGAGTTTAGCTGTTTAGGCAACCGCGGGCACCACGCGGAAATTATCTCGCCAGGAAACCGACTGAGGGAAACGACACTATATACAGTGTACCTTAGGTATAAACCTCAGGATTTCATCGAAAGTTCTCTCATCTCTGCCCGAATCGGATCTCAGGACTCGGTCTGTTATTCCACCTCTCTGGACCCTCTCTTATTCTTACGGCATAAAAAAATATATATCCGTGGAATATCCCGCGGGGTGGATCAGTGCCCGAAAATCTCATGAAATTTGTCTAGCAATTAAGCTCTTCGAATAATTCATAATAGCATATTATATATATGCAACAAGTGCGTAAAATGCGATTTTACGCACGAGTGCGGAAAACTTACGCACGTGTTCGATACGATATTTTTTCATTCTGTTTTTTGAAACGTGGAATTCTTTGATCCTTAAACTTCACATTTTAGAATTGAAAAAAAACTGTGAAAGTACAGTGTTAGTACGACTTTTTTTTATTTTACGCACGGAAAACAGTGCGTAAAATCAAATTTTACGCATACTATGTCAAAAACTATTAGGGGAATAAATTGGACCCAGTTTTTGTCACTAGATACAAACGACGAGTTTCTCGTTTACTCTAAAGGTTCGTGATTTCGGATTCCTCGCTTCTTCGCATATCTGACATCGATATTAATTACAATCTCGTACACGAATGCAAGCGTTTTTTCTATACGCAGACCTGTGTGAGTTCTATCTGTTCATCTATTCATCCATCTATCCATCTATCTATCCGCCTATCTACTAATATAAATAAAGACGCTAAGAGGATAGGATGCGGTCGAAACCATGTTCACCATGTTCGGCCCAGCCCAGCAAGCCCGGAGTCTCCGGCTCCCAAAGGAATAACTTTTACTCCCTGGAGATGATTTGTGTGGACAGTTATGCTTAAACAAATTTCTAACGGGCCGATGTCGCTTCCAATACTTGATACCGCTGTACGCAGGCTTACCGAAACACGAATTTATTACAGCTAGCTGGATCTACGAGGATTATTATTTTCATTGGATTCAGGTAAAATAATGTATGGATATAATGGTCGTTTCGGGTAATGCGAGGAAAGCGATTCTTCTCGTCGAGGAGCTTGACGAGCGAAATATTCCTCTTTGATTCGAGTTCTTGGTTTTTTGTTTTATAACTACTTCTCGAAATTGAGAGGACTTCTCCCTCGGTAATGAGTCGGAAATGACTAAGCGGTATGCGCTTGGAATCAGTCCCTGTTCAAGCTCGTGTATGTAGGCGCACGCATATATGCATCTCAGACTATGAGCTTGGAACGGAATATGTATGAATATGTGTGTACAAAACCCTGGTGCTCCACCGTTGGGAGTTCACATTCATCAGGCACCTCGAGTCTTCTTCATCTCTTCATACTTTTGAATCCTTTTTTTCATGAAAACGCGTACGATGACGTTGGGACGATCGAGGATCACGAGTTCCCGAATCTTCTGCGAAGACGAAAGCTGCGATATCTCACCGGACTAAAATCGTAGGACAGATTTCGAAAGATCGTTTCAAAGCCGAAAGAATGGGCTATTCAAAAATGCTCGGTTCAAATTTCTACGATTTTTTCTTCGCCCATTTTTTCCACGTGTTTAAAAAAAAATCGAATACGGACCTCATCTCCGTACATGAACTACATGGATTTTGAATATTTTCTCCAAATTTGACCGATTATCGATCAGATTCGATCCATGGAAAGAAAAAGCCCGAAATTTCGGTTCGAGTAAACTTTTCTCAAATTTATTTTATGCGGCAGAGAAAATACAGATTTCTATCTTTCTCGTTCATCTTCTTCTCCTCCTTCTCCTTCATTTTTCAGTTTTCATTCCTGATTCTCTCCGTTCCTTGTAACCGTTTATGTAAATGTGTAAACGCACCTACCTATGTCCAATCGCAAAGCCGTGCAGGCTTCCTCTCCGCGTCGAACGTGAGCGTGGGGCGATCTTAGCTCGAGGTAACACGCTCGGCGCTCCATATTACAGATAATGATCGAGCCGATACGCATTCCTTTGGTCTCGAGAGCTGAAGCAGCCCATTTTCGGCCCATTGTCGGCTAACTCAGCTTTTGACAACTCTCTTATACAGATTTCTTGGTCAAATAGCATACTTTCGTTTAGACGATGACCGAAGGCAGTGGCTGCCATCGCGAGGTTTCAAAAAATGGTCGATGAATTTGATCAGAATTTTATAAACGAAGAACAGGATGAATTTTTCAAATGAATAAAACGAACCCCGTTTCATTTTTTGTTTTTTGTTTTTTTTTCTACATTTATTTACTCGTTTAGATTTTATTTCAACGATAGCAGTTTTCCTCGCCGGTAATCGACGCTCCTGAATCGTTTCCTTAATCGTTTAAACTCCGGTGGAAAAACAGAGCGATGAATCTTCATTTGAGAGCCACTGCAGGATGAACACGGACAATCGCTTCCTTGTCTAACGAAAAGTTACGGCTATATACCTAGATGGCCAAGTATTTTCGTCTCTTTCTTATTTCCAGGTTTACTCGATCGTAAATAAAAAGATCAAGGGGTTTGAATCATCCCTCGATGAACTGGGCTTATTAATACACAGTTCCATGTGGAAATGTTACGTCGAGGGATGAATTATTCCGGCGTGTATCTAGTCGGGGATAGTTTTCGTTTTTTTTTTTTTTTTTTCCTTTGTTTTTTGAAATTGCAAAACTGCGAGAGGTAGAGGAAAATTTTAGTCGGAGGCTGAGTGGAGTTTAAAAAATTTACCACCGAGGTGTAACGGCTGGGTGTTTTCTCTGTTAGGAATACAGCCGGGTATACCTATGTACATACCTAAGGCGGTAGCGAAAAGAGGAAAAGAAGCGGGGAAAAGAAAATCTCAATTTCGAAGGAGAGGATAACTTGAAAAAACTTCCATTACAAGAGTCCTCTAACCCCGGTAAACACCAAACCACATCTCCGACACGTGGGCTGTGCGCTAGAGAGGAAGAGAAGAGAAGTGAAGAAAAGCGAGGGTCGCAACCTCCTCCTTAGTTCTTGTGTAGCAGTAGAGGCGCCGCTGGCAAGAGTCAACTTTTTAAAACAGTCAAAGTCATTTAAACTTTCCCTGTCTTTTATACACTCTGCAGCACCCTCTTTCGAAACCCCGTGTACATATGTAGATTGCGACTCGCTGCGCTCCATCCACCATCCACCATCCGCCATCCGCCATCCGCCATCCGCCACCTCCGTGCCTCGTGCCTCCTCATCCTCTTGCGCCACTTCTGCGGGGGTTCGGCGATATTACTCCTAGACTCACCGCCAGACACCACTTCTATAAAATCGCGAAACTCGATTCAAGAAATTAGGCAAGGAGTTGCGAAGAGAGCGATGCACGGCTCGATTCTTGGGAAAAAAAAAACTTTCCAGGGTCTTTCTCTCGTCTGACTTCCGCGAGCTCGACCGAAGACTTTATCTTGTCCGGTATCGTTCCCTGATTTCAATGAAGGTTGAATCAAACCGATTCCTCGGATGGTTCAAAAGTTATCGAGTCTTTTATGCCTAAATACGGGAAGCGGCGAAATTTCGTTGGTTCGTTCACGACGAGGTATCGTAGAGTTTTAAAGCCTGGAGAATGCCGCTCGGCTACATTCTTCGATGCAGTTTCATCCCCCGATTTCGATAAGAGTTCGAGCGAATCAATACCTCGAACCGTTCGGGAGATACAACGACTTTAGTGCTTAAATACGGGGAGATTATAACCTCGCGATGACAAGAAGCGAAGAATAGGTTCTATTTTTCTGTTTCTGGTCGTCTGAAAATCGCTCGGTGGTTTTTTGGGTGTAATTTTGTCCGCTAATTCCAAAAAACGTTGAAACTAACGGATATCTTGAACCGTTCGTGAGATATAAAGAATTTTGTAGTTAAATATGGGTAAAAAAAAAAAAAAAAACGAAAGAAAAAAATCGAATTTTCCGACGAATCATGAGTCTAGACCTCCAAAGACTACCCTGGCGGTTGAACTTTGGTGTGAGGTGTGTGTGGAGCAGTGGTAAAAGCAAAGACAAGAGGGTTGGGTATATTTAATCCAGTAGAGAATCGCGGGCGCGCGCTGTAGGATATTACCATACGCGTTCAGGTTCAGGGTACGCAGTTCAAACTGGAGAGCTCGGCCTGATGTATGCACGGTTCGTCAGCGGATTCAAATTTCGTATTCAAATGGCGGAGGCAGAGACTGAGGCTGGGGAGTCTGGATAGTAACCATGTGTATCCATCCACTAGCCGGCTAGCATGGATTGCAATTCCCACTTAGTATTTCGGGAGCTAGCGTTAACTGAGCAGTGCGTAAATGCAAACACCACCCGTCCTCCTGTTCCTATTCCTCATCCTCGTCCTCTTCCTCTTCCTGTTCCTCTTCCTCTTCCTCTTCCTCCGCCTCTTCCTCTTCGTCTCTGCCCTCTTGATTCCATCGGAATATCTGCTACGCTCCCTTGTTCAAACTTACCCATTTCCCTCGCGAGATGGGAAGAGGCTCGTGTTTCAAAACCGTTTGTCTGGCTCTCTCAAACCCGGATAGAGCTTCGTCTATCCCGCTTAGTATAACCTGGGACTACGCGTCAGTGGGCACTGACAAAACTTTCAGCAAGGTCTCTTCGGTTCTCGGTAAAAGTAGATAAGTATCGGTCTTAGACCACCTTAACTAAACATGAAAGGAGATGAACAAAGATTAATTTTGATTATATCTCGACCGCTTTACATAGGCCCGAGAAATGCTAGAGGAAAAATTTGTAGAACTAATCACGACGCACGTTTTACGTCTCACAAATTTTACTCCATCTTAAACACCCGCGGAGATATCAACGTTTCTAAAACGCATTGGAAAAATGTCTTTTCCCTGTTTTGATTGACCGACTTTGACACGTCGACTGTTTTACATCGGATCGAAAAGTTGCAAAGGGAAACTTTGTAGAAACAATCGAGATGCACGTTTTTTGTTATTCAAATTTTTCTCCAACTCCAATATTGACGGAGATATATCGACTTCTTTCAACTGCATCAAAGTGTGACATTGTTTCGACAGACTGACTCCGATATCTCGACCGTTTTACATCGGATGGAAAAATACTAAAGGGATAATTTGTAGAGCTGATCAAGACGCGTGTTTTTTATTTCAAAAATTTTTCTCTATCTTCAACCAGAGCGGATATATCGACGACTTTGAACCGCGATGACAGAGGATTACTCGGTATTTTGACTCCCGAAACTTTGGGCGGTCAATACCTGGCTAATTTATTCCCGAGACTTGAACGCGGGCCTGGTCCTATCCCAGGCTTTGGCAAGGACCAACAATAAGGACAGTAGCCGCTTATCTCAAGGACCAGTTTACTAATCTTTCAAGCTTCGATGCCCCGCCGATCCGGGAGCTTTCAAACCGTCAGAAGCCCGAAGGCTAAACCTCCTAAATGTTTTGCAAATATGTCGGACCTCGCGGGTTGTTGACAAGTAAGATTTCGCCGCGGATCTTGGCCTCGGCATTGAATCGAATAATTGGACGTCAAACAGCCGCGTTGTATTTGTTCAGAGAATCGTCGAGCCATCTTTTAGCAGTTGAAATAGAACAGTAGCGAGAACTGATACCCGCTGCACCGGAGCTATACCTTCCTCGAATTTTCATTAGCCGTTAGAATGTCTTTCAATTAAGTTTTCGACTGGTACTAAAGAAGGAGCCTAGGCTGTTGAAAGAAGCCGAGTAAAAGAGAGACGAGATTGCACCGACGAACAAGTGGTTAATTACGAAAGCTCCTTCGATCTCTGTTAAGCGACTCTCTCCAGAAGAACTCTCTTCGATTTAAAGTACACGGTACAAGTAAAATCGTATACCTATACACCCGTCTACGATGTATCGGATCTCTTCACGGTCATTTTGAACGACTGATCCCAAAAGATGCATGACATTTCTTTCTACAAAGAAACTGCAACGTGGATATAAGAAATATATATGAGTGAAGCTTAAAAAGATGGAACGACGTTTCAAAGCACCTTGAAATATATTCAGAGAGGTTTCTTTTTACCTCGACGACGACGACGACGACGACGACGAGGACGACGACGACGACGAGGACCAGTGGATAATGTATGTTGATAGGGCTTAATTATATTGGATCCAAGAATGCATTTTATCTGAGAGTGCAGGACTTTAGTCTTGTTGGTTTAAAAGGCTAACGTAGGTATCCTGCACGACTGAACCTCTCCCAGAGATAACGCCTGAAAGGTTGCACCATTAAAGGTATCTCGATAGTATAGAAGAAAAGAAGAGAAAATAAGAGGAGCCGGGAGGACGCGACGCAACCAAAAAAGAAAAACGATAATAAAAAGAAAAAGAAAAATCGGAAAGAGACGGAGAGCGAGAGATGGAACGAAATTTAAGAAAACAAAATAAAGGTACTCTGGAGGTCCTCCGAGGTCCTCAAACTCCCCGGGAGTTATAATATCTAAATAATTATCCTCCTGCACCGTGTCGCTCTTTATCCTCTTTTACTACCTGCGATAGAACCTTCATCCACCGACTACCGCATAGCATTATCTTTTACCTATCCAATTTTTTACGCTCGAAAAGTAGTTCGTTTCCTACTAATTTTAATAACCTTCACTTCGCCGACTGCAGGTGGGTCAGTCCTTTTTTCTTTTTTCGAGAGACGCGTTTTTACATAGTTTTACTAAAACACGTGTAACTTCCGATCGAGGCGAGATAGAATATCCCACAAGATCTCATTTTAAAGAATGAACTTTCACCTTTAAAATGATCCATCACAGATCTTTCTACCTTAAACACAGCTTGAGTTATACGAGGTAGTAATAGAAGTAGCATTCTGTTTATTCGACTCGAGGATTTTTACACGATTTTACTAAAACACGTATAATTCCCGATCGAGTAGAGCTGCAATATTTCGCAAGGTCTCATTTTGAAGAGTAAACTTTCGCCTTGAAAATGATCCCATGCAGGTCTCTCCACCTCCGCTACAGCTCGAGTAATTCGAGGTATTAATAAGAGCGGTGTTCTCTTCACCCGACTCGAAGGTCTACTGACTTGATATCCCAGCCGATTTCATCTGAGCAGAAGCGATCCAAAGCGTCAGGTAATTTCGAAGGTGAATTCTATACCTTAGAAAATTACACGTTATTCACGAAGAGCGTGCATTCTGGTGTAAAGAATTTATCTAATTCGTTTGAAACCGACGACGTGGAGGAAAGAAATCTCGTGATGGACAAGTAAAGCGACGATTTTTGACCGGCGAGGAAAGCCCACTGGTGTGTATGAAGACGAAGGGAACGTACCTGGAGGCCGGTTGGCCGATCGGGACGGTTTTAAGGTGAAATCATAAAAGGAAGAAAAAAAAAAAGGAAAACACCATAAGAAAATAACGATTATTAGAAGAACGTGTGATTTTATTATCGAGGAAAAGGATAAATCGTACCTGTATAATCTCTTGTATACATAAATATCTCGGGGAACATTTTCAATGTACAAATTGTTTAATTCCCGGTCGTTTTTAACCTCTGGTTTAGCCTGGTGGCAAAAATTTGCGATACCCTTCCCGGAATCTAGCCTCATAATTCAGGTACGTCATGTTCGCCGTGTTTTAGCAACGTGTATAAGTTTTTTCGCGTGCGACGTGCAGGTGATATACAGTTCGATTTAAAGAGAATATTAATATCTCACTTCGGGCATGAGTAATTCCTCCGCAGATCTCTCTTTCCACCTTCTCTCCATGCACCTTCGCTCCCTCTCTCTTGGTTCTCGAATCGAGAATTTTCCCCTTTGCCGAACCTCCGTTATAAAAACTAACGTGAAACGCGAGCGGAGACCTAGCGCCGGACATTCCGGGCTAAGAACTCGAGGAATTGAATAAAAATAAGAACTAGTCGAATACTAGAATGTCCGAACCGCTCAAGCCCGGACCCCAAGATTCTGATAACTCGAATCTATCTCCGTGCGTTTAGTTTCGTTTTATTTCATTTCTCCATTAATATATCGCTTGTATCGGCTGTAATAAAACCATTTAGATTTACAGCCGAAGATTCTTCGATCCCTAGCTCAGAGATACTCTCCCTATTTATCCTCCTCGAAGAAAAGAGGAACTCGTTTCGTCCGTGCACACGATTTTTTCAAAACTAAATTCGTTTTCAATTTTTCCCGAGGAACTACGAGACTCCTTTTTATTTCTCTCGTATCCGAGGGGCAAGGATTAAGTATCTACATACTCATGACGCAGCTTCCGAAGCCAGTCATCCGTTGCAACAGATGTTACGAAATTCCTAAGCGGCATCGTGCCTCGAGCAACGGTCGAGCTCGTCCTGAGCCTCGTCGTCGCGTCGCCGTCGTCTTGACACGATATGTTTTAATGCAGTTCTCGGAGAGCCGGAGGTACGATATAGAATTGAGAATTGATAACTTGGAATAAGGAGGACGAAGCTGGCCAAGAAATTGAAGTGCGTTAACCCCCGCCGCGGTCGGTCGCCAGGAATGGAAGGCCGTAGCCTTCGTTACCTTGTAGCTCTATGCTTTCAAGATCAACCAGGTGAAAATTGACTCTGATCCGAAGAGCCGGACCGAAGGCTAATCTTAAACTGTTTACTCGTCAACTTTCATTTGTGAATACTACCCGCGTACACATGTGTGGACAGACTCTGTGTCCCATTCCGATCTAGTATTTTAGACGCTCCTCGGGTTCCCTGACTTCACGAATACCGATCGAACGATTTTCCGATCCAGTTTCGTCTCCTGATTCTAATAAAAGTTTAATCGAATCGATACCTCGAACCGTTCGAGAGATACAACGAATTTGGTGCTTAAATATGGGAAAAATAACCTCTGATGACAAAAGACGAGAGAAAAATTGCACAGTGGCTAGTTTTCGCGTGATTTCGTTCGCTGTTTTCGATAAACGTCGAATCTAAGCGATATCTTGAACGGTTCGAAAGATACAACGACTTTAGCGATGAAATATGATTAAAAATGGAAAAATCAAAGGCGTTCGATTTCCTAATTTTAAGATTTCGAATGAATTACTGTTAACGGATATCCGAGGAGCGATCACGTCCGACATGACGATGTGGTCCGAACCTCATCGATACCAACTCCGTCCACAATAGTTTTTCTAGAAACTATGAGAGAATGAGTAGCGGTATGTTACTACCTGATATGTGATCGTAACTGTGTCAGTGCGTGTTGAAGTTCCTACCTAAACTTCTATCGAACAAGATAGAATACTTACGTTTCTTAAAGAATTCCTTAAAGTTTGAGAGGTCGTAAAACAAATCGATGAACATAACCCCGGATATGCGCGATGGGTATACCATACACATAGTATACATATATATATGTACGATGTTATGATGTTTCGTAGAAGATTATTTACACGTTTTTATATACTATCCTATATGTTCACGCACACGGAGAGAGACACACACACTAAAGTATCGTACCAACAGTACACAGGTATATAGATACGATAACCAAAAGATAATAACTGGAAAGAAATAAATCTAGAAATCGGTAAACAGATTAACGATCTACGATAGAGCCAAGACTCCGGAATAATTTGAAAATATCTCTGAACGTGAAAAAAAAAAAGAGAAGAAGAAGAAAAAAAAAAAAAACGATTCCGAAAATCATAGACGACCGTTTTTAAAACCGAATACCGATAGGATCTCTACCGATACTTCTTCTAATTAGTATCAATTTTAATTTCCCTAAGTGATCAAATCAAGTATTTAGTTTTTTTTTTTTGTGTTTTGTTTTGGGGGGGGGGGGGGGGGGTCACGAATTAGGCGGTTAGTTATATACGTAACCTGTACAGCCGTACGGCTATAAGGTCCGAGCTATCTGAAAAAGAAAATAAATGATATTTATTTGGGTTATTAGATGACAAAACATTTCTACGCCGTTGCGTGATAAAATCTGTTGGCAAGCGCATGTATGGAGGCTTGATAACAAAAACAAAACAAACAAAAAAAAGTAACGGAAAAGAAAAAAAAGAAAAAAAAAAAGGGACGTATAGCTGTACGACACGGCCCCCTCGTCTCAGAAGGAAGAGGAGAAAGAAGACGAAGAAGAAGGAGGAGGAGGAGAAGATGAAGAAGAAGGGAAGAAGGTGTAAACGGTAGTGGATAGTAGTCTGGCTGGTTTTACGTGCTCGACTGTGTCTCTCCTTCTCTCTCTCTCTCGTATAAAGGAGAAAGATAAAAAAAAAAAAAAGGAAAAAGTAAAAAAAAAATAAGAGAGAGAAAGATAGAGAGAGGCGAAAGGGGGAACGCGGCACGTCTGAAAGTCGGTAACACTAGAGCTTCCAATGCGATCAACATTTACATATTATGACCGCTGTATCGGCCGTGTCCCGCGCTCTTTCGAATTAAGGAACCCAAAAAGAATATGGACACACACATATATATTTGTATGTATATATATACGTATATGTATATAATATAAATACCTTACATACCATCCCCATTTATATCGGCATATTTTTTGCTCATTAAATACACGATAATAATAATAATAACATGTACAATGTACGTACGATACAATTTAGAGTGTTTCAAGAAAATCGGTATACTTATTATTCCTTCGCCCTGGATCCTATACCCGATCAAATCCACCAACAGACGATGTGATATTATTGTCGGAGAAAAAAAGGGTGGAACGAATTTTGGGAATTATTTATACCGATTTTTACCGATCGTTTTGCTTTTGGTTTTTAATTTATCTCGATTTTTTACTTTCTTGTTTTTTTTTCATCGAATTTATCGCACGACCTGACCTGACGTGGTCCGGGTCTGGGCAAATTTTTGGAAACGTTTGCACGTAAAGGAGAGAAAAATGAATTTTTTTTTTTTTTTGGTTTTTGTTTTGTTTCGTTAAAGAAACAGAAAACTAATTTTTTTTTTCACTTACCGTGATAACGAACGGAGAGTGAATATCAGGTAGTTTACGTGTGAGAAAGTAAATAAAAATAATATAAAATGAGGGAAGTGGTTTCACCCGGAGAGGGTGAAACGATAAATCTGAAAACGGAGGGAAAACTTTGCGGAGGAAACGGATAGTCATTTGGCAAAATCGTCTGTCACGGTTGTGACGAAATTGAGGAAATAGGAAAGAGAGCTGATATATCTACGTAGGTATAATATACGTGCCGAACATTGTCCTGCATTGACGTAGTACGTATACCACAATTACCGTACTAAATATTTATTATTCGTATTCCCACGCGATACTATATACCTACACGAAAATCAATTCACCCTTGTTTCATTCATTATTTCAAAGCTTCGATTGATCGGGACAAAAAAATTTTTTTTTTTTTTTTTTCCGAGGGAAAATCCGAAACCGAAAATTTTTCGAAGGTAACCCAGCTGCATACTTGCGTCAAAAATATTTATACAGGATCTGTTGGGACGAGGAGTGCGTGGCAGCGACGAAGAGTTGAAAAAAAAAAATGGTTTTTTCGATTGCGACCGGTAAAGCTAGAGTACCTATGGCTCGGCTATAAGCCCCGGCTATCTTCTCGCGTGGGCTGTAATATTCCCCGTGCCTGTGGCGCCTATGTTATTAGCTAATTATTCCACGCCCGGAATACGTCTGCTACTCATTTTCCCACCTTTATTCTCTCAAGGCCCAACACGACCGACGGACGAACGGGACGCGCGGATAGACGGTGCAGTTGAAGAGTTGAGTCGGTGCTGCCCTCGACTGAACAAAGACCCAGCTCCCCGGCTGTGTATTAATTCCGTTGAAAATTCATCCGAAAAAAGGTTGAAAAACAAATTCAAAGGGAAACGAGAAAAAAAACAATAAAAAAAACCGTCAGAAATAATTTTGGTTCTCAAAAAACCGTTTATTTTTTTTTATTTTTTCTTTTTTTTTTCTTTTCCACTACTTTGTTCTTCGTTTTTTTTTTTTTTTTGTTTTTTTTTGACGAAAACAGAGAGGATTCGAAAAATGATCGGAATCGAAGCCGAGAAGGGTGGGAAATTTTTTTATCATTCGATTAGAAAGAAAAAGTGAAGAAAAATTGAAAAATAGCGTGAAAAAATTCTCTGATTCGAGCTAAATTAGACTTGTTTCACTCCGGCGGCGGATCGCTTAATGTAATCCAGTCAGTAAGGTATAAGTGGTTCACCTTGATCTCCCTCTCACCTGTCTCTCTCTTTCTCTCTTCATAGATCCATCTCTCTCGCTCTCTTGCTCGCCGCATCGCATCGGCAAGCTTCTCTTCTCTTGTGCGTGACCTCAGGGCAGTTGCAGACCGGCCCGCCCATTTGTAGCGCCCATGTCTGCCTGCTCAGCCAGCCGTCCGCGAAGCGATCTTACCTCGAAGCGTACACGAACATCTTGAGACGTGGTAATATAAGGAACGCGCCGAATGATCATCGGAGAAAAGATGAAGGCCATTTTTCCCGATTTTTCATCTCCTCTCGCGATATCGGTTATCTATTTTTATTATTCCCAGAATTATCAGACGCAGTTTTGTCCCCTGATTCGAACAAGAGTCGAATCGAAGCGATAGGTCAATCCGTTGGAAAGATATTACGGTTTTAGTTGTTAAATATGGGAAATTTAACCTCTGATAACAAAAGACGAGATTTAAAGGTCGTCTGACGCGTTGAAGGACGCTGAGTGATGTTTATCTCGACGTGAATTTGCCGTGTGATTCGAACAAAAGTAGAATCGAATCGATACCTCGAACCGTTCGGAAGATATAACGACTTTGGTGGTTAAATATGGGGTGAAAAAAAACTGATTGTGAGTGTCGCGTCTCGTCGGTGTGTAACAAAGGCGGAGCCATGAATTTTTGACGCGTCGACGAAGCCGCGCTGATCCTTCTATGAAAGTGGGGCGGCAGTTTTATTTTGCAAATTCTTAAAACGACCAGGGGTTTAAAGATTCTTTAATTTCACGTGCGGAATAGCGAAGGGCTTTGGCTACGCCACGCGGTTTACGCCCATACCGTGTCCGCGGAGTTACTATAAAGCAAAGAAGCGCCAGAGCAGCGGGCTGCTCGCTGCTCTGACGCCGAAGCACAATAAACCGCTATCCGAAATCGGGTGATTTAAATAAATTTCCATCCGTTTGTGATCGCATAAATTTCAATTCATCCAAAGAATCCTCTCTCTCTCTCTCTCTCTCTCACTCTCTCTGTCATCTTTTTATACCTACCTGCTCGAAGCTGTATAGAAACTATAAAAAAGCAAATGACTAACCGATTCTAACCTAGAAATAATATGAGAAAAAAAAGGAACGAAGCTGTTGTTGTTTCGTATTTTCTTTATTTTCTTGACTGGTAATGACGAATGACGTGTATCTTGATTTACAGGAGTTAAAAATAAGACAGAGGTGCATGTCGGTTGCGTGATAAGATATGTAACTACAGGAATCTCATCCGGGATCGGTAACGTCGTCAGAAGTCAGTTTATCCAGCTTATCATTTATAGCAGCACGAATAACTGAGGAGGCATAACCGGGCTTAGCTCGCTTCCTCCTGGTTCTTACCATGCAGCAGCGCTATTGGCAAATTATTACGAAACACTGTCAAAACAGTGGATTTATTTGAGCAGGAGTTCTTATTGATGTTCGGGACGGTGAGTCCGTGGGCCGCACCGCGGGTGGCTCAGACAGCAACTACAAGGACTATAAATTTTCCCTACCCAATATCGTACCCAGAATGCGTTAAATCGTCTCATCCAACCGTCACTGATAGTTTCCTAGTGGATACGAGCCTGGTAAGCCTCAAGCGCGAGGCCCACCTTCGTTGAATAACCGAATAAATAAAAAGAACAAAATTTCAGGTTAATAAATGAACATCCTCCTTCCTTTGAGCCCCTGAACCAGCTAATTGGGGTTTTCACCGGTGCGTTTTGGCCACCTGATTCTAATGAAAGTTTAATCCAGTCGATACCTCGAACGGTTCAAAAGATATTGAGTCTTTTGTATTTAAATATGGGGAGGGAGAGGAGACGACGAAAAGTTCGTTATTCCGTTCCCGACAATCCCGCCGAGTTGTCACTCCTGCAAGATGTCAATTAGCTACATTTCCCGATGCAATTTCGTCCCCCGATTCCAATGAAAGTTGAATCGAATCGATACCTGTAACCGTTCGGAAGATACAACCACTTTTGTACTTAAATATGGGAACGACAAACGACGAGAAGTCATTGACCCGCGCCTGTGTTCCGAGCCCGCTAATTCACAGACGTAAACTTATCCAACTGATTGTTCGAAGTTTCGATAAGTTTAAGTTCTCACGCGAGTTTCAATGCCGAAGCTAATAGCCATGTGACGATTTTGACAACGGGACTGATCGGAGATATCCACGTCGTCTGCTTTGTTAATTGACACAAAGATGTACGCTTTTTTTCTTCTTCCGTTATTGAATCGGTCAGTGATTCTCCGCGTCTTCTTTTCGATCGTTGCGACGATAGTAAAGGAGTGAATATGGCTGGTGGAAATATCCCGCAGTACCTAAATTTCGTTCAACGACTCGCTTTGCCCAATGGTAGGTACATAATGAATTCCGCAAGTTCCCTGGACCCATGGAGTGGGAGTTTCCGGTTGGCACCCTCGATTTTCCAACCGGTACGTGCAGCAGCCATAGCGTCGCGACGCCCCGAACCCAAACTGTGACTCCGAAGTTGGCAAGGGGTAATTTATGACGTACCAGCTCCTTCACACCGCCGTATTACCACCCCGATACGACATGCATTCTAGAAAACATTGATCGGCCTCATCAATCTAACCTAACCTAACCTAAATTAAAAATGGGACAATGGCCGATTAGAATAACTCCAATGACCAACATAACCGCAATATAATATCACCAACTATGATGCGATAACGTTGCACAAAGCGCCATGCAAGAGTTGAAAGACGAAGAGAGAGACGAAGATGAGGAGTACCAGTGGCATGGTGTTGGTGGATTGTGGTAGTGGAAGAAAGGGGGTTCGTTTCGTTCGCTGCGTCGATGCCTGTAGGATTATATACGACGGCGAACGACAATACGTTTCTGAGATCACTATCAGAGCACTATTGTCAGCCATTAAAAATACCTCCTCAACATTTATTCGGCAAATAAATCTCTAAGCGGTGGAATGTCCTCCTTAGGTTATGTGCCTCTCTCTTCAACCCTGCCAACGGACCATTCGCCGTACTCAGATACTCGTTGGTCCCGCCTCTCTAACCGCAAGTGGATCGTCGTTTGTTCTTGATTCCTGATTCTAGTCTCCATCTTCCTTTCCTTTCCTTTTCCTTCTCCTTTTCATATCCTCCTTCTTCTCCCTCGTCTCTCTCACTCTATTTCTCTCCTCTTCTCTTCCTCTTTCTCTTCAACTCGGTCACTGTCCCTTTACCACACTCGCTTGCGGCTCATTAGTTGAACCAACCAACTCCCCGGTGCAGGGTTATGGTCCAATTTGTCGAGGTCCAAAGATTGAGATTTAAAAAAAGAACCAGAGTTTTTCCACTCGCGCTTTTCGGCCCGTGTGACGTTACGCTGCACTTCGGGCCACCTGGGAGATGGCCAATCTCGTTTTCTTCACTTTTCAACATATCTGCGTCTGGGCACGTCGAGTGTGAAAAAGTTTCCAACAAAAGTTGTAGGGCTGTTCAAGCTGCAGAATTCATGTCCTATAAAGGATATCAAAATATCACTCCGGTCAGGTGCTAAAACTGTTTTTATATTTCTAAAGCTCGTTCCGGAGCTCACGAGTAGGAGTACACCGAGTATTTCTAAGATATCTGCGCTGGGGTATGTCAAGTGTAAAAAAGTTTCAAACAAAAGTTGTAGGGCTTGACAAGACGATAAATTCATGTCCCATGAAAAGTGTCGAAAAATCGCTTCGGTCAGTAGCTGAAGCTGTTTTTGTATTTTATAAGCTCGATTGATCGAAAGGCTGCGAGTAGCATTACAGCTAGTATTCCTAAGCCTCACAGTAGGTAGGTAGGTACCCAGTTCGCTAACGTAAGATGCGTTTCTGCTCAACGAACCGAATATTCTTTGACAACGATACGAAGAGCTGAGCTAAGCTAATTGTAAGCTAACGCTAAGCTACGCTTGTTTACCAGACGCTGCAGCTACCCAACCGTAAAGAATAATTAGTCTAATTAATCCACAAACTAGTTGAGTTAAGTTTCAGTCGTAGGAAAATTCCGAAAAGGTGAATCAAACTGACAAGAGCAAGAAACACAAAAGAGGAAAAAAGAAAAGGAAAAAGAAAGAATAAAAAAGAACACCGGCTAGTGACTGTAATATAAAAGATTCAAAAATTGTTACAACCCGAAGGAGCTGTTCTTGAATCTTTCAGCTTTTTCATTTCTCGAACGACAAGCTTGTCTACATCTCTTCGAAATAACGGGATGAGCAGAAGAACAAGTTCACATTTCATTAGTTTATCAATTGAAAATAGTTTAATGATCCATAAAATTGCGATTCAATTATAGTTTCTCCGATATAATGGGACTAGCTTGATCTACATACGTATAAATCATACGTAGACCTATAGCTAAAATTCGAAACTTGGTGGTAGAGTCGGTAGAACGAGTAGAGACGCCCGACAATAGCTCAGACTAGTTAGAAGCGTAAGATGGTTCTAGGTAACTTGAAAGCTGCTGAAGTCTGCCTTTGCCAAGCTGAAAATCAGACGCAAAGACTTCCTCCTCTCCGACTCCAGAACAACCAGACTATAAAGTTCTGGCCTTTAGCACTGCTTATTGTCGAGTTCATTGTTAGCTAGGAAATATCTAGGAGAAACCTTACACAGCGATTCTAATAAAAGAAGTTTCAACAAAATAAACAACCATAAAAAAAAAAAAAGAGAGAAACAAAAAAAAAAAGAAAGACGCAAGAAATAGATCCGAATCTCATCGCGTTTGTTTTTTTCTGTTTTTTTTTTTTTCGAGTAGAAGTAGAAGGAAACGTGCGGCAATTTTTCCAGGAAAGTTAATTTTCCCGTATACCTATATAGTAGTGAAAAAAATTGACGTCGCGAGAAGTTAAACATAACCTAACTGAAACATCGGTATACCGGCGCATAGTTCATTGAATTCTAGCACTACCTGTACACCCCTAGGTTCGAATAGTTCGTTGGAAAATGTAACGGAAACAATTTGCTCTTCGGAAGAGCGCGTGTGTTACTATCGCTCGGGGTGCAGGTGGCGAACAAGGGTTGCAGGTAAGGGGTGGGGGTAGAAGTAGAAGTGAGGTTAAGGTGGGGTGAGACTGTGAGAGGTAAAGCTACACATAGCCACATAGCGGTGCTCCTGGCAATGCGAGGGGAAACGGTGAGCGTGAGGTGGGGTGGGGTGGGGAGGGGAGGGGAGGGGAGAGACCGTGACGGAGTAATTCAATTTGAACTCGGCGTCCCGGCGCACAACGTCGCTCGACGATCGATGCCGCAAATATTAGCCGCCGTTTCGTTACGCCAACGCTCTCTTCTCCTCTATCGTACGATACAGAAATAGCTGTTATACTACAGACGTGATAGCCGGTACAAACAAATCGATTTTTCGATATTTCGAACAATAGATTCAAAAAAGTCGAACGATTTTTCCGTAAATCGAATTTTATGGTGATCGCGATTCTCACTTAGTAGAGGAGACAGATCCAAAATTGATAATCCAAAATGGCGGAGGCCGAGAATTTAGAGGTTAGAATCGCGATCAGCGACTCGAGAAACCATTGGATATCGATTTTGACCGAAATCGTAGAAGTTTTTCAAATATCGTCCGCCATTTTGGATCCGCGATGTGAAATCGGTCGATTCGCGAAAGACGGAGATTCGAGAATGACGCACGCTGCGAAGTAAAAAAGAAATTTTCGATTGCGAGACAGTTGGACCAGACGGTGATCGCATTGGCACGTAATCCCCTATGTGCGACGGAAGCTTATATGGGTGATGCCGTGCCAATGAGAAGATAAAAGAACAAAAGTCGTAGGAAAAAATGGAAAAAAATTGTATAGGACTATAAGACGATGAAACGTACGGGAAGCCGAATAGAGATTGTAAAAATGAGTAAAAATATAAATGGAGTAGCGAGGAGGGAAAAGGACGGGGAAGAGAGTCGATATCAAAGCGGGGACTGAAAAAAGGAATAAGAAAAGCATAGCCGACTGGGCTCCCCCGCGAAAGCAATATCTTGGCAAATAGATTATTTTAAAGAAAGAGTATTTCCAATGGGGTGGAATAATATTTCATCGAGAGTAGGCTGCAGGCGCTGTGACTCTCTACTGCAGGGTGTACGTATACGTAGTACCTACATACATATATCCTACTTCCTACGTCCTGGTTGCCATGAATTTGATTTGATAACCACGCCTTACAACGTAATATGACTTTCTTCGATCTATACATAATAATATATATATATATATATATATATATATGAATAAGTAGGTATATATATATCCGTATAGATATACATATCCTATGCTTGGGTATAGAGCGTACGTATAATATACCGCAGAATTGATTCCACGCAGACTCTACCTCCTTCGAAATAGACGAGTGGCCGAAGAATCGCTCCTGGATAATCCTGGGTGTTTTTTTTTTTTTTTTGCGACCTATGAGTGATAAGAGTTAACAAAAGACGGTCAATTCTAATCATAAGATATAGAGAAGAGAGAAAAATATTAGTCATTTTTGAGTCACTCTATAGAGTCAGAGATGCTAATGGGTCTCGGAGTTCGATATAGATACGCGAAAATTTCGGTAAACGAAGTAAGAACGAGGAAAATCTCCCGTGATTCATCCCTAAGAATTCTGGGGCAGGAAGTTGGCGCGTCTATTCAACTGCAGCAAGCGGCAACTCGAGGGTTACGCGCTAGCCATATCCTCCTAGATTACTGTTATTCAAAGAAACAGCATATCTCGAGACGCCGGAGCTCCGGTACAAAATGCTTTTATTTCCTCCCCGAGTACCTCGATACACGTCGGATTTACTTACGGAGTCGCACTCGCCGTATGAAGTAGTTTCAAGCCCTCGAAACGACCCGAAATTAATCAACGGATTCGAAATCCTATTTTATATACGAATGAATACATTTCGCGAACTTTTCTTTCGCGCTACTGCGTCTCCTGTTCATCGTAACGTGTTCCATAACGTTAATTTTGTCTCGTTTTTTTTCTTTTCCATATATTATTATATCGTGTATCGTATATAAAGCGTCAAATTGATCCGGTCGTTTCGCGTCAGAACCTTACCGGGCAGGTAGGAAAGGTAGAGCTATATAGTAAGAGGCAGGTATGCACGGCGCGCATTCGTTTGGCGTCGGCGTCAGCGTCGCGGGACGTCGTGGGGCGACTTCGGGGGCGTCGCGAGGAACCGCGAACATACTAAACCGCCCGGTGAACCACGGCGCGCGACAGTCCGTTCGGAGTGTTGCCCAAGGCAAACCGAGGCCCAGGTTTTATATAGGTGCCTAAATATATATATTTTCGGCTTGATTTCATTCGCGATTTAAACGACGGCTGCAAAAGAAGAAAAAAAGAAAACGAGAAAAAAGGAAACGAGAAAAAAAAAAAAAGAAAAAGAAAAAAAGTATTGTATATAAATATATGTATATAGATATACATATATATATATATATGAATATATATATATATATCTATACGTATCTACGTATCCTATATTCGTCTATCTCTACGCGATTTCGTGACGACATATCATCATCTACCCCCGTATTCCGCACCCCCCCCACGATTTTATAAAATCACCCTATATATGTATTGACAATACTAATAATAATAATAATAATAATAATAATAATATTGGCATAAAAATGAATAAATAAATAAATAAGGAAATGAATAAATAAATTGATTAATTAATCGATCAATTAATTGATCAATCAATTGCAACTGCGTGTGTGTATATATATATATATATATATATATATATATATATATATATGAATATATATATATTTATTTATTATCGTTTCATCGAATCTTTTTCTTTTTCATTTTTTTTTTTTTTTTATCCTCCTTACGATTTTTTTGAAACGCGAGGTGTACGCGATAAATAATAATTATTATTAATCGCGGTATTCGCAATTGAGAAATGAATTGGGAAAATCAGTTCAATCAATCGATTCGTTAATTGTTTATCGTGACAATTCAATTATTGTCGTGAAGTTTTTTGGAATTTGGAATTTGGAATTTGTTTTTTTTTTTTTTCAACTTATTTTCCACAATCGACCAACTCGAATCAGTGAAATCATTCGCCAAACCATATTATACGCATATATATATATATATATACACATAGGCAATTGAGAAAGAGAATTGCAAAAGCGATGCGATAGTTCCTTTTTTTTTTTTCTTCAATTAAAAAGCAGTGTTCGATGAGATAAGAAAAAAAAATATTAATACAAGATGTATACATAATTCGTCGAAAGTTGATTAATTAATGAATTAACGATGATTCCATTTTTTAAATATATTACAGTGTGTTGATCGAAGTTTCGCAGTCGATATTATCAGTTATATGTTATTTTCAAAAATTAATAAACGAGAAAAAAGCAAAAAATAAGTTCATATACATTTAATTAATATAACAGTGAGGAGGAGGAAGAAGAATTTTAACACCTGATTATATCATTCCCAATATTTGCTGTTAATTTTGGTTGAAAAAAAAAGAAAAGAACAGAAAAAAAAACCAACAACGACTAAAGAACCAAAAAACAAAAAGACGAAATGAAGGAATCGATAGAAACGAAGAAAGAAATAATTCACAGTGATGGAAATGTTGTTCTCTTATTCAAGTGATCGTTTATTTAATTTTTTACGTTTTTGTTTTTTCGTTTTTGTTTTTGTTTTCAACAAATTACTCGTCATTCCGTAACCAGAAGTTCAGTGATAATTATTTATTATTTTACTATCATTATTTAAATATTATATTTTCTTTTGAAGTGAAGTTTTATTTGGATCTATGCAAGTGAAGAGAACGAGAAACGCGAATCGTCGTTAAACACTGTTCAGTGCGATATACACGTATATGTATATTTATTTTTAATTATCGCAATTTATACTGCGATATTCAGATATGGATTTTAAGAACAACGAATTAACGTCATCGGCAACGATTCGACTATAGGTGAGTACCAATGACTTCCTATTAATTTTTCCTTAAATTCTGATTCTTTTTTTCATCCGTTTTTCATTTTTTAAATTTTCTTTTATTTCTTATTAACACGTACAAAAAAAAATAATTAGTATTATCGATCACGTTACACGCAGACGACGACGACGAAGCATATTTCTTCCTCGTAGATATTACACATATGTTCTCCCATATACACGATGAATAATAATTATAGTATAATGAGAAGAAAACTGCGGGGTGAAAAAAAAGGGAAAAAAAGGGGGAAATCTTATCGCGGAAAAGATTCATTGCCGCACGTTTTTTTTTTTTTTTTTTTACTTCCTTCTGTTCGATTCAGATTGCGATAATACATATATGCACGCATGTTCGATAAGATTAACAAACCAACCGAGAATATGGTTCGCGAAATTGATAATTATATTCGTATAGTATATCGAGTGAAAATAAAATTACTATTCATTATCGAGGAAACAACTTTTGATCGGGCGAGAAAAAGAATAGAGAAAAAATAACTCGCGTGGGAGAAGAGAGAGAGAGGAGAGAGAAAGAGAGAGAAAGAAAGGAGATAGGTGTACCTGTACAGGTAGTACCTACATCAGGGTATATCTTGAGTAAAAATCTACACGTGTTAAAAAGCATTGAGGAACAAGGGGGCCTCTGACTACCTTTCCTTAGTTCGTTGGTTATTTCATTTCGTTCGGTAGAGGTTCGGCTCGTATCGCTGAAGGAGTGAGAGCAAGAGCAATAGCAATAGAAACAAAAAGAGGAACAGCAGCAACGCCGTGGCAGCACCCGACACCGGTGTACCCACACCTACGATATACTTATAGACTTATACAACCATAGAGGGAAAATAAAGTGTCGGATTTCATCGTGTCCGAGGCGTGTCAAAGACACCGTGTCAAGTTTTGCTATATCCTTATATTCACTCCTTGAGAGAAAAGACTCTGAAGACGAACAGGAATCGAGAGACCGAAGGAGGATTAGAGAGAAAGAGATAGAGGGACAGAAATTGAATGAATGTTTGAAAATTTTAGGAGAGAATCACTCAATTCATTTCGAATTCACAGATACGTTCAAGTCCAGAAGATTGAGACGCCGAAACCATTTTATCTACTTCGATCGATAACTTCACGGTGTCACAAGTAATTGACAGGATTTCGAAACTTTGTTTTCCGAAAAGTTCATCTCGAGACGATTAATTTGACCCCTTATCGAATCTGATACGATCGATACAGCCCGAGTTATTAAACCCTGAATGAATAGATGCGCGAATTTCAAGTTTTCGAGGTTAGGCCTTCCGGATCTTCGGCTTTCGGAATCTTGAACGTCCTCGAAGTGTTTTGAATCGGACTTATAGACTTTCTTCTCGAAAACTTTGAGTCGGTGATATTCAAATTGAAAGAAACAAAAAGAAAAGAAAGAAAATTCTTAGCCATCGAGTCTTTTCGTTAAATTCATCATCACCGTTCCTTTTCATGTGTTATTTTTACATACCTACGTGAACCTGTAGAGCAATACGTGTTCTTTTGGAAGGGACTATAGGGAGGGAACGGAGACCGTTATTCTTACCTCGAAACCCTATTTAAAACTAATCCTCGAGAGTTTATCTGATTGTCGGATCGTTTCCTAGATAGGAAAAAACATAACCAGGCATAGAATAGCACACATATGTGTGCTGTGGTCATACATACGAAAGTACATCAGGCTCGGTCGTTATTTGGAGGGTATGAACGAATTGTCATCGGGCCACCCCCAAAATCGATTCCAATTAATTAAAAAGAAATCCTTCAATTAATTCAGATTTTTATTTTAATATCAATACCCCTGACCATAGGAAAACGTCAAATTTAGGGAAAAAGCCAGATTCGAATGGGATACAATTGACACAGAATACCCCGTTGATGATTCCAGCGTTTTTCCCGCATAAACCAAAAACAAAAATTAACGACATTAATTAATTAAGAAATCATTTTACGATTGGGTTCAACTCCTAAAAAAAAAATTGAGACCATGGGTGGATTGCTCCGAGCGATTATTAGTCCCGAAATGATTTTGCCATTCATCAACGAGAGCCGAAATAGAATAACAAAATTAATAAATCGGTTGATCGATCGGTCGATCATTTTTTCACGGGATTCTTCCTTCGTACTGAACTATCCTCTTTTTTTCCTCGATTCAGGTACACAATGTGTGGGGCTCATAAAGCCCGCGTTGTCCTTAGTGTATATAATTGGAACCAGAGGAGCATGAAGTCCGAAAGAAATGAGCAAATACAATTCGCTGAGTCAGCGGTATAATTATGTACGAATGTACCGTGTATATAGATATATGTATGTGTAAAGTGGGTGCAGGTTATAGTTTATCAAGTCGAGTGACAATATGAGAAGTGAAATAGACACAGCGAGTAGTAGCGGCGTCGGGTCGCGTTGCGTCGATGGGGAAATGAGAGATGGAAGGTAGAGAGGAGCGGGAGTCAATCATTCAATTAAACCAGCTCTATACAATTCTCTTGATATGATTTTATTTAATACAACTAAGCTTGGCTCCGGCCTGCTCATTCGTAACGTAATGTAATATCTGTCTAGTCTGACCGAAGAAGAATGAATCGGATCATCGCTTCTGCTGTATAAATTCTGAACCACCTACTATTCATCAATCAACAGGTCCCTCTCCGATCATTGGAACAGATTTTTCACATTACTTTATATTTATCGATTCATTTGTTCATTGCTATCATCGTCACCGCGTGTGAACCTAATTCGATCGATAGGTTTTCGAATACTGTTCACGGTTCTGCAAGGGTTTTCGCATTCACGGGTCACTGCTCAATGTTTTCACGGTTCGAAATTCGAGACTCGAGATTCACCATTCGTTGCTCAAAGTTCACTGTTCACTGTTCACTGTCCGATAGTGAACAATGTAGAATATGGATGGTGCTAGGAGTTCTGAGTCTTCTAGTTCGGGAACTGAACTGTTCACTGTTCGTTGTTTCACAGTTCACCTTCCGACTTCTAACGATATATACACGCAAAGGTTTGCACAACGTTCGATCATCTTTTCTATGCCGTCTACTGTTCACTGTTCACTGCTCACTGGTTCATATTGTTCGTAGGAAAAAATGAATCAACAAATTAATTAGATCAGGCACGACGTTTAAAATTCTTTGCGGCGAATTTCGGAGCCTAAACTGTTCACCTCTGACTGCAGTTCACAGTTCTACTGTTCACAGTCGGAAGCGTTCATATTTTTCACGGTTCCAATGTTCACTGTTCACGGTCCAAATTTGAGGAATTCCGATTATGGATCAGGTTTAAATTTCTGATTTCTGACTTCATCAATTATGAACCGGAAGTGTTCACACTGTTCACAGTTCTACTGTTCACAGTAGAAATTTGAATAATTTCTATCAGGTCTACATTTTTGGTTTCTGGTTACTCCAATCCGGAACTCAAAGTGTTCACGTTGTTCACAGTTTTACTGTTCACTGTTCACAGTTCACCGTCGACTATTCCGGTGTTCGCATTAAAATTTCCAGAAGCGTCTACAATTCCCGAAGCATAAGTCCCAGATTTCCGTAATTATTGGCAATCGAAAGAGTTCGAAGTTCACTAGTGAACATCAGAAATCTTGAAGATTCCTTCATATTCCTTAACTACGACCCGACCCGTAGATAAATTCCTTTGAAACCATCAAAGAATAATCCCCGAGTTACATACCTACGATATAGTCGCCTGTAGCGAGTGTTCACTGGTATTAGTGCGAACCGTACACCTTCTCAGGTGTTCAACCGAACAATGTTTCTCGTACATATGGGTACATTGTACACACGGATACGCATACAAATCCGCATCCATAACCGAGCAGGAGGCATGCGGCACGCCCCAAAGCTCGCGAGAGGTCGCGCAAGAGGTTCGAGGGTATATAGCATGTACTCGTACATACGTTCGATACAATGTAATCTCAGGGCTTGCCTTTGCCTTGCCTTACCTTACCTTGCCTTTCCTTGCCTGGCGTAGAGTCGAGTCGAGTCGAGTAGAGGCGAGACTCTCGTCGTTCGACCATACCAGGTACACCAGTGATTGCCTGGAGCTTTAAAACACGCAGAAAATCACTTGCACACCAGTTTTAGAACCCGGTGTAGTATACTTGAGGGAAAAATTTCGTTATTTTTAGGAGCTGAGACGGGCGGTTCACGTCCTCGAGGTTCAAGATTAGGAGTTACTCAAAGGACGACTAATTGAGCGATCTTTGACGGGGCGAACTTTTTTTTAATCGTTTATACCGGTCGCGGCGATAGCCCCACAGAAAATTTCACTGAATATAAAATCTGCCTTTTTTTACTCTCCGAAACTTTTGTCTGAAACTTTTTTTTATAGACTCGATATTGACCGAAATAATAGCCAAAGTTTGTCCTTCGAATCTTGCAATTCGGGATCGGTGAGTTTTTCGTTAACTCTTTACAGCGGCCGCAATACCGTTCCTACAAAAATTTTGACTGAATATAAAATCCGCTTTTTTTTAATAGTCAAAACTTTTGTATGAAACCTTTTCACGCTGGATTGATATTAGTTGAATAAATAGCGATATGATTTAGCCTTTGGAATTCGCAATTTGGGGTAGGAAATTTTTTTATGAATTAATAACAGCGGCCGCGGTATCGTTTCCACAAAAAATTGTACTGAATATAAAATCCGCCTTTTTTTATTCCAGAAAACTTTTGTACGGAACATTTTCACGTGGGATTGATATCGGTTGAGTTAATAGCGAAAGTTTGCCCTTGCAGAAGAGTGCAGAATTAGAGAAACTCGAAGAAGGTCTTCCGTAGGCATAAAAGGTCGAAAAAAAGTATGAATGACACACCTCGTCTACCCCTAATTAGACACAATGAGAAGACCGAGTTTGCCAGGGATTCGCGACGAATTTGATCCCTTAGAATTTTACCTGAAGGTATTCATTTCACCCTTCATAGAGGATATCTATGTATACGTGAATCGATGAGGATGAGAATTACGAAAGGGAACAAGAACAAGAAGAAGAAGAAGAAACTTAACACCATTAAGCAGCCGATATGATTTGCCCTGGGGTTAAACTGGCCACTTAGGTGTTAAAATAAAAAATAAAATGAAAAAAAGACTCTACATTATTCAGGGTGAAGTTCCGAATCACAAAAATCTCGAACGGTCAAAATTTCGACATCGTTCGAGACGATTTCGAATTTTCAGAAACGTGAAAGTTTAGAACTTTAAAAATCCCAAAATCTGGTTTATTTCTCAGGATGTGAAGACGAAGAATAGTTCATTCCGATCGAGACTGTCTTTACAGGAACCCATTTTGTCCACTTCAATCGACAACTTCATGGCGTCAGAAATAATTGACAGGATTTCGAAACTGTTTTTTCCAAAAAGTTGATCTCGAGACGATCAATTTGACCGCTCATCGGTTTCGATACGATCGATACAGCCCGAATTATTAAACCCTGAATAAATAGATGCGCGAATTTCAAGTCTCGGAGGTTAGGTCTTCCGGATCTTTGGCATTCGGAATTTTGAACCTCCGGTGTTCTACGTTCTACGTTTTTTCCCTATTCTAAAAATCGTAGAAATCTGAAATCTGTACCAAGAAGTTCTTCCGGTCTTTTTTCGTTTTACTGTAAAACCCAACAAATTCAAAGAAATAAATTTCAGGCTTGGGATTAATCATCGAGAAATTCTTCCCAAAAGAGAGAAAACAAAAATTTATCTGTACTAGGTACTAGCCGTGTACAGCACCTGTATATATACATACATGTGTATAGTCTGTACCTATCAATATTTACTCTGCATCAGATAACCGAGTGGGCGACATATACGCGTATTGTTTATCGCATCGTGATTCAAAGCAATCGATATAGCCTCGGAATCGGCATTAATTCTCAAAATTCCATCCATTACCTATACATACATACCTACGTTGAAATACGTGTCACACAATCCCCGAGAAATAAAAACGTAAATCAAATGAAACATTCCCTCATTTTCTTTCCTCTTAATCTAATTTGAATTACAAAAAGTGAAATACCTCGTTTCTGTTTTTTTTTTTTTTTTTTTTCTCATAAATAACAATTGCATATAAATTGTCTAAAAAAATCGTATGTTTATAATCGGTTAATTCATAAAGAAAATAGAAAAAAAAAAAAAAGGGAAACTCTCAAGAATCCAAAGAAAGAAGAAAATTTTCCCATTCATCTTTTTTCTTCCGCTCTTTTCCAATACCCCTATTATGCAATACATGGCTCGTGGTTTGCGAGTGAGTAACAGTACACGTACTTACTTACGTTAAAGCAGCATCAGCATCAGCATCAGCATCAGCAAGAGCAGTTATAAGGAATGAGTCATAATCATCGTGGTCAGACTAGGCTACGTGTTTAAAAACGACCCGAGACTCCGGGTCGCGTCATCGCCAGCTCTAGATACCATCATGCCAGTACGACGTTCTGCGATTATGCAATTTAGTTTCTCGGTATTTAGAACTCGGTGCGGAAAATCTCCGCCAAAAGAAAAGGAGAAGAAAAATTCCGTGTCTTAAAGCGTGTCTTCGTTGCGTTTCGATCGAAAAGTGATAAAAAAAATTGTCATTTTTTTTTTCTCGTCTTTCTAATTTTTCAGTCGAAAAATACATCTTCATCAACGTTTCACGATGCGTATACTAATCAACGCCTCGTTTAACTCGCCCTAATTATAGGATATACAACGCGTTAGTATATTTCTGAGAAAATATATGGGAGGAATTAGATCGCGTGACTCACATAGCTGCGGATCCATACGTTTATATGAGTTTAATAATAAATACAGTGTATAACTGTTTACGGGAATATCCATGATTGCTTTTATCGTTAGAATGAGCATATACACGTATATATATCCATGAATGAACGAAGGAGAGTATACTTGGTGGAAAGTCGATGAAATGTGACGAGATCCGCGATTCGAAGTATCCGTAACGTAATCTTACGTCTATTTTCAATCCACGAGCTCTGACGTAGACTCGATGAAATTTTTCGATCTTTTTCAAAAAAAAAAAAAAAAAAGGGTATTATATTGTTTGAAAACGCGTTGAGTCGCGAAAGAAAGAGAAGGGAAATTTTTTGATAATTCTTCTCCTCTTTCGTTTTTCGTAAACTTAAATCGTGCGTATAGAGACGAAACAATAGGTTGGACGAAGAATCTTGTGGGAATGGGAGAGAAAAAAAGAAAAGGAAGACGAAAAAACCGACGTTTTCGATCAAGAATTGATTACCTCGTACTATATGTATATAATATATATATATACATATATACTTGTTTTGGTTATTTTCTTAAATGAAACGGAGAAGTTTTCTTAGAATAAGTGAACCGTGCGTATATACATATATACATATATACATATATATATGTAGGTGTATATTTTTTGTATTATCGTACCATTTCATCGAGCTCACTTTGTTCGTTGACCGTAGGTCCCCCGACTCGCGGAGATAGCTATTATATTTCCGTATGGTATATTTCCTTCACGCTAAATGACCTCACGATTAGTAACCGCCTGTCTACCTTATGTATAGAACTTCTTCTCCTCGTTATACGACAATGCTGTTAATCAGAATTCACCTTTTCTTTCATTTTTCAAAACTTTTATTTTTATTCCACGAATCTCATACTCCGAATACTCGACGCTATATACATATATATATATATATATATATATATATGCCGGATGAAATGCACTATGCAGCACTCCTCCTCCGCCACAGCCTCCGTCATATAATATGTACCTGTAGGTATGGGAAAAAGTTAGCCTCCTTGTAAATATATTATACCTGAGTTGAAGAGAGCATATTATATGTATATACGTATATATATATATATATATATACATACCAATCTCGCTGACGATGCGCCAAAAAACCGCGGACGATTTTTTTTTTCTTTTTTATTCTTGTTCTACAGCTTCTTAAATTCATTTGTCAAGAGATGAATGAGGAGAACAAATTTGCACACATTCATTAACTTGTTTCATTTCGGTCGTTGAGAGGGAAAAAAAAAAAACGTGCGCACAGAAGTAAAAAAAGGATTTATTACCGGAGTTGAAAATACCTGAGATATTATAATGATATCGGCGATCACCTATCCGAATTTAAAAAATTGTTTGGAAAGGTTATTTTCGAGGTAGTCTACAAAGCAGGTTTCAAATACTTTCGAACGAAGAACACCGCGGAGGTTCGAGATTCCGAAAGCTAAAGATCCGGAAGACTTAACCTCAAAGATCTGAAATTCCCACATGTATTCGTTCAATGTTCAATAACTCGGGTTGTATCGATCGTATCGAAACCGATAAACGGTCAAATTAAGCGTCTCGAGATCAACTTTTTGGAAAATGAAGTTTCGAAACCTTGTCAATTATTTGTGACACCGTGAAGTTATAGATTTAATTATATAAAATGAGTTTCTGTGAGGAGGGTCTCGATAGACCAAAATTTTCGAATTTTTGTAAAAGAAAAATCACAAAAACAAATTCTTTGGTTTAAAAAACGCGAAAGAGTACTCCAGCTTGTGGAAAGGCATACTTTTACAAACTATAACGGATAGTTGGGATTTACTTTGTCTTTGACTCTTCGTTTGGCATTTTTTTAATTTTTTTTCTCTCAAACGCTCCAAATTATTTCAAACCGAGATATGCCCGTACAGAAATCGTAATTTTTATTGAAAATCCCGAAAAATGATCGCGTTTTTTGAATCTTTATTACAACTCCTTTCCGCACAGCATAAATTGAAGGAAATATTTCATTTCGAGGGCGGGAGGGTGGCCAGAGGGATAAGAAGAAATTCTCAAGCCTCGAAGCCTCCGTTACGTCATTAAGGTCGAATAAAACTGTCGATATAATTATTACCCATAAAACTATAATTAATACGACACTGCGGGCTGTCTAATTGGATTGTAAAATTTGATGCACAAGCTTATATTATATAGCGGGTACGTTTTGCTGTTGTCAGTATAGGCCTCCGGTGTAGTATACCTACGCATACCTACCTATCTGCCATCATCATGTGAGCTTAAAACACGTAATGCACGTTGTATTTATACCCACACTGTATACAACGCTTCGAGATATATTAAAGGATTTTTATTATTATTTTTTATTTTTATTTTTTCTTCGACTTTTTTTATTTTCAACTTTTATATATGTATGTTTCTTATTTTATGGCTAACCTCGAGGTCTTTTTCTTTTTAAGCCTCCTCAGATTTCGAAGTATGTATATATGCATCCTATGTCTATGGATATATATATGTTTCTTCTTTTTCTAATATTTCAAAAATCGATTAGAAAATATTCTATGATCGAGAAAATTGCCTGATACGACGTGATCCTTTATTACTTTTATTATTCTACATAAACTATTCCGGAAACTTTGAAACGAAGAACACCGGTGGTTCAAAATTCCGAAAGCTATAAAGATGCGGAAGACCTAACCTCCGAAACTTGAATTTCGCGCATCTATTCATTCAGGGTTTAATAACTCGGGCTGTATCGATCGTATCGAAACCGAAAAGCGGTCAAATTAATCGTCTCGAGATTTCCTTTTTGGAAAACCAAGTTTCAAAATCCTTTCAATTAATTGTAACACCGTGAAGTTATCGATTGAAGTAGATAAAATGGATCTCGTTCAGAATGAACTATGTTTTGTCTTCGCATCCCTATAAGAAATGGACCGAAATTTTCAGTCTTTGTGACGAGAATAAAACCAAAATCGAAAGTTACTCTATTTCTTTTATTATTTATCAGGCAAATAGATATAACGCGGTTAGTTCTTTTGCTATTTCCGGTATATCTATCTGGACGTATATAGGTGTGTATATAATTCCCAGGGGAAATTTGAAATTTCTCTGTATCTGGCCCCACCACCAATTCTTCGTTATTCGATACTAGATACAATACATTGTGTACGTGCACCGTGTACGTATATAGGTACCCATTTCTGTTTGTGCGTGATTCTCGCGTTTCGCTTTTAGTGTTTTCGTGTTTTTCCCACATACAGGAGTTTCGTGATTCGCGCGTTTCGATCCTACACAAAACTCCCTCCCGTCTATACCTCTATACCTACCAACACCGATTGGCACATAGCCATCACCCATTATTTCTAAACAATTCCACGCCGAAACTGTCCCGCCAAACACTACCCCAAAAACTCCTATACACCACACCACACCGTACTACCCTTAAAATCCTCGGAGCTATTTCCTCCTCGCATCACGCAGATTCAAATATAACGATCGACCGACCCAATTACATGCGTCAGCCGCAAAACTAGTCAAAAATTAACAAGAATATTACAATTAAAATTCCTTTTCTTTTTCAAATTCAAAATACTATTTTTTCATTTATTTACACAAATATTTTCCGTTCGTTAATATTATCACATAACACTGTGCATTGTTTGTATTAAAAATATTGCATCGGATATCATAATTAACGAATATAATATCCAAATGTGTAAAAAAAAAAAAGTGAATTATTCACGTTCTGAAAAAAGTTATTCAAACATCGGATCGAAATGTTTGCTACTGATTCAGGATTCCATAAAAAGAGGAAGAAATTCAATCGTCATCGTCACACCTGTACAATTTCCAACAGATTTACTTAAAGCATTACCGCAGTTAAAGTTCTACGTGATAATCGTTGAAGCGCGTCATTCTCCAGCGCATCCTTATACTCGTATAAATAGTATGTTGGTACAAGCTTCGGCGCTGCACCGTTGGGTCACCTGCGCAGTAGCACTCTGTCACGCGTTATCCGAAGGGCGGGAAATAACGATATTTGAGTTTGAACAAACGGAGGACAATCATCCGTTTCGACACGCGTCACGCCCGTTGCGTACGACGGTATTTTCGATGTCTGGGAGGCTCGAGTTTCGAACGAAATTCATCATATACTTTTGTGAACGTATAGTTCAAGCGAGAAAATTGAGGTTAGAATACGTTCGCGAAAGAATACTCCGCGTTAGTAATAACGAGCAGCAATTATAACGATGATATTAAGATAGGAGGAGAGTAAAAGAAAAAAAAAAAAACAGTGAGAAAGATCGAGAGAGAAAAGAGAGGAGAGAGGGAAAGAGATGGATGGGGGAATAAAGAAAGCGTGAGATTCTAGCGCCGCGGGAGAGGAGGGGGGAGAAGAGAGAAGAGAGAAGAGAAAAGAGAAGAGGGCTATAAGTAGGCAGAGAGATAAACTGCCTCATAATTTCATTCTAAACATCGCTAATTGTAACGTTGACCCCTTAAATCTTTCGGGATACTATCTGCCCGTGACTTGGACCGTAAATATATTCCACTTCGTTTCTCTGCTACACTATATATGCTGTACAATGTACTCAAGCCTTCGAGCGATTTGTGTATTTCTTCTACATGTGTATAAGTATAATATTTGTCCAGGCATACAAAGTGGAAATTAATGATCGTGTGTAATTGACCTGTATTTCTACCATTCCGTTTCATCTACGATAATCAAAGCTTGTCTATTATATATGAATAAATCGGGTCAAAATTTTTGTGACCCCAAGATTCGCCAAGTGGAAAAAACACAAAAAAATAAAAAATAAAATAATAATAACTGTTGTAGATTCGACCCGGAATGGCCTGTACAAGGTTTTAATTTATACAAGGCATTCGATGCCAGTACTACCAGAGTCTGAATTAATTTTCATTTTTATTTCTTTCCCCTATCTCCTTATCTCTTTTTTCTCTCTTTCTCTCGCTTACACTTGGCATCGGATACCCCATATAAATAAAGAGTTTATATATGGGAAATTCCGTGCCAAATCTAGCACAGAACTTATTTTTTTTTCACTTGGCATGAGATTTGGGAGTAATAAACCATTCCCTTCTTTACTTCCGTCCAGCTCTCTCTCTCTCTCTCTCTCTCTCTCTCTCTCGATCTCTTTCTCTGACTTTCTTTCCATTAAAATGAAGAACCAGCTGCAGCTGCACTCAAGGAATGAGACGCCGAGGCTACACTTCCGCGCAGTTTTTTAGGTTAGGTCAGAGAACGACGTTAAATTCCGCGATCTAGTATTCGGTATTCTACTCTTTCTACTTTCTTCCAGTGAATCTTTCTCGCCTCTCTAACCGCCGATACATGTTCTTTCAATAATCAAAAAATTCCATTTCGAAATTCCCCTATTACGCACGTCCGCCCCTTCGTTCTAACCTCCAAAATCCCTCGTTCAGGGCTCAGGGGCATAGCAGGATGAGACGAGGGGAGAGTCGAGGTGAGATTAAAATGGAGCGTGTTCGAGGTTTCAATCGGCGTAATGGCGAGAGATTCGAGAATCTGTAGCAAAATGTCGTTCAGTTATCCGGATATAACATATAGGGGATGGACATTTTTCAGAATACAAATTCCTATTGGAAATATATTTTCATTTCATTCCGGAGCTTCGGCTGTCCTCGTTTTTCTGTTCTTTCTCTCTCTCTCTTTTTTTTTTTTTTGCTATTTTTCTGTATTTCTTTTCTCCTTCTGAAATCAACTTTTATAAGTATATGCAGGTATACAACCCCCCCACGCAACGTTTCGCAAAACTGTTTCAAACTTTTAATCGGTTTCAAACAGCCACGGGTATCATGTGAACTTTTTTTCCTAGTTTTCGATTCCAGCTGCTCCGGAACCTAGAGGACGAAAAAGCTTAGCTGTTCATGGAATCGGGTTTTACTGCAGTAACTATTATAACTACATCGAAGAACGTTTTTTGTTTTTTTCACGTTTGCCTCCGGCAATCGTCGATAATCTTTTTAATTTTTCTTTCGTTTTGTTTCTATGAAATATCGACGCAACAAATTTTCACGGCAATGAATTGCAAAAATTTTTGAACGTTTGTCGCGATAAGTTGGACCAACGGGCTCCGTGATACTTTTGGATATATCTCGTCAGGCGTAACTTGTATGGAAAAAAGTTTCGGACAAAAATTGTAGAGTGAACAAAGACGAAACTTTTATGTCCTATGGATTGACTGCGTATCGTTGCTCCTGAAGCGAGTAAACCGGAATTTAATGACCGGTATGTCCGATCGAAAATTCTCCACCCGGTGAAACCGGGCTTATTGCACAATCCCAGAGCTTTTAATCCTCGATTTTTGCCCCAGTTTGTCGAGGTGGCTTCCGAGCGCGAAACAACTCGGCTAGATCCGATGTTTCAAAAGCTCGTACGGATGTATTCCCCTTTCGAATACGATTTTTTTTTTCATCGCTGAGGCAATTCGAATGTCCCACGATGGCAAGCTCGAGCTTTTTTCAAGCTTTCATAGAACAGCCTGCACCGTTGCATTCCTCGTTACGTTCCGTACTGATTTTTGTGGCGCGTTAAAAAAAAAAAAAAAAAAACAACAAAAAAACATAGAAACCGAAAAAAAAAAAACAACAAAATGAATAGAAGGATTGGAAATTCGTTTCCTTTTTCTCTCTCAAAGCCGCTTTTCAAACCGAGCTTTTGGTTTACAAAAACACGTTGCAAATTTGGGTTAAGGCTAATCCAATTCAGAAATTTATCCACTTGCCTTTAGTCCTATATATCTATATGTACGATGGGAATGTGGCGGTCATTCGACAACCACGATGTACCGTAGATATATATACAAATATGTATATAGCCATCATATATACATGTATATATATATATTCCTGGCATTACAGTCTACTTGTTTTCAAATACCTACGTAAAACCGTGACGTTTGTAAAACAATGACCAAACTGTGGTCTGCACTTTGCATCTCGACGTCTATTAACACGGATTACATATACAACGTGACTGTTCATATAGTATCTACACCGTAATTATTTACTGTACGGTCATACGATTTTCGAAAATATTCCTTTATTATTTTCCCTCATTTCGCCATTTGCGTAAATTTTAGAGAAAATTTAATCAGAGGAGGGAAAAATATTTTTTTGTAAATTTAGAAAATTTGCAAAAAATTATGCGAAAAAAGGAGAACCGCGACTGAACGGTAAGTTTGGTTTTCTTGATTTCCTTCGGTCATTTTCGTCCCCGTTTTCGTCATTTCTTCTTTCTTCTTGTTCGACACCCGGTACGTTTCACCGCTTGTATATGTACCTCGTTCACAATCATCGACCTGGTGCAGGAGCCTCGCGTGTATTCGGTTAATGAAAACATTGTTCATAAGGACGCTAGTCGACCGCGCGGGTAGGTAGGTAGGTAGGTAGGTACTCCGCAGTTAACAAACTACTGGAAATCATGTTGCAACTTGCCGCTGCGCTGGTGCAGTTTACTTTTCTCCTATATGCAAATACAAATACAAATATATTCGCATTCGTATTTCCCCGCGTTGTTATATTATACAATTTTGGTTCCGTCGCCAATTTTTTATCTCCTTTTTTTCTTATTTTTTGTCAATTTTTACTTCTTCTCATTCATTTTCTCCCATAAAATACCGCTCTCCGCATAGATCCGACAGAAATAGCCGATCGCAAAAACTTTCAAACGAAAAACACGGAGGTTCCGGAAGACCTAACCTCCGAAACTTGAAATTCACGCATCTATTCATTCAGGATTCAATAACTCGGGCTGTAGCGATCGTATCGAAACCGTTAAGGGGTCAAATTAATCGTCTCGAGATCAACTTTTTGGAAAATAGTTTCCAAACCCTGTCAATCATTTGTGACATCGTCAAGTTATCGATCGAAGTGGATAAAATGGGTCTCGAATAGAACGAACTGTTTCTCGTATTCGCATCTTCGAGGCGTCCAACGTTTCTGTAAATTCAGAATCGTTTCATCGTCAAAGGAATTCGGAAGTTTAAAAAATTCGACGACGAACACCTGCCTAGTCTCTAATCACCGTCCGAATCGAATCGCATCATTATGGTATAAAGAGTCGTCGCTCTTGCGCATAGACTCCGGGCTGTAGGGTCAGGTCTTCTGTCTGTCGGTCCGACTATTTATTTAAAGATAACTATCTTCTGCCTGTATAGACAACGACATGGACATGGACAGGGCCGAGTAACCTAGTATTAATTGTGCGGTGCAGGTAACTGGTAGCTTTGTGTATTTAGGAAATGAGAGCGAAGCTGCCTCGGCCAGCTATGCCACTAGGCGACAATCATTAACAATATGCTACAGTCGTGTCGACTTAGACAACCGAACAACTTAATTCCCCTAATTTATAAGACAACGTACCGGGTTTTGGGCACAACCTGCATGTGTGTATAGGTACATGCGCGATCTCGTACTGTCATTGCCGGTTTTTATCGTTACTTTTTCTGTGGGAATTAGAAGCCCCAGAAATTATCGTATCCGATCTCTGAAATCTTTTTTTTTGCTTGGATAACGAGCTGTCGAAATACGTCACAGCGATTTTCTCGTAAACGGTTGCTTCTAGCGAAAAATACTCAGGAATATAAAAGATCCGTTTTGATCTAAGCTAGGATTTTTGTCTGAAGACTTTTCACGAGATACTTACCGTTGCGCAGATAATCGCTGGTACGTGATTGGGCGGGTTAACGATTTGACTAATGTGATATTAAGACACGTTACATCGATTTACTCCCAAACACTTGCCTTGAGCGAAAAACATCATGGGACATAAAAGACTCGTCTCAATCGGAACCGTAATTTTTGTATGAACAATTTTCACGATAACCTCATAGCAACGGAGATAATCACAGATATATGTTTCAGTTGACGAGATGCGATTCGACTCTAACCGTGTCATTGAGACACATTCTATCGATTTTCTCGCAAACGGTTAGTTCTAGCGGAAAACATCGTGGGACACAAAAGACGCGTTTCTTTTATCGCCACAATTTTTGTTCCCATAAATTTTTCGAGGGACGTATAGTTTCGTATATAATCGATCGTATATGAGAGGCAGTGTAATCAATGCACGCGTTCCGAAGACTTATATTGCAGTTTCGACGTTTAATTACCTGCACGTAGAGTTTCAAATATCCAACAACTCTGCGTATTACGTGTATGTAACATGTACCGTATACTATAGGCAGCATGATTATTACAAAATAAATATGTATCCACAAATATCGGACGAATCGTTGCAGCAACCGCGAAATTGGAGAATGAGTAATTGTGTATGTAATATGTGTGTGTGTGTGTGCGTGTGTGCATAAACGTCTATATAAATATATATACCTAATTGCATCGCGATGCAGCGGAATTAATTTGTGCAAGTTTTTTAATATCCAAATTTTTTCATTTAGAAATTTTTTTTTTTCTCTTTCTCCCTTCTTTCCCCGTTTTCCGACCGAGATTCTATTTTCACGTCCGCGCTGCGCTGCTATTTTAGTTTCATATATTACCATACTCTGAATAATATTTTCCGAAATAGACCGTTGTTAAAAAAAACTACGCGATTATTACACATACGTGTGTATATGGGTGTATTATATGATACGGTATTGAAATATTTGAAATTGAAATAATTCCTACGCCGCAGACACTTCAGTCCGGTACGCGATTTTTTAACAACATTCTCACAATAACGCAAGTGAAGAGTACCGAGATAGAAATTGAAAAAAAAAAATTAAAAAAATAATAAAAAATAAAAAGCAAACACTCCAAACGGTGGAAAAATATCACTATTTTTCATCTCGTTTCACTACACAACAAATCCAACGATATGTAGGTATATACCTTACATTGATTTTTAAGCTGCGGTTATAAAACGAAATCCGATTTTTTAAAATCCCCTTTTAGGAATTTAAATCACGTAACTAATTCGATTCCGATGAATGGAAAAAAAGGAGAGAAAAGAAAGAAAAAAAAACAGGGAGTAATAAAAATTACAATATAATATGTATACAGGGGAAAATTTTCGAATTACGTTTCCTTTTTTTCTTTTTTTCTTTTTTTCTTCTTTTTCCGCACACGCGAAATTTTTCAGCTTCGATAACTTTTTTTATTTTTCTCATGAGAAGATCCTCGGAAGTAAAAAATTCCATACAACAATAAATTTCTACGTATATAGGATAGCTATAGTTGAATTTAATATTCCATATATGATAGTGTAGTACCTATACGAGAGACATAGGTAAGCAAAGTGGCAATTTTCTCTGCGCGCGGTTTGACGATATACATATTTTCCCTTTGTAAAAAAACCCGGAAGTTGATAGACAGATATACCTACCTACCTATACTACGAAGGAATAGAATATTACGGTTAAATTATCCTGTTTTTTTTTTTTTTTCTTTTCTTTTTTTTTTTTTATTGCTGTGTCGAGCAGCTGCAGTATACAGAACTTGATTACAGACCAATTATTATAGACGGGACTTATTATCTATTTATTTACAAGAATTATCTAGCTTTATGTACAGATATCACTTCCTTCGTTCGATCAATTTGCGAATTAAATTTATTGCAAAAAGCGCTCGGCGCGGCGCAATTTTATCTTCGTTTGATAAATTTGCAATATCGTTCTACCGGATATTGGCGAACTGAGAATACGACGTTCTCTTGTTCTTTCTATGAGTTTAAGAAAATAGAAGATAGAAAAATAGGAACACTCAAATTCCCGAAAGCCAAAAAAAAGCCGAAAATTTCGGCCTGTTTCTCGGGACGTGAAGACAGAAAATAGTTCGTTCTATTCGAGACCCATTTTATCCACTTCAATCGATAGCTTCACGGTGTCACAAATAATTGAGAGGATATTGAAACTTTGTTTTCCAAAAAGTTGATCTCGAGACGATCAATTTGACCGCTTATCGGTCTCGATACGATCGATAGAGCCCGAGTTATCGAACCCTGAATGAATAGATGCGGGAAATTCAAATATCGGAGGTTAGGTCTTCCGGATCTTTATAGCTTTCGGAATTTTGAACCTCCGTCGCTCTTCGTTTCGAGGTTTTTTAAATCAGCCATGGAAATTCCATTTCCGAAGACTTAGATCCGCTCTCAAAATTTCGAAAGAACTTCAAATTCCATGAAAAAAACTTCATCGAACGAAATAATAGAATTATCTTATTTTTACCGCAGAGTGTGAATGAATCGTGCGATTAAAACGGATTCCCCCGCTTTCTGCCGATTAAACTTTAAGCCCATTATTCTCTTTGATTCTCATTCTACACATATATATATATACACATACAGATACATATTTTGATTATTTTTTCTAGATCTTGATTTATTCATTTATTTATTTATTTATTCATTTATTTCACGTACTTAAATACGGATCAGGTATCACTGTCTCGCCAGATCCCATCGTATCGTATCGCCTCTGGGGTTAGACGTATAATAATTCTTCCAACTCTGTTCTTCAGCACCTGTCGCTCGGCCGAACGATACGGACAAGCGATTATAAGCGTCAACGGGCGTGACGCGCGTTTCGCAGCGATAATTATTCATACTTCAAATGAAATTTTCTAGTTTTTTCACTTTCCGTTTTCTTTTCTCTTTCTTCTCCTCTTCTTCTTCTCTTTTGTGAAATAAGCGAAAAAAAAAAAGACGTAGTCAAATTTTCGCATTGATTAATTAAATTTTTGAAACAAAATTTTTTTAATTTACAAAAAAAAAAAAAATCCTCACTTTCATTCGACACTGATTCACCCGTATACATGTACTATACATACACGTATATACCCACGGTGTAATATTTGTTGAAAAAAAACCAGACGAAGTGGAAAAGAAAAAAAGATAAAAGAAATTCGAGTGTCTATATACCTACGCAACGAGTCGAGAGTCAAATATATTAAGAATCAAGAATTGGTATACATGTATATGTATATGTGTATATATAATATATATACACACACGTATGTACGTAGGATTATATGGGTTTTATTAAAGGTAAGGGGCGGATTTCTCCGTAGCATAGAAACACCTGGCAACATTACAACGTGGTGTGAATTGTATAGTTTATTATATATATATATATATATATATATACACTATATACTAATATGCTATATATACATAAGTTTTTGAGAGAGGTACCAATACGATTCAATCTTTCTATACGGTCTATTATTACTTACCTCTCTCTTTCTTTCTATATTTTTATTTCCCCCCCTATGAGGCGAACAACCCTTGGCTTTGGAACCCTTGTGGAAGGAAATACTATATATTTAGGGTACGAGACTTCGTTCTATTATATATATTCTAGTTAGTTTTTCATTTCACTATTGCTCTCCTCCTAGTTGTTGTGTTTGTTGTTTTTATTGTTATTATAATTTAATACGATATTATCACCGCTGTGTACGACCAAACCCCTTGGAAAAATAAAATCACCACCCTTATACGTTCGGTACTATTTTTTCCCCTGTTTGGATCCACGCGCTTTTGTGTTCGCTCACCTCGAATCAACCCTCCAGCACTCGGTCCAGACTGCACGACTAAAGGACCTCGATAAGTTCAGGATTTCCGACGATACGCGGTCCCTGATTTGATCATTTTCGAATTTCGATGCTCCCATGAACCAAAATGACTCGAAATTAATGGAAATTAGTTTTTTTTTTTTTTTTTCTCGAAATCCCAGGCTCCTGTCTCGGATCTATCGTTCGACTACGTCAAATACGATGAGAGGGACACACGCGTGGCTAGATGCGTGTAAATGTTAAGAAGAAACTAAGATAATTCGGTGGCAAGTTATCGGCGAAGGAAAGCGAGCAGCTCCGCTAGGGCGAGTGAAACTGGAGTTAAAGGAGCCGTAAACACTTTCCTAGATAACGAAAGACTTTGTACTATGCGCTGTGCTATACGGGCCCTTGTTTACACGCGGGTGTGTGTGCGCTTTTCGCGTATGTGTGGGGTATGTACGTGCGGGTGTAGTTAATTATTTAAATTTCGCTTTGCCACGGCCGCTTCTGCTGCCAGCTGCACGTGCCATCCTCTATTTACGGCGCCATTTGCATCCACTGCATCTACATGCATACGTAGGTGTATTATACATGTATGTACATTTATACACGTATAGATTTTTCGCGGCATGGTTGGGAAATGAAACAACAACAAAAATAATCGTTAAATATATGTATTAGCGGAAGTATTACCCGCGCTTACACCCTTTTTCTCGACTTTTTACTTCCCACCTCTGCGCTTTGTCACCGTTATCTTCGGATCTGTTCATTTCTCGATGATTCACCTCGGACAAACGTCGCGGAGGACGATATCGCGCGTCTTTTTTGTAGAGGAAATTTTTCCGTCCGATAAACCGTTCCTCGGATAAGAGCGAACTCGTATATCGATGGGAAAGAAGTGAAATTGTTTTTTCGACAATCGTCACCCTAACTGTTTATTTATCGAAAATTCACCTGATACAAACTTTGCGGGGACCGATGCGGCGCAACTGTTTTGTTCGAAGAATCTTTTCATATAATCAACCGTTCCTTAGATACGAATCGATTTGTACAATGGTAGTAAAAAGTTTCCGTTGTTCTTCGGGGATTATCATCGTAATAATTCATTTTTCGAAAATTCACCGGGAACAAACATTGCGGGGGTTGATGTGACGCCTCTTTTTTGTTCTACATATTTTTTCGTACGATCAACCGTTGCCTCGATATACGTAAATTTGTAAATAGTCAAACAAAGTACGAATCCGAATATAGACATATGTACGTAGTATAACTACCTACGTGATTTCGACAGCTGGTTTCAAGGCAACCCCCTGAATTAGGACTTAGGCTGCAGTACGTGTACGTCTATAATAATACATCTATAGTTGCACGGTCGATCTATTTCGTTAGATTTTAGGGGATGCAAAGGAAAATCTAGATCCTGGGAAAACGTTTCAGGTTTATATCGGCGTAGAACTGGAGCCACGCAAGAGAAGAAGAAAGAATCAATTTCGAACAAAGGAAAGGAAATTTCCGAGGTTCGAAAATTTCGAACGTTTCTGAAAATTTCGAATCGTCCAGAAGAATCGAACGACACGAAACGAGAATAATTGATTAGCTGGAGTGATCGGAAATCGTTGAATAAATTATACAACTGGGGGATAGATGTCATTTAGATTTCTAAAAATAAAAAAAAAAAAGGAGAATAAAAATCGATGATTATAACGTGTATAAATTATATATGGTAGGAACCGATTGACGGTATGATATTTAATCGAGGCGAGATATCGATGCCTCGCTATACAGGTATATATGATAAGCCTCCAATTAAAACAGAACGCTTTTGTCGTGGGTTAGCTCAGCCCTGATCCCGCGGATGAAGACTCCCAGGGTTGGTGCATGGCAGTAGTTGCCCACTCTCATGAATATATTCAAACCGATATAAGCCTTTGTATCCCTATCCCATATCCTATCCTACCTGACTCTTTCTCTCCGTCTATACATATACACGTATATATGTATAAAAATACACGCGAGAGTATCAGGAAACATCCGAAAGTCTGTATATATAGATATATGTAAAAGTTTGGAACCGTTCGAGACCAGATAACAACGAAGAACGGAAATGAGATCCAAATTTTTCTCTACATTTTCATAGGAACGATTACGAGGTCGATTCTGATACCTTCGATTTGGACAACTCTCGAAACAACCAATCGGCGCGCAGGAATCGCTTTTGTCCAGAGTACCGATTGGCCGTTTCGGGAGTTGTCCAAATCGCGGGTATCAGAGTTAACCTCGTTGGGTGTACTTATAGTTTCTGCATTAATTCATGGGATTTTTTTATTGTTTTTTTAGGTTAGGGTTGACGATAATACTTCGGCGGGTATCGAAAGGGTGTAGGTGTTCGGGGTGTGGGGTTTGGGGTGTGGGGTGCGTGTCGGTACCAGAAATTCGATTAAATCCCTAAAGTTAAAATCAATTAACGATAATCAAAGCGTTGGTAATGAGTATCTGCAGGCGCTATAGCCAACCTATAATCGAAATTTAATCTTCCAAAATATGTATGCGTATATAGTATACGTAGCATGGTATATGTCAGAGGAAAATAGGTATAAAGGAGATCGGCGGAGAGGAGAGGAGAGGAGAGGAGAGAATCCGCGAGGCGTGCTTGGCGGGTTTTAATTAATAAATATATACATTATAATAATCTGCCTATATACCTTATAGGTGATATATGTATTATATACCGATATACTTAATTAAAGCTTTACAATCGAGCCAGTATATTAATTGTATGTACATAGTTTAATAGCTATACGTAAGCCCTCGTTATCGGGGAGGAACAGAAGCCCCCAAGATTTTCATCGCAAATATATCCTTTCCAAAAATTGGCGGGATTTTGGTTCTGATTTTTTTTTTGTTTTTTTTTTGTTTTGGAGAATAATGAGATTTCGTGTCTCACCCTTGGATATCGTGATATCGTTCTGTTTCGTCTTCCTTCGCCGTTTTCCCGCATTGCTCAAAATTAGAGACAGTTTTGATGATCTATATCTGAAATCTCATAACACGTACCCTATATACCTTATATATACGCTATACGCACTGTGCGCAAGAGATGAAAGAGGGATAGGTAGGTCGAGGTGTGAGAAGAACATTGCGAACAATTTATGTTTACACCGTATCTTATACAGCATTCTCCCGTAACTAAATAGCAGCTTGAACTGTCTTATCTATAATTATACTAGTCGCCATCTGGTTAATTAATGCCCAAAAACACTACGGCAATGGTGCAGAGGAGGATGGAGCCCCGTATTTCACCTAAATAAATTTCCAACGACGTATATATACAGTTTCATATATATGTATATAATATATACATATATGTAACTTATAAGAATGCATATTTGTTCGTTTCGATAATTATAACTCTTTGATTCCATCGTCAATCTTGACGAGAAAATGAGTTCGAATTATTTCCATTTTTATCCGCCATCTTGGATTCATGATCGAATTTTTACATTTGGAAGTCAAATTCGTAATCAGCGAGCCGAAAAACAGTCGGAAATCGATTTTCACGAAAATCGGACAAGCTTCTGAATTTCCATCCGCCATTTTGAATTTTTGAATTTAGATTCGCGATCAACGAGTCTGAAAACCGTTGGAATCCGATTTTGATGAAAATCTTGTAAATTTTTGAATTCTTGTCCGCCATTTTGGATCCGCGATTTTGAGGCTAGATTTGCGATAAGCGACCCCAAAGCCCCTGATCCGGTATTCTAGTAAATTCAACTCGACTCTACTCCTCCAACTCCGTCCCGAAAGGTTTAACCTAAAAATTTCATACGCACCAGCCTACCAACCTTCAGAATTATGATTATACACCAGACTTTCCGGTTTTTTATCATACTTCCGGGTTCTCGGTTAATGCAGAAGTGGCGCAGGGCGAAGTAGGCAGGTATTCATGAATACCAACGTGTCCGGTCTTCTATAACTGCCTAAATATTCTCCTTTCTTATATCCCATGACGTAGTCTCGTTCCTCGTTATGTTGGCAACGCCGTTGGCTACTCGCTCTGGACGGGTCATTCCCCCTCTGATTTCTCTGATTCGTTTATGGGGAGGATTTCCCAGGTTGGTCGACGCGGGGCGTTACAGGGGACAGGGAACAGGGAACAGGGAACGGGGAACGAGGAACGGGGAACAGGGAACAGAGAAAAGAGAAAAGAGAACGAGACGGGGCGGGGGGGTGAAACGGGAAATGCGGAGAGAGACACGCGGGACGATGGCTCCCTAAGGGCTCACTGTAGCCCTGCGCCCTGACGCTGAGTGAGACGTCACGTATCCCAAAAACGAATGTATGTATTCCAACCGTGTCGCACGATTCTAGTGTCTACCGCCGCCACTACCTTGCCTTCCCTTGCCTTTCCTTGCTTTGCTTCGCCTTGCCTTGGCTTGGCATGGCTTGGCTTCCCGTCAATTGCTGGTGGTGCTGCTGCAGCAGCACTGCACGAGTTTGCGCCCAGGGCGCGGGTTGAATTTTTACATACATATTAAACCCCCCGACAATATCACAGAACTCGTATACCAACCGAGCGCGTTTTCCACCAAACTGGCCACTCCCAACCGAGCGACCACACTCATATCGCGTACACGCGTATCTCGCGGAATAAAAATTTGATCGCTTGTAACTCGCGAACGCTACGTTTTAGCGCTAAGTTGTAAAGGACGAAATCTCTTCGTTTTTAGTTCATCTACGAGATATAATTTATGCAGAGTTTTGGGACCATTTTATTCGGGTGTTTTCGTCTGAAAAAGGAAACAACGGGTATGAACTTTTTTTTTTCGAAACATCAAACGGTGCAAAATTTCATAGAATTTATGCAATTTCAACGAAGCGTTGAATTTTTTTTACCCCGATCTTGATATCGAATTAAATTACAGAATTTTCAGAAGAAAATTCAAAAATTCACACCAACCCAGACCACCTATCGACGTATATTTGTACATGATAGTATAATACGAGCTGATTGTGATAGATATACATGCGAGATAAATTTCTTCTCAGTATTTCGTTATCATTGAAGCAAATAATCATCACCGGCTATATATCACATTGTGGTACCTATATACGCGTTGCATTACTCACGAAATAAATAGCTACAATCATACTACATATTTTATAACTATCGTACTTATCGCCCTTTCATATACAATATATATATATATATATATATATATGTAACTAATCACGAACCATTACAGCCATATCCCATTAGTTTTTCCTGTTACCTTAATAACAGACACGATTTCAAGTTGAACCAAAGATGATAAAAAGGAAGGAAGTACTCGATAGTCTTTACGTCTCTGTTCTCTCGAAGTAAGTATAGATAATGGTACGAAACGTTTGAAAAATAATATTCAACCGATTCGAGGAATAACCTATACTCGAAAGAAGTATTCTCTAATCAGGTAGAGACGGGGAAAAAATAATAAAAATTTTATTCGCATCGTTATCGGTGAGAAAAACCAAAAATTAAAAATCAAAAACAAGATCGAACATTTCGACCGGCAAGGACGCTCGACTCTAGTAGAAACATCGAAGGACAGAGACGGGCATACAGACATACGGACAGACGGAATACCGACTAACGGTTCCTTATACCGTCGACCAGAAGACCGGCCACCTAAGAGAAGAGGGGGAGGGGGGGTACGGCCCCAAGAAACGCGAACGACAGACATTTACACACACTTGAGGAGAGAAGCGCCGAACGAGCGTACACATACACATCATCGAAGCTTCGTGGGAAGTAGAGGTGAGGTGGTGCCGTTCGCTCGCTCGCTCGCTCGCTCGCTTACTCGCTTACTCGCTAGCTATCGTCGAACGCAACGCAGCAACGTTCGCTGTTCGCTGTTCGCCGTTCGCCGTTCGCCGTTCGCCGTTCGCGTTCGTTCTGTAGCGTAGAATTGGTGGGGGGGGGGGGGGGGGGGGGGGATATGGCGGATGGATGAGTGCAGTAGTGGGGCTGCAGGGGAGTGGGGTGGGGATATCCGAAGCTATCGTGGTGGGGAAAACCGGTGGCTCAGATCCCCACCATAGTTTAGTTTCTCCGCAGACGCCGTGAGCGACGAGTCGGTGGGTACCTCGTCTGCGTCCGCGCGTACTTTAATGTACAATAAATACCTGCCTAAAGGAGGTATACGTGTTTAGTAGACGATAATACAATACTCAGTAGTACCGCACAACATATATATATACGGAGAATAATAATCCGACTGTTTTAACTCTTTTACATTTTAAAACGATTCGCGTCGACTGGGGAGTCCTTCTTTCACTCCCTTGATTACATTTTTTTTTCCTCTGTTGTTGTTCGATAGTTTTTGCGGGTTTTTTTTTCTATATATATATATATAACTTCCGAGGTGAAATTGTGCATGTGTACATGTATGTATAAATATATATATATGTGTGTGGGTGGGTGCGTGCGTGCACGCATATATAACGTAATATATGCGTAATTATGGTCGTGTTATGTGAATTGTGAGAAATTGTGAAATCAAATAAATAATTACAGAGGGGGAATAATTTCGATCACTTCTATCGATAAAATCTTCGATAGTAACAACAACAATAATTAAAGAAAGGATAATACAAACTACGATTTCGTATAGATATAACGATAGTTGAGAAGATGTTGCGTTAGCCGCGGGCAACCCCGTGAGCAAGTCTGATCATTACTTCTTATTCCACTGGTCATGGAATTACGCGAGACTCGTTTAACGGCGGCGTCTTGACGATCGCGGCGGCGGCTAAGGCGGCTAAGGCAGACAGTGGATAACAGTGGTGGATAGAGTGGTTGGTGGTTGGTGTGTGGTGGATTTTCTACTAATCTCCGAATATAACACGCTTCTTCGGAAGTTCTTCGAGCGGGGCTTGGTTATACACACGAAAACAAGCGACGACGACGACGACGACGACGACGACGACTAGACACATACTCGACTCGACTTCAAGTGTGTTTCGCGTTGCTGCACCAGGGCAGCAGCGTGTCGATAGAACCGAGATAGCAATATAACGGAGTAAATGTGTAATAATTAGTGTTTATCGATAATCCAATACGTCGTAGACCCGCGCAGTGTGGTTTTAAAGTTCCTTTAAACGATAATAATAATAATAATAATAAAAAGAGGAAGAGAATAGAAGAGAAGGAGAATAATAAAGAATAATAAAGAATACATCTTACTTCTTCTGTATATCTAATCTCCATTCAGTTTTCGTATTCGCAATAATAATAATAATGATAAATAGTACTCAGTGCATTGTGGGAGAAGAATAATAAGCAGATATGAATATTGTTTGGAATACGATTGAGCATACGTTATTATACTATAGCGTATAATATTAAATCAGAACGAACGAAGATATAAGGGGGAAAGTAATAATATTAATATATATATGGTTAACGAATTTATCGAGTTCCTATTAACTAAAACGTAGTGTATCTGTGTGCCAGTGATACAGTTGATGATCAATGTCATCGCGTTAAGTGGAGAGTGTCGAATTGTTGTTTAATACAATAATAAGAATAATAATCGTCGTTGTTTTTCGCTGATTATAACACAGATATATAACAGACGGAGATATCCTCTCTTCTGTCAATTTTTACTTTCCTTCGTTCGCTTAGAGTTCCGATTATTTTCGTTTATCTTCCTTTCTGTCTGACTGACCGACCGACTGCTGTCTGTCTGTCTGTCTGTTTGTCCGCGTGTGTGGGCGCGCGCCCGACTCGCGAGTGTGTTTGTGTTTCGTTTACGGACTACGCGGTATTACCTGGAAATCCACATCACTCATCGAGTAAGTAGTGAATATATATATATATATCTCTGATGTACGTATATTTACGTATGCGACGAAGTTATTTTGAACGTGAAAATTCGAGCGATACGCGTTTAGATTTTCGCATTATTTACTCGTTCGTTCGGGTTCTCCTAACGCAACTGAGAGGAGAGACTTTTGAGCGCAAGGTCGCGGATCTGTGATCCACGAGTTTAATCGGTAATCATAACGCGCGCAGCGTACTTTCCGATCTACGATATCTGCGTTTATACTTAGTGTCGGTTAGTCACGTCAAGTATAGAAATATACATCGGTACCTGGTAGCGCGATATATTGTATGCAGAATCGTTGATGAACTCGGATTGTAGCGTTATACTACGATGCGTATGACGCGCTGTCTGTCGTAGGAGAATCACTCTCGCCGTGGTCTCGGTTTTCCGACACAGTTTCCGGCTCGACGTTATCGTAGCGTCATCCCGCCAAAAATTGTCTGCACTACTACACCACTGCTAGACACTTTTTCGGTGCTCGTTATTAACGTGCATCGGTAATATTTATCGTACGATAATCGTGAGATACAACGAAAATAGAGAAACAAAGTATACGATATAATACGTATACATACCAAATACGTTCCTTTTTTCTGTTTATTTATTTATTTTTTTATTTTTTCGTTGCTTTTAACCGTCGGTTTTGATTCTTGATGAATTCTTTCATTAAAGTACCTTTCTTCGCCGTTTTTTCTCGACATTAGTGATTAATTTAAATCGATCGATCGATTGATTTGTTGATACGGGCAAAAAGAGGAGGAAAGAAAAATGAAGCAACTTTGGTTTTGTAAAAAATTCGATTCTTACATATATATCACATTTGTCTGGTTTATTATTAATAAGGTGATCTTGTTCCGTTGTTACTACTGATCGCAGCGTATACCTATGTGTGTAGTCTGTTCTGTTCGTGCCGACGGCTAGTTGGTTGGCGGACGAATGAATGAATGAATGGATGTATCAGTGCCCGAGTATACTACAGCTAGATTGCGACTAAGAAGCGATAATTGATCTATAGTGAACGGCATTGAAACCATTGAAGAACATACAAATCTGTGACTTCTGGATATTTTTATATGAATTCATACAGTGCGATTCAAGTTGAGCAGACCATATTTTGAGAGTAGATTCTCCGTGAAATTCTAAGACTAAATTTCCTTTGCAGTAAATTCGAGGGACCCATAGTTTCCGAGCTAAGAAAGATCTTAGTTGACCAATCGCGGAGCGTATAGGTCGCATAGACTGGGCACTGCGCAACTTATACTCAAGGTCGGCCCTGTCCGAGTCACCTATAAGTTCCGTGATTGGTCGACTTGGATCTTTCGTAACTCGGAAACTATCGGTCCCTCGAGTTTTTGGTAAAGGAAATTTAGTCTTAGAATTTCGCAAGGATTCTAACCTCAAAATATTCCCCGCTCAACTTGAATCACTCTGAATACAGGACTTATAAGAGAAATACTGGAATTATATTCGATGTACATGCATTCTCATTTCTCCTCAAATATCGATAACAGAAAGGCAAAAAATTGCACTATAGATATATATATATATATATGCTGTTCCAATCATACCCGGCGCTATACGAAACGAAATGAAACGAAATATGGACTAATAAATAGTTGATTTCCTGCTCCATCGCTCTCCATATAGCTATCTACGCCATATTCTCTATTTCTCTATTCTCCTTATGATGAACTCGCGAGAGCAACGACGAGCTACTAGAATGAGAGTAGACAGGTAGAAGACTGTATAAGGTAGCTAGAGGAGATACATTTTTCCTTCGTTTTCCTCGCCGATATACAGGGTGATTCAGATTTAGCGGGCCATATTTCAAGGGTAGATTCCTTGTGAAATTCCCTGACTAAATTTCCTTTACCAAAAATTCGTGGGTCCGATAGTTTACGAGCTACGGAAGATCTTGCAATCAGACTGGGCCCAGCCATGAGTGTTATAAGTTGCGCAGTGCCCAGTCTACGCGACCTATATGCGCTCCGCGATTGGTCAACTAAGATCTTTCGTAACTCGGAAACTATCGGTCTCTGAAATTTTCTGTAAAGGAAATTTAGTCTTAGTTTTTCACGGGGTATCTCCCCACCGAATATCGCTCGCTAAATCTGAACCGCCCGGTATAGATGTGGCTTATTATCCTACTCTATACGCGTACGGGTCTGATAGCAGCTCTTTCTCTCTTTTTCTTTATCTTTTTTCCCCCATTCTTTTTTCTGGTTTTTTTTTTTTCGTTGTTTTCTTCATTCTTTTTCCCTCCTATATTACCTATACCCAACATAATGAACCATTTGTATGATTAATAGACCGCCACTAACCTCCATCGAACTGCCTTCGATGATCCGAGGTGTGCCATTATCATAATTGCGCACTAGGACGACCAGAGAACTAGCACCCACCGTGTATATATACACACACCTATACACGCACACACACACACATACTTAGTCACTTACACATCACACTGCCGCGCGCCGCGCGTTAGTCGTCGTTCTTTTCCATCGATTTTGAAAACCATGCCACGGAAAGAATATTTTCAAGAAGGAATTCTCGTTTCGGGAATCGTTTGGATATTGACGAACGTCGGGGTAGCGGATGATAAGGAAAATAAATGAAAAATTTGCGAAAAAATTAAATTTGAAAAGTAAAAAAAATTGACGAAACAAAAGAAAGAACACCAGAAGACTGCGTTAGTATTTTTCTTTCTTTTATTATTTCATTTTCACGTTCTTTTACGATATATACTATGGCATACGTCTAGGAGTTATATATATGTAGCAGGCTGTGATATTTACGTGCTATATGTAACCTGTATTATATGATAGGCATACTATATTACGTATATGAGCCTGTCCTATAACATATTCGTGGGTTTCCTTCTTCTTCTTCTTTTTTCCTCTACTTTTTTTTTTCGGTAGTTTCGCGTTTTGCTTTTCAACCTACGACGTTTTATTGCTATATATATATAGTTATATATAGGTGTATATACTATATATATATATATATATATATATATAGCAATGTAATATGGCTCTGTTGACACGCACCTAAACCCACCCCTCGTCGTTCCCTAAAACCCTAACTCTTCGTTCATTGTTCGATGAAAGAGAAAAGAAAAAAAAGAAGGAAATAAAGAACGGTAAGGGCGAGAGAAATGAAATGAAATAAAATAAAATAAAATAAAATAAAATAAACGCCTGAAAATAAATATGAGAATAGATATATTTCATTATTGTAGGTATTAGGTATCTAGATTCTGAAATATCAGTAAGATTTTCTATTTCAAGAGGAAATAAATAAATAAATAAATAAATAAATAAATAAATAAAATAACACAATGGCTCTTATTTTATTTTTATTTTTATTTTCATTTTCGTTTGAATCGCGTGAATGAATTAATATAGGCGAAGAAGATCATAGTGCGAGTATTGAGTTGAGGAAGAATTCCGAGGGGGAAAAAAAAAAGTCAAATAATGAGAATAAAATCCGAAACAGAAGAGAAAAGAGAGAAGAACAAAAACGGGAAGAAAAAAAAACAAAAAAAACAAAAGAAAAAAACCGAAAGGACAAAGAGGACCGAGCCTTGGGTATATAGAGTCGAGGAAATAGTTTTTGAGGGAAGTTACCGCAATGAATCAACCTACGTGTCGCTCGCACGCTCGCGTTCGCGCTCGTGCTATCGTACACCCCGAAACCCCATATGAACCAAAGAATCACGAATCACGAGTCTGTTGGCTGCAGGCGGGGGTCGAACCGAGTCGCTGAAATTTATCCCGCTGGCCTTTTTTTTTTCCTTTTCTTTTCTTTCCTTTTCTTTTTTTTTTCGTTTTTTCGTTTTTTCGTTTTTTCGTTTTCTCTTTTTTCCTTTTCGAATCTAGATCTAGCGAGTTCACACACGTGGTATATACCTACGTATACTATATAGACAATATAATAAAGTGATGTAGCAGTGACGTGCGGCGGTATAACGTGACGGCGACTCTTAACGTTCCCAGTGGTCGTCGTGGCGTATATGTATAATTTATGTTTATTTTATGATTGGGAAAAATAAGGAAGCAACTAGTTAAACTTAGGCGCTCTTATGCCGGCGTTGTCTATACTAAATCTATCTACACATATACAGATATATACATATATATATATATATATATATATATATATATATAGTATCCCAGGTTCCTTTCTAAAGTCTAACAAGTCCTGCCCTAAAAGCCTGAAAATTTTCGGGTTCGAATAGAATCCGAATTTTTTTCAACACTTCGGGATTAATTTTTCTTTTTTTCCTACCGCAGTAAAGTTCCGAAATATCTGAAACTTGGCCCACTTCTTACCCGTGGTGATAGGTATCCCGCGAAAATTTGCCAAATTTACAAAGACGTAATTTGCGGAGGTACAGCGCGGCGAAAAAAAATAAAAATAAAAAAAATAAAATTCTCATATCCATAAATTGCGACGGTTAAAATTTTTGCCGTTGAAAATCTATCCGATTTTCGTATACGTATACCAGATACCTGCTACTACTACTACTACGGGTAAAAAGTGTGCCGATTTTCAGATTATTCGGGAGCGATACTGCGATGGGAAGTAAAAAGTAACACCGATGTGTTGAAAATCGTGTCTTATTTAAATCCAGGAATTCGAAGGCTTTCGGGGGCGGTAGTTAGATTCGAGATAGGATCCTGGGATTTCGACAAAAAATATTTACATTTATTTTGAGACATTTCCGGCGCCCATGGAAGCATCGAAATTCAAATATGACCACATCAAGGACCACCCTGATATATATATATATATTATTGGATAATACTTAAATGTAATCGTAATGACCAAGGAAAGTTTTTTCGTGGATGAACTGGCATGGAACTTCCTTCCATATCTGTATATCTGTATATATATGTATATATATATATGCGAATGTAATCCATCCAGATATACATACACCCTCATTACACTCACCCCCAGACGATTTTATTGATCCACCTGCCACAATATCTCATATTGTATAACATATGTGTGTATATATATATATATATATATATATATATATATATATATATATATATATATATATATATATATATATATATATTCACGTATGTGTGCGTTATTTTTCGTTGGTCAAGCGTGTTTAAATATCATTGATATTCTGTATCAATGTTTGCGTACAAATTGTCGCAAAAAAAAAAAGAATTGGTTTTTTATTTTTTTTGGATTTTTGTTGTTTTTTTCTCCTTGCCTTATGTCAGTCTTTTTTTCATGTTCTACTTGTGTTCAATAGAGCATGTAATCGCACTGGCACGGCGCGGTGCAGCGGTGGGTCCATATCCTCTTCGTCTTTCTCCTCTTCTTCTTCTTCTTCTTCTTTCTCCCGCGTGTATCTCGCTCGCGGGTTTTCGACGATAACTATTAAAGAGCCGAGAATGACTTCATCCAATTAGCTTTGCGGTACGTATAACGTACCCTGCGCGCCTTTTTTTCCCACAGGAAATATATTCCGTCTATATAACTATACCACTATATACCTATGTGCTGTACATATGTATGTACGAAAACCTGTACAATGTGCTGAGAGGAGGTTAATATTTAGAAGGATCATCATCCTCTATAAACATTCTGAGCTGTTCCTAATTCCTGATTTTCCTTCTATTTACTTATTCTTCTCATTCTCATTTCTATTGACACTTGTGAAGAGACTGATTGAGATTGAAAATGTAACAAGAGTAAAGAAAAAAACGTTTATGTATGTACGTGTATTCGAAGTATGAAAAAATTTGCGTAAATATTATCATTGTTACTGTATAATTATACCTGGAGAAAGTACCTGGCCCGGGTGTGTATAACTGGTGGTTTATTCTTATTCGGTATATATGTATACCTGCGATGTACGGGGTTATTCGAATTTAGCCTGTCATATTTTGAGGATAGATTCCCCGCGATATTCTGAGAATAAATTTCCTTTACCGTAAATTCGTGGGACAGATAGTTTCCGAGATACGGAAGATCTTAGTTCGGGGCAATCCCGGAGCGTAGACTGGGCACTGCGCAACTCACGCTCACGGCTGGGCCCAGTCTGAGTCGCCTGCTCAGCTCAGCGATTGATAAACTGAGATCTCACGTAGCTCGGAAACTATCGGTCCCACGAATTTTTTGCAAAGGAAATTTAGTCTCAGAATTTCGCAAGGAATATCGTCGGTTCAATAAGAATCACCCCTGTATACCTAAGTAGGTATATTTCCAAGTATCGGGGAAATATCCACACGATCGTTGCGGCAGAAGGACTTTTCTTTTTATTCTTCTTCTTCTTCTTCTTTGTGCCTTGTTATACCTATATCTAGGCACTCGGATTTTTGGTCTTCCACTTTCAATGTACAGTAGGCACCACGGGTATGGATGGATGGATGGATGGATGGTGGGTCTCGTCTCGTTGTTTCGGGGACCCCTGCTAGGATACGACTATAAGCCGATTACCCTTACATAGGTGCATACCCAGGTTTTACCGTTTACCTATACACTATTTTTCTGCGTATACACACCTTTTCTACAAATTTTACAATCCGTGCTTACCAGCTACTGCAACCTACTACTACTACTACTACTACGAGTATATGCACATATATACACCATCTATACGATAGGAAATTATAAAAAATGTGAAAAGTGTTTCAAAGTATGTATTCATTATATATATATATATATAAAATATGTATACGATAAAAATAATGAGAAAAAAAATAAAATAAAAAAACGATTCCTTTCGAATTTAGGAACCATGTATAAACGTATATATACGAGTACTACGTGTATAATCAGACCTGGGACCTGAAACACGGTGTAATTTCATCGGGCATCCGTTTCTGTGTATCCACTTGTGTGTATATGAATGCAGGTAGATAGGTAGGTGGTTATAACCTAGGTAGCGTCCTTCTCAGGACACCTTCGCATGCCACCGTCGTATTAATCATTGCCTCGTGACGTGTCCGCGCCCTCCGACGCCGACGCCGACGACGTCGACTACGTCAGCACCTGGAGAATTCCTCTCTCTCTCTCTCTCTCTCTCTTTTTCTATTTTCATCGGACTTTGAGTAATTTTTATTTTTCTCATTTTTTTTGGGGGGGTTTTTTTTTTTCTTCTCTTTTTCTTTTCGTTTTTTTTTTTTTTCACTTCACGTATCGATCTCCGATGTGAAAGATGAGAAAACCGAAGAAAGTATAAAAAATAAAAATAAAAATAAAAATACCAAATCGTTGGAATTTTCTTTTTCAAATGAACGTAGAAATTAGTCATTTATTTATCATTGTTCGTTCGTTCGGTCGTTTCTTACGTTCCATTATCCTCTGAATTAAATGATTACGCGAGGGAGTGAGTGATTCACACAAACGATGAAGAGACGCGTAGCGTCGCGGCATGGCACGAAAGGGACAGATGCTCTCCTCGGTAGTAACTACTTCTCTTTCCTTAATGAGTTGTAATTAATGGTTTAACATACATCTTTAAAAGAATTACTGCTGGTCACTGCAACAGGCCTTAAAACCCTCGCCCGGGTGCTCTTCCTCGATCCTCTTCTCTCCATTCCATCCCATTCCATTTCATTCATCTCTCTCTCTCTCTCTCTCCATCCCTTTATCTTTCTCTCGGTCGTCCACGTCGCGTCATTCTCTTCTCTCCGGGCATCTACATACATATTCATATATATGTAATATGCTGAATGCAGCTGTTCCCATATATACACTGTGAGAAAATAGAAAATAGAAAATAAAAAATTATGTTAAAAAAAAAAATAATAAATCAATAAATGAATGATCAGAAAATTTAATCAAAGAATCGAAAATTTCGTTCCCTTTTTTTCCCTTTTCTTTGGTGCTTCTTTATATTACGAATCTGATGAAAATTATGATAATATTGAAGATTAAAGAAAAATAGGTGGAAAATGAAAGAAAGAAAGTTACCAGGATTTCGTCTGATATCTGTATATATATATATATATAATATATATATATAAACCACCCTCAGAGGGCAACTTCGAGAAGGGAGATAATAGTTAGTTGAATTGTTTAAGTGGGTGAAGGGTTTTGAGTTAATTTTGAGAAAGTTTTACGATTAGGGGGAAGAGATCGAGCGAAAATAGAGAGAGAGAGAGAGAGAGATAGAAAGAAATATGAAATAAGTTTGGAGAATAAGAGGAAAGAGAGAGAGAGAGAGAAAAGGGGGAAAAGAGATAGAAGAGAGTCGTCTATGGCTAAATTATTTTAATTTTATGGCGGCCATTGTGGTTGCCTTTAATGGCCGCTTCTCAGCAACCCATCCCTCGTGTAATTGCAGTTTTAATCTATCCGTTACCCCCCCCCCTTCCTCCTATACCTCTATACCTTTATCCCTGCCTTTCTCCCTTATACCAGAAGCGGTTTATATATCTATCTACCTACCTACGTACCTACCTACCTACCCCTACACCAATACCATTCATACAGCGACCTCGAGATAACAAGAAGAGATATTTGACTCGCTAATCTATCTCTTTCTGCGCTGGTATAAGTATATGTATATACAGGGTGATTCAGGTAGGGTGTGCCAAATTTTTGAGGGTAGATTCCTCGCGGAATTTCTAGACTAAGTTTCCTTTACCAAAAATTCGTAGGCCAGATAGTTTCCGAGTTATGGAAGATCTTAGTTGGACGATCGCGGAACTTACAGGTGAGTCAGACTGGGCCCAGTCGTGAGCGTAAGTCGCGCAGTGCCCAGTCTACGCGACTTATACGCTCCGCGGTTGGTAAACTAAGATCTTCCGTAACTCGGAAACTATCGGTCCCACGAGTTTACGGTAAAGGAAATTTAGTCTTGGATTTTTGCGGGGAATCTATCCTCAAAATATGGCACGCTCAACCTTAATCATCCTGTATAGGTATACGTGATTAGGTAGATTGCAACCCCTGCGCGAAGATATCGGTGAAGGTATAAAATATCAGAGAAAAAATAAGAGGAAGTAATTATTCGCCTTTGAATTTGAACGAAAATTGAAACAATTGTAATAACAATAGGGAAGAGAGAGAGAGAGAGAGAGGGGAGCAGAGAAAATAAAAATTAGATCGAATATCGATTTCCCTGATATGGAAATAGAGGGAAAAAAATGTTAAGACTTCTTTTTTTTTCCTTTTTTTTTTTTTTTTGGTATGGAATGAAAATAATTAATGTAGAAATTTTCGATTTTTGAATGGTTTTTTGGAATTTTTCTTTCTTTTATCTTATCGAATTCGCTCTTCGTCGAAAGATTCAATTTCCGAATGAAATACGAAAAGAGAAAAAAGATAAATTGAGTAAAATAAAATGAAATAAACTGTAAAAATAATAAATGAATAAATTCTAAGAGATGACAATATTCGTTTCTACGAATGGAGAAGATAAAAGAAGAAAAAAAAACACAAAATTGAAGCTTGAAATAGATCGAAAATTCAAAAATCGTAAGAAAAAGAAGAAAAAAAATCGTATATCTATCGTTATATTGTGTATATCTATATATATATAATAGCGATGAATGGAGTTTGATACGAAAATTGAGTTTTGGGGCGATTGGGACACCCGGTATGATATACCACCCACGACGAATCAATAGTCTCGTTTGCTTTAGCCAGCCCTCGGTCCTGACATTCGCGTGTTTCCGTTTGGAATTTTAATTATTGGAGAGATACGATTCAACGAATTTATGCACCAAATCCTCGAGAGATCTATATGTATCTCCTTTGCCTACCTACCTACCTACATACCTACATACCTCTACCTACTTACCTATGCCTAGCGAAGCGCTCTATATTGTCTATTTCTTCATTTTTCGCAATTCACCTATGTTATATATATATATAACGAAAATCATCAAACATCTGATAATTATCGATAATATCATCAAACGAATGAATGAATGAATTAATTAATTAATTAATTAATTAATTAATTAATTAATTAATCACTATCGCTCTTTTTTTTTTTCGCCACCTCATTTCGACATCGATTTGAATTCTAATTTTTTATTTTATTTCATTCTTTCTTCCGACGATGTGTGAAAAGCTTAAAATAATATGACATGGTAGGTACAAGATCTTCCGTGAGCAACAAGTTATAGCATACACATATACAGACAGTTTCTAAATATTGATAAAGAATAAAAAAAAAATAAAAAATAAAAAACGAGACAAAAAATAGATCTAAAGATTGGCAAAACGTGTCGGAATTGGATTTTTTTTTGTCATTTTGTTTCTTTTTCTCGTCACTTACGAGGCAAAATTTCCAGTAACGACGTAATTATTTTTTCCAAAGCGCCCTCAACTGAATATACCAAAGTTACGAATAGGGAAAAAAAAGAAAGAAATTCCAATTTTTTTCGATCTACTTTTTTTTTTTTTTCTTTCTTTCTTTTCCTCTATCTGTCCTATGTATAAATTTTTTTTCGTTCACTTCAATACAACCCCCTCACCCATCTGCCGCGCAAGCTTTTCTTTAGCCTGGGACGGGGAGGGGGGAAGGCGAGGGGGTTGTAAAAAAAAAAAAAAAAAGAGAAAAAAAAAAAAGAACATTTTTTAAAGGGACGTTGACGAGCGCAGTGGCAAAGGGAGGGGGCGCGGGTGGGGCTGGGGGTGCCAGGATGGATGAAAAAGATGAAAGGATCTGTTTTCCAGCGCGAAAGACTGCGTTACAGTCCGGTGATCACGTGCCGTTGCTTCTGCTTCTGCTATGCTTACGCTCATGCTTGTGCTTATGCTTAGGCTTACGCTGCTACTGTTGCTGTTGCTCTCGGCCAATTGCACATTGGCGAATGGACAGAAAAAGAGAAGAGGAAAAAATGAAAAATGAAAAAAAAAAAAATAAAAAAAATATCGAAAAAGAGGAAAAAAATTCTGAATCGAATCCGATAACCTATATTCTCTTCTTTTATCATTGACAATTAAAGGTTTGATTGAGAAAGATAAGAGAAAAGGCATATAAAGACACTTTTTTTTTTTTTTTTTTTTCTCTTACTCTAATTAATAAAAATTGATGATTTTTATTTTTTATTTTTTATTTTTTTATTTTTTCTCTCTCAATGCCAATGCAGTGATTGAAATACATGGGACATATGTTACATGTTCTAGTAAGTGGAGATATATGAATCTTTAGTCCTCATACATATCTATACACCGATATAGGTGTATATTTTACTCTCGGTTTTATTTTATACGGTATTAGTATAGCGGTGAAAAGATACAGATGTGTGGATGCCATATATGTATATTGTATGTGTATGTATCGTCGGTGAAAAGGTTCGCAATTATTTTTAATTGCAATTTCAATAATTTCGTAATACTATATATAACATATAGGTGTATACTATATGTATAATGTGAAAATTAACGGCGCAAAGCGATAAATGGGAGGAAAAAAAATGTAAAATAACGAGAATCGGGGACCGTGCCGGTGTGAATCGAATCGCGATATTAAATTCAAAAACTTGACTGTGATGAAGCCCATCGTATCTAAAATAAGGTCGAAAAGAAAATCAAGGAAAGTTATGAGAATGCCAAAAAAGCAAAAAAATGATAATTCATTTTTCAACCAAGTGAAACCAATTTTCCTTCGAGATTATATTATAATACGAAACCACCGATCTTCTAAAGTTTTGTGGTCGTATATATATATATGTATATATGTATAGAGCTTTACAAGTTTTTCTATATTATTAAGTAGGTACTAAAAAAAAAATTTGTAATCCTTTGTGTTCCAGGCTTTATAGCTGAAGTACCCCCTCAGGATGGAGTGCCGTTGGGCTCGGCGGAAAGGCCTTTTTACAGGTTGCATACTCTTCACCCTACTGCTCCTATTCGTCAGTAGTCACAGGGTCGCCGCGAGAAATACCGGTGAGTCAATTTTTACGTAAGCAATTCGGAAGTCGAAGTAGAGGGGAAAAAAAGACAGAAAAAAAAATCGCAAAATTTATTCGGGATCCGCGAAAGAACGAGAAAAAAAAAGAAGAAAAGAAAAAAGACGAAATAAGAGAAAATTATGTAACTGCCAAAGGACGATAAAGAAAATGTCCCTGCCTCTTATTTTTTTTCCCTTCCTTATTCCTTCTTTATTTCGTCTTCTGTTTTCCTTCTTCCCTTTTCTTTTTTTTACTCTCTTTTCCCTTCTTTTTTTTTTTTCTTTTTTTTTTGCACCCTTGTCGACCCAAGGGTTAAAACCAACGACGGTGAGATTCGCGGCCGTTGTTGCTGCTGCTGCTGCCGCTGCTACTGCTGTTGCGAAATCGTATATAGTATGGGGTACCTACCTACCTACCTACCTACCTACCTACCTCTACCTACCTACCTACCGCCAGAAGCCGTGTGTTACAGAAGATTTGTGTAACATCGGTAACACATGGTGGGCAACAATTTACTGTTCGGGTTGCCTCACCTTTTCTGGGGGGATTTAACCCCCTTTCCTATATCCTTTATCTTTCTCTCTCGGGTTTCGGATAAACTTTATACACGTCTCTGCTACTGCTGCTGCTGCTGCTGCTGATACTACCGCTGTGTATATTTATGTATATACCCATGCGGTACTACATACGTGTACCTACCCACGTACGTTTTACCTTTTACCTATATATATATCTATCCTGACATATACAGAGGGATTCAAGTTGAGCACGCCATATTTTGAGGGTAGATTCCCCGCGAAAATCTAAGACTAAATTTCCTTTACCGTAAATTCGAGGGACCGATAGTTTCCGAGATATCGAAGATCTTAGTTGGGGGCCGATCGCGCGGCGTTAGACTGGGTACTGCGCAACTTACGCTCACGGCTGGGTCCCAGTCTGAGTCAACTGTGAGTTCAGCGATCGGTCGACTCGGATCTTTCGTAGCTCGGAAACTAGCGGGCCTACGAATTTTTGGTAAAGGAAGTTTAGTCTTAGAATCCCGCGAGGAATCACCACGTATGGAGACTTTTTTGAAAATGTCAAAACGACCTCGTATATATAACTTCCGATTTATTTGAGACACGGTTTTGAATCGCAATCCTTTATCCGAGAGGAAAGGTCGGTTTCTAAACCGATATAACAAGAGACGGATCTTTTGATCGAGACTTTTGCAGATACATGAAAGGATTCCGTTTACACATTCTGGCATATTAAATCTAGGATATTTCCCGAACCGTTCGACCGAACTACGATTTCAAAACGTGATTTTGAAGCGGGTTTTAATACCTTGAAAACGATACCATGTAGAATATCGACGGATCTTTTCACCCGGAGTTATACCCGTTTGAATAGATAACCGCGCCCAATGTACCCGCCAAGTATGTAGCTCGGTTTTGTCAACATGTACAGATATACATATACACACGCTTTTACCTATAGAACTAGGTTGACGGTAGTGAGGGTTGGACGGAGATAGGTATGAGGGGATAAAACCGGCGCCGCGAACGCCATAATGTGAGTAATTGGAATCCCACGTGCGACGACCTTCATCCCCTACGGATTTACAAGTTCAATGAGTTTTACGGGAATTAGCTAACGAAACATCTAAATTTAGGGTCCTCATTCCACATCTCTCTCGTCTCGTTTCTAACTCGCTCGCTTATACCAGGCGTCGATCTGTAACACTCTTCCCTCGTCATGACACACATACCCATACCCATGCATCTAACTTCCTCTCATCTTCTTCCGGTTCGTTTCTTCAACGAATTAAATCTTAAACCATCCCTAGGTGCCCGTCGAACCGTTCGATATTTTTTATATCTCTTGTTTTTTCATTATTTTTTATTTTTTACATTTCTTTCTCAAGTCCTTACGGAAAGAACCTTCCCCAATATCCAAAACCTAAAACGTGACACATTAACCCGGTGCTGGAGAGGAGAGGAGAGGAGAGATCGTTCATCACTCATCACTCATCGCTCATCGCTCATATTCGCGTTTTTACGCGATGTGCTATAGCCGGAGTAAAAAAAAAGGGGGATATCCCTCTGACACCCCAAAGGCGGCACAGGGATATTTTTTACTTCGCGATTGACGTTTAATTAAAAGTTTCTCACCACAGAGGAAATACCATCTCTTATACCTATATAGTAGTACCTATACTTATACCCAATATACCCCGTTCGTCAGCTAATAGCTTTCTTCCTTCCCTTTTACTCCTCCGCGCTATTCCACCCTTACAACTCCATAACGAATCCTCTGTTTTTTTTTTTTTTCTTTTCGGGGCGAGGCAAACGCTAATTGTACCCTTGTTTGAATAAATACAATTATGTATCATCGTATTACACCGATCCAATCACTGAGGTAAATTTTTTTTCACGTAGATTCTTCTTCTTTTTTCTTTTTCTTAGTTTTCCCAAAAAGGTACTTATTATAAAGGAAAACCAAAATTCGATCGGATTCAAGTCCGACCAAATCTCGTAGAGTGAAATAAAAAATTTCAAAACTCCTTGTTTTTTTTAAAAAAAAAAATTCCGGTCTCAAAATCCGAGAATTCGAGTCCTAATTCCATTCGTCTATATGATTCTGTCGAATATATATATTTATATAGGGAGAAATAAGGGTAAGAGCCAGGCAGAGGGGTATATGGGACATAGGGTGCTACCTAGGAGTATATGAGATGAGGGGAGTTTATTGTCAGGACGTAAAGATCTGCTGAGTTGCATTCCGAGGAGCAGTTTCCGATAGACTTGGTCCGGGTCACTTGGAAGGCGTGTCTCGTCTTATGAGGGGTAGGTGGGTAGTATAAGTGTCGGATCACCGACTTGCGATTTTCTCCCTTTATTTTCTTCTTCCCTACTCATTTTTATTCCTCACCGATCCCGAACTCTCATCCGTCCCCCTCTTCCTCTATTTCCCCAATATCCGTCTCTATCTATCTCTTTCTTTTTTGGCTTTCGCAAAACTCTAACATCCGCACAAATAAGTCCAGATTTTTGTCGCTTGAAATACGGTAGGGATCCGCACTGGATATAGAAAAAAAATTTACTTCTTCAGTGAGCAAATTTCGGTCAATTTTGACGGTGTGAATATACACACACCCTTATCAAAGCTACAACTTTGGGAAGATGACTTTTCGCTTGAGAGTTGTAAAATTTCTCTCATAGTCCCTATCAGTGAGACTTCCCTTATGGCTGGCTGCACATCGAACAAAGTTTCAAAGTCGATGCAGGCGTCAGCAGCAATTCCCGAGATCTTGAATCGAGATCGAGGAGTCGAGGGGTGAGTCTGATACAGACATGGGTACATACATATATATAAACTACGCTGGATTAATAGAATTGTGGAGAAATATGAAGTGGGAAATGGTCGAGAGACTTTGAGGAACAATGAGGAATCTGAATGTCTACCAAAATGACTGAAATACTCTTCCGGAGGTGAAAAGAAATCGGGAATCGTCTCAAGGATGCAATAAAATAGTGAAAAGAACCCAAATTGATCATCAAAGGATCCAAATCGTCTAAATTTGTACAAAAAATCGCTGGAAATAAGAAGAATATCAGCTAGAATGGAAAAAGCTATCGTATCGTTCGCCAAAGTCACTCAAAATTGTCTCTTCGTTTATGAAAACCATCTAGATGACCAAAATTGGGTCTGAAGATCGCAGAAGTATTGGATAAAGTTTTTTTAAACAATTTTTTTTTATCATTTTGAATCACCGCCACGGTGTTGAAAGTCCTTTGAGGGTGGGAAATACACAACGACAGACTCACATAATACACCAACGACCAAAGAATCTCGGTCTCTGCCTCCCAGTCCGATTCCTCCTTCTCTTTCTCATTCTAGCTCCCTTATAGTCTTCAATGAGATATACCTTTCGATAACTTTGTTCATAATACAATGCCGGCCAGACCAGGCCAGGGTCAGACTACTACTTACCACCCGGACTGGGGCTTTGGCTCTGACTCGAATTCGGTTTCGGTTTCGATTCTAGTCTGGTTCTCTCGGAGCTATAGACTCGCAAGGTGGGGACTTCTTATCGCTAGTCTGCAACCACCGACACCAATGGCAGTGAGAGAGATTGGGGAATGAGGCAGCGTGGGGGACTTGGATAAAGGGTGGGGGACGCGCCTTTCTCAGTTCCCTAATGGACTTCGCCGCGTTAACCCACATCCTCTTTACCTGGTTTACACTCGCTCTACGAGTCTCTGATGCTCCAGCGAATACCGAAACCAATCTCTCTCCCTCTCTCTCACTCTCAACCACGGAGATCTTATCTCTTAGACTATAATAGTCAGCCATTCCGGCTTATCTCACTATCCTGTACCTATACAGGGTTATTCAGGTTTGAGCGGGGGATATTCGGAGAATAGATTCCTCGCGAAAATCCAAGACTAAATTTCCTTTACCGTAAATTCGTGGGACCGTTAGTTTCCGAGCTACGGAAGATGACACGATCGCGGAGCGTATTTAAGTCGCATAGACTGGGCACTGCGCGACTTACGCTCGCGGCTGGGCCCAGTCTGAGTCACCTGTAAGTTCCGCGATCGTTCAACTAAGATCTTACGTAGCTCGGAAACTATCTGACCTACGAATTTTTGGTAAAGGAAATTCAGTCTTGGAATTTCGCAAGGAATCTACCCTTGAAATGACAATATATTTAGACCAAATTTTGAGTGATTCGTGGCTTGAAAAGTTTAGGGAAGGATAGAATAGCGAAAAAAAAAAGAATTTAAAAAACGAGGTAGAAGGTAGTGAGGCGTGGAGAGGAGTGTATATAAGAAGCTAGGAATATTTCTAAAGCTTGTGCTTTTGAATCTGTTAATAGCTTTACAAATGTTCCTGCAACTAAACCCGGCTGTAGCGTTTTTCTCCTCCTACTCTTCTTCTTCTTCTTCTTCTTCTTCTTCTTCTTCTTCCTCTTCTTTTTTTCCTCATTCTCATCCTTCTCCTCTTTGCGGCTACCATATTTCCTCCGTTGCCGAGTGATTTGTGAAGGCGAAAATATACCGTCGAGTAAAATACGAGGTCTTACACACACACACGAGCACACACATCTGTACATATATACACAAATCCTATATACCCTCTCGTGTCTACTTCACTTACTTATGTGCTAGGCGATGCTTTCCAGGCTGACTGACTGCGGCTATTCTCACTCTTTCTCTCTCTTTCTCTGCTTATATATGTACATGTGTATATACATATATATACATACATATATATATATATATATATATGGGTCTTTCCGTGCCAAGTCATCCAGCCTGTGACCCCCTAAGCATTTAACATTTTTTCATATACTTCGCTATGAGATAGTTCTCACATTAAAAACCAGGAGAAAGAAGTGAATGTATGTTTTTTTGTTTCCTCGTTATTCACGATATCTCGAAAACGCAATTTTTCTAATTTTATTTTATTTTTTTTTCGTCCTTTCCTACAAAATTTATAACCACGTACGTGTAATTCGGTTTTAATAATAACAATAACTAGTGATAATAATCAGGGAATAAAGTTTACTGTCGAATTATTATTTATTTATTTATTTATTTGTTTATTTATTTATTTATTTATTTATTATATCTACGTATATACCTACGTACGTATATATGCGTATATATATGTATTAATTTATATCGTATATAAATATATATATATATATACGTGGGGAATAAATTAACTGGCTAATAAATTCTGAAAGCTTTGACAGATGTGTGCAGACTACTGTTCGGGGTTGAGAGTTTTAGGGGTAGGTTGGATGGATACCGTACATATATATATATATATCTCTATATATATTCAGCGGTGACATCAGCAACAGCAGGAGAGAATCGTGAATTTTGTGAATTTCCTGAATTTCGTTTACGTATATATACATATATATATATATATATACCTATATATGCTTTAGCAGAAACATTGTCAAATAAAATAAATTAATCTATATCACACCGTCATCATTCATGCGCTTTAATTTCGACCCGTGTGTATATGTATTACACGCGTATCCCACCTATATACGATATTAATATCTACCGCGTATAACACGGAATCTGTAGTAAATATCGTTCGAAAATACATGGTATAACAAATGATTATTGATTTTTCATAATCACGGTAGCCGGTTATACGAATAATAATAATAATAATAATCGTCGTCGTATATATGCCCAGTGAATCGTACATAGAATCTAATTTTCATTATTATCGATAATCGAAGGATATTTATTTATAAACTGTTTTCTTTTTCTTCATTTTGAAAATTCTTTCCATACGTCGAACAAATTCTATCGAGGCCAGGAAAAAAAAAAGAGACAGGAAAAAAATATAAAAATAAAAAACAAATTCGAGGAAAATCTTTGGTGAAATTTTTCATTTTCAGTGATTTACCATCGAGCCGGATAAAATCCATATATACATATATATAGGTATCTATATACCTACAACTTAATTAATGTCACCGTAATAAATTAGGCCTACTCGTTAGAATTCCAAGAGTTTCTCGTTCCTCCCGTTGCAATCGACCTGCAGAGGAGAGGGAGGGACCCTTGCCTCTCCGGGATCTCGATGGCTCGTTGAGTTATTTATTGATTTTGGCTCGCGTGTCAATTATCTCTCCCAGGCTCGTCGAACCTGTTTAAAAAAAAAAATAAATAAAAAAAATAATAAAATAAAATAACAAAATCAGGATTCCTAATTTTTTTTTTCCTTCTTTTTTTTTCTAATTTTTTTCTCACCTTCCGTCACCGCCGATCATTCGATTAAGAATTTTTTTTATTTCGAAAAACGGTTTTAGCACTCATATTCACCACTTCGAACGGACTTCAGATATCGCAAGATACGCGGAATGACGGGCATCTATTATTCCTCCCTTTCCACATCGTATTTTGTTATTAATTACTGGCCATTGTCCGTCAGTACCAGGGTACGACGTATAAATTACATCCTCGAGCGAAGGGCGCCGATGGGTGCCCGCCTCCCACCCGTCATAGTCAACCGAGAATCCGCGGCTATTGTCGAAAACCGGTGTTATTGGACTAATATAACATTCCGGAATAACAGCGCGGTGTCAATCGATATTTTTGCGAGGAAAATTCGCCGCTTTTTATTCGCGGTATCCGCGGCTACAGGATTACTCGCGTTTGGTGGATCCTTGCGTTACTTTTCGGACTCTAATACTCGAAAGAACGCGATTCGGTTATCCGAACTTTTCGTTTTTTCGTGTTTTTGCCGAAACCGTTGGTTCTATCGGTTTCATTTATAGGACAAAAAATGAGCGCCTTGTCGAACACTACGACTTTGATTCGTGAAATTTTTCCGAAAAGTTTACAGCTGCGTTGATAAACGCGATAACAACTATTCCCGATATTCGTTTTCCCGATTTATCACTAAACCGTTGATTTTATCGATGAACTTTACAGGATAAAAAAGAAGCGTCTCGACGAGTGCTAAAACTTTTATTCAAGCCTTTTTCTCGAAAAGTTTTCCAGTTGCGTTGATAAACGAGATATATAACAACTATTTCCGATTTTGATTTTTACGATTTTTCAGAAAACCGTTAGTTTTATCGATATAATTCATAGGACAAAAAAGAAGCGTCTCGTCGAGTACTACGACTTTGGTCCCAAGAATTTTTTCGAAATATTCACGGTTGCGTCGATAAATGAGAAAAACGATTTCTCAAAGATAGTTATACGCAAACATCTGCGAGACGAGATTGAGACAAGGTTCTGCTTTTTAGTTTCGCGAGCCCGAAACTTGATCAAGGTCTAATTTATCGTACGTCCATTTAAAAAGGGTGAATACCAACTCCGAAGAAGTAGATCGAGCGAATTGGTGGTCGTCATCGTTTTATACAAAGAAAATCAACTCCTAATTAATTACAAAGCGACATGTCAATTTTTTTTAATCAAACATACGCCCCTTCGTACGTTTACCTTCCACAGTTTCATTTCAAGACGGACCACCTGGACGTTTGAAGTCTTCCTGCAGGTTGACCATCAGCAAAAAATTCGATCGACTTGGAGGCATGCTCTTTTTTTTTTCAATTTTTTCTTTTTCTTTGTTTTTGCCCAGTTCTTCAGGATTTGAAAGAAAAAAAAAAAAAAAACGAAAAAAAAATGTACAAAATGAAAAGAAAATCACGTGAGAAAATTTGCGGGTGCAAAAATTCGTAACGATCTTCCCGAATAGCTAGAATAGCTCTGTTTCATACGATACTATTTAATCACCGAGAAAGTAAGGGCGAAGCTTAGGGAAAAAGGGAACGAAACGAAGAGAAAAAGGAGAAAGAAAAAGTAAAAAATTAAGGAAATAAGAAAATACCAGGGAGAGGAAAAGCGAGGGGGGGGGGGGGGAGGGTAACGCTTTGTTCAATATTCTCACAATTTGAAGCAACAAACAATAATCTTGCGAAAAGCTCACCCACCAACGAACGAACCAACCAACATCACCTAGTATATAGGTATATACATATAGAAGAGAGAGGCATCAGCCATGATATTTTTCATATACTAAGCAGAGAGTTTACTCTCCAGTTCTCTTCGTAGGCGCGCAGCTCACCATGTGCATTTTAATTACTACGTTAATTCTGGTGGTCTCGGTTGACAGCCCTCCGGTCTCTCTTTCCAATTCTCTCCTCTTTACTTTTCCCTTTTTTTTTTCAATTTTTTTTTTTTTTTTTTTTTGTTCCTTTTTCTTTTTCTTCTCTCTTCTCTCTTCTCTCTTCCAACCCAGCTGCGGCTGTGGCAGCAGCACTCATCCTCATCCTCAGCACCAGCAATGCCATGCAATGCCATGCAATATGCGCGGTGGTTTATGGGTTCGAAAAAGGATTTTGAGGTAGTTGTGCGAAAGCACCGGAGTCCTTCTTCTCATCCTTTTTTTTATTCTCCCAATTTTCCCCCTTTTCCACCTCTTTCATAATTTATCATCGTACATGCGACATCGGGGAGTTTATAAACGAGTCGGAAGAGAACCCGCGCATCGATGTCCCGGACTTGGAAGTTTCTGAAAATTCTGAATCGTACCGAAGGAGACAGGGAAATTTTTGGAAATTACTTTACTAAACCTGGAAAGCCGGTTTTCTCCTCTTTTTGTAACCGTAACACGCGACCGATCGGAATGAAAATGGGAAAACGGGAACAAATCCCTAGGGAACAAAAGATAAATAAACATCTCCCAGGTACAACGTCATACCGGAGAAGCAGCTGCTTGACGAAGAATCGAGTCGAATTGAATTGAGTCGAATCCACGTTCGCCCCGTGGATACCTATACGTGTGCTGTTCAACAATTTATGACCGCTGGTCAGACTACAGTCAGAAATCCTGTAAATAGAAAAGGCCGGGGCTTCGTATACTTCGCAAAGTTACATTTTCGAAAATTTCTATACCAAAAACTGAATCCTTCGTAAGAAGAGTCCGCTTCATTCTCTATTTCCGCCTAAGTGGTTGTAGGTGTGTCGTATACCCGAGTCCCAAACAAGTTTCGTCTACTTTTTTTATTTTTTTTTTTATCACAACGGAGTCAGAGGTGCGAAAAACTCCGACGTTCCCTCGATCCTTGATCAATATCGCTCGAATCGATGAAAGGTCCGAGTTTGGAAATGAGGTTTTCGAGAAAATTCGGAGACGAACGAAATACGAGGGTCGAGATTGCCACAGAAGAGGAGATTTTTGAGAAAACGAGAAAAAAAAACACAGAAAAAAGTAAAATAAAAAATACCTTGTCGTCTCTTTACCTTCTTCGTATGTTGATCTGTGGAGATGAGACTTTGAAGCTCCTGGTGCAGAGCGGTGTTTCTTTGTATAAATGCAGCAGCAGCAGCAGCAGGGAAGGCGCCATGCGCATCCCATCGGTCCTGCTCTACTGGTTGGCACCATGTGGACAGCCGAATGGTCCAGAGCACGAGAACACCGATCTCTTTGTTTATCTTTGAGCATAAAGACTCGTATATAGGGGTGGTTCAGCCGCCACGCTGGTTATTCCATGTGCAGGAAAAACGTCCCGGGTGTCTTTTTGTTCCTTTCCGTTTCCCTTCATTTTCTCGCATATTCGTTTAATTTTTTTCCATTTTTTTTTTTGTTTTACATTTTGTTTTATTTATCTTATTCTCTATTCTTCTTTCGCTTATCACACAGTTTCGCAGGTACCTACCTGAAAGAGAAGGGTGAATTTTTATAATTATAAATTTCGTTGAAAAAAAAAAACAAAAAAAGAAAAAAAATATTCCACCGTTAGGATCATCGAAATTTCTAATAGCCTTTTTTTTTCTTCTTAATTTTTTTCTTTTCTTTTCTTTTCTCTTCTCTTCTCTTCTCTTCTCTTTCCTTTCGTTCAGTTCTCTCGAAGAAAAGGATGACGGAGGGGGGGGGGGATTGGTACTCTTTGTCGTATATAGTACCACTTGTGTGGCATATCGAACATTCGTGGTACACGAACAATTCACCACGTTTCAAAGGGGACACGGACGAGCCAGGGATAGACGACTGACTCGTTCCTTTAATGCGCGATCGGAATAATAAATTATTATTAGACACCATATCTTTCGGTATGTATACCTGAATATGCGTGTATGCGTGTGTTTGTGTGTATTCACGTTTGCAGCGACCATTTATATATGCTTTCAAAGCCCGGAAATGACTGGTATCTCATTAGGTATTCGAAGCGTTTCATCGTTTTTCATTATTTCCTATTTTTAACATATTTTTTATTTCAATTTCTTTTTTTTCTCTTCTCCAACCTTTTTTTCTCTTTTTCTTTTTCTTTTTTACTTTCTTTTTTCTTTTCAAACAGTAATACGTGAAAACTTCGGTAGATATGCTCGCGAACACTTGTCACTTGTCACTTGTCACTTGTCACTCATTCTTTTTCTCTGTATGAAAAAAATGATACACAAGGGGAATGAAGTAAATCTAATTGAAACGAGGTGAAGAATATAGAAGAAAGAGGTGAAAAGGAAACCTATAAAACGACGTGGTAAAGACAGAAAGAAAAATCTATGAATTAAATTTATACGAGAAACAAAAGCCAAAATCTGTCGTCGAAAAATGAAGAAATTGTACACGAAATTGAGAATAACCCAAAAAAAAAAAAAAGAAAAAAAACAACATAGAAAATCACGATTCTGTATCACAAAACGTGAATCATTTGTTACGGTTGAATGTATAATTTATCTTCTTCCGCGTTTTTTTTTTTTTTTTTTTGTCAGTCCCCTTTTTTTTTTTTTTTCCACCCCCCTATCGACGTATTACTGTATAATATAATATTGTCTTCGCGGTTGTTGTTAATCAATTTTATTAGCCCCATTATCATACTCGGTTTGACCGATACTCGGTTCAACTACTATAACGGCGATCATTTATCTTCGCAGAAACAATGAATATTTCATTTCCTTCATCGTGCGACAGGGCGAGATGTATACGGGGTGATTCAGTCAGAAACGTGGCTAATTTTTTAGGATATAGATTCCCCGCGAGAAACTGAGACTAAATTTCCTTTACCGTAAATTCGAGAGACCGATACTTTCCGAGATACGGAAGATCTTATTAGCTGGGGGCAGATCGCGCGGCTTTAGACTGGGTACTGCGCAACTTACGCTCACGGCTGGGCCCCAGTCTGACATGAGTCAATTCTGAGTTCCGCGATCGGTCGACTAGGATCTTCCGTAGCTCGGAAACTATCGGTCCCACGAATTTTTGGCAAAGGAAATTTAGTCTTGAAATTTCGCGAGGAATCCACCCTCAAGAATATGGCTCGCTCAAGCTGAATCATCACCCTGTCTATAGAACGAAAGAAAAAACAAACGACGACAGCAAAAAAATCAATCGGTTTGATTCATTTTGGGTTCTGATTTTTTTTTTTTTTTCTTTTTTTATTTCAGGCCCAAAAACTCGGCGCGTGATACATTTTATATGAAAAAAAAAAAAAAAAAAAAAAATTCCCTGCTCTTTCAACTCTCTGCACTTGTACAAGAGGAGCCCTCACTCAAACTCTAGCTCGTGCTCTCCGCCAGCTATACGGGGCGAGTGAGGGATATAGAAGCCCTCTGCAACTGATTTATCGGTTTTAATTTCAGCCTCGTTTCGCTCGGTGGAAACAAAAAAAATAATAATAATAATAATGAAAAAAAAAATGAAAAATGAGAGAGAAAAAAATGACGAAATTTTTTTCTTTTTTTTTGTTTTTTTTTTTAATTTAAAAAAATTAATAAACAGGAATATAATTTCGGTTAGACACTCGGGCCGGGCAGAGTTAGAGGTGTATGTGTGTGTGTGTGTGTGAAAATAAGAAATTCACGAACTCCCGGGAAATTTTCGACAAATTTCGACAATAGAAACAAAAAAAAAAAAATGTACGAGCAAAAGAAACGGATTTTTTTTCTCTCGTTCTCCTTCGATTCCGATGATCGTTCCGATGTTTTTTTTCTAATATTTGTGTAAATTGTGTTATAATAGTATGAGTACACATAGGTAGGTAAAGTTCGGTATATTTGACGAACGTTGACACAGGTATTTTATGAGGAAGGTATAGGATATATACTAAATAAATAACGGGAGTTTAAGGCCCGCGGGGCCTCTTCTTCCCTTTATCCTCTTTATTCTCTGCCTCAATATGTAAATACGCGTGTGAGTCAAAAGAAGAAGAAGAAGAAGAAGAAGAAGAAGAAAAAAGAGAGAAAAAGAAAAAGGAAAAGAAGAGGAAGGAGAAGATATTAAAATGAGACTTTTTCTTCAAACGTGAAACGACTGCTAATGAACGACCTTGACTTTTGGGGTAATGGACAGGTTATTTGTTTGTTCGTTTTTTTTTTTTCTTTTTTTTTTTAAATATTTTTTTTTCAAATGAACCAAAAAAGAAAAAAAATGGGAACTCTTATTCTTCTGATACTTTGCTCGTTTCCTCGTCGATAGGTACCTTACCTACGACCACGTGCTTTCTGTCAAAGAGAATAAGATATATATGAAGGAATTCACTATTCCGCTTTATATCTTTTGCAAAGATGAGAAGTGGGAGGAATAAAAAGTGTGAGAAAAAAAAAAAACAAGAAAAGTGAAAAACGAAGAGGAGTCTAAATTATTCTGAAACCGAGTAAAACGACCTGCATTTTTCATCCCTCGTTTCTCTCAAGCGCAGATCGTTTATCGCCCGAGAGAAAAGAAGGAAAACTCGTATTTCCCGAAAATATATTCTCGAGGAATTGCACCCGATATGCGATAAAATGGGAAAAAAAAAGAGAGAGAATGAAACAAAAAATAAAAGGCACAAAAATAATAAACATCGCCACGATCTATCACGTTGAAAAATTAGCTTTCATATATTACCGGGGGTTTTCTATATATTTCTAAATTCTCTTTATACACGAGATACGTTCGAAAATACAAAAAAGATTCGAAGCTTAGAGTATTGAAATTCCCGAAAGTCCAAAAAAAATACCGAAAATTTCGGTCTACTTCTCGGGATGCGAAGACAAAAGACGGTTCGTTCCGATCGAGACTCTCTTTAGGGGAAACCATTTTATCCACTCCGATCGACGAGTTCACGGTGTCACAAATAATCGCCAGGATTTCGAAACTTTGATTTCCAAAAAGTTGATCTCGAGACGATCAATTTGACCGCTTATAGGTTCCGATACGATCGATACAGCCCGAGTTATTAAACATTGAATAAATAAATGCGCGAAATTCAAGTTTCGGAGGTTAGGTCTTCCGGATCTTTAACTTACGGAATTTAAAATCTCCGTTGTTCTTCGTTTGAAAGTTTTTCCAATCGGTTATGCAGACTTTCGGAATTTTCCAGAACCAAAAACTGACTGACTCTTAAAAAATTCCCTCCCCTCTCTCTCTCTTTCTCAGATCGATTTAGTTCGCAGTAGTTCCGTTTAGGAGTCTGAGAGTTCGCGTAAAGGGGGATCCGAAAAGCGCTAGGGGACGCTTTGCTTAATACGCATGTCAGCTCCTTGATGGTCATAACTGTCAGTTGAGCTTTACGTGCCTCAGCGTCGTTCCCCATCCATTTTCCTCCCTCTCTCCCTCTCTCCCTCTCTCTCTCTTTCTCTCTTTCTCTCTGTTTCTCTCTCTACCATCTCTATCTATCTCATTCTCTCTCGCTCTAGGAGCAACTTGTAAGACCCTTATCGTCCTGTGCCACGCCATAGCCTTTGTAATCATTTTGACACATCCCCCAGAAAACCCGGTGGGGGCTCCGGTCTGAACGCGGTCTGGAACCTTATATAGTATATATACCTCCGCTCACTACTACTTTCTGGACGTTCGCGTTTCCTTTATTGCCATAGCACAGCGGGGTGTACGAAAATTGATTCAGATATAAATCATAACGGAGGGAAAAAGTAAAAAAAAAAAAAAAATGAAAAAAAAGCTTTTTTTTTTTTCCACCGTTTCTTCTTTCTTTTTTGTTCCTGCTCTTAATTAAATCCAGTATAATTCTCCTGTATTACGAAATTGTTGAAGAAATTTCCGAGTAAATTTCGTCCGAAAATGAAATTACGAGAAAAAAACAAAAAAAACATGAACCCTAAAAGCTGGATATTGTATATATGTGTGTGTGTGGTTTTTTTTTTTTTGTTGTTTTTTTATAATTTATTAATTTTTCTCCCGGGTTGATGCCCGGAGAGGAAATCTTATAACTCACAGTCCGCAAAGAGCGTTGCGTTGGTATAAATATACTCGGTTGTACTTGAAATTGCGTAATTTATATTTCCCACCGTATCAACCCCCGTGTGCAGCCGTCAACCTACCTTCAGGAGGTTATAATTAATTGCATTAAAGTTGCCAGGGGTTACGCTCCTGCCCTTACCTACCCTTCGCGTCTCTCCCCCTCTCTCCTCGCATTCTCTTCTCTCCTCTCCTTCCTTCCTTGGTTCCTTCCTCTAGACGACTGCGACGACGTCGACGACGACAGGGCATGGCATGAAAGCCTTGCAGAAGCAAAACGAATAGATATAAACTCACGAGCCCCGAAAATCCTGCGGTGGTCCTACCCGAGAAACGTTCCCTTAATTTATTACCCACCGATCTAAAATCGTCGAGGAAAAAGGGGATTTCCCCGGTTCTAGAATCTGTGTATACTACCTATCTCCGATACAACCCGAGTCACGAACACGATTCTAAATTCGCAAAAATTTTCCTACCTCGGTCGCGATTTCGATTCAAAAAAAAAAACAAATTAAAAAATTCTCCATCGAGAAGAGAGCTTTTGTTTTTCTCTTTTTTTTTTTTTTTTTTTTTTGGTTTTTGAAATTTATTCCCGACCCTCGCCCGGTGTATATCAGACACGGAGGGATTTTTATTCTATAATTTACAATTATGCGGTAGAAATTTAATTGGGTGGTAATTTGAAATTATTTCCACACCGCGGCAGGGCGAACTCTCTCTCCCTCCCTCTCTCGTTTCATTTATTTTTTTTTATTTTATTTTATTTTATTTTTTTATTTTTTTCTTCTTTTTCCTCTTTTTCTTCTTCTTCTCTTTTTAAATCCACGTGCTGCAACGCGGAGAGAAATTTGCTCCGGTTGCGGAGCAGAGAACCTCAACCTTCCGCCACGAGCTCGCCAGGGTCGTACCTTATTTGTTGGTTAAGAAACACGCATCGCTCACTCGTATGAGAAAACGCGAGGATTTACTTGAATTTAGCAAAGCTTATTTCCATGCACGATCTCAAAATTATCCCTCTTCGATTCATTTCCGAAGAAAATGTAACGGCGAATCGATTTTTATCAGATTTGAACTAAAAAAAAAAAATAGAAAACATTTTTTTTTTCCAACGATCCAAACGACTCGAAACGCAGAATTGAAAAAAAAACCCAAAAGCCCAAGGATCTCTTTTCCGTCGATTGATTCTCGCGGATCGGTAATCGCGGCGTTAGTCAAAATCGCGCAGGCAGTTAACTCGGAGAAACCAGACTATGGCTCTGGACGTCACTGATGAGAAAGAGATGGAAAAATAAAGAAATGCGTATAAAGCGAGAGGGTGAACGGGACGGAGAGAATAAGAAAGGGATAGACTCTCTTAGAACTCCGTTAGTGTACCAGAGAGGGCCGTGGCACAGCAAGAGATGGGAGAAACCGGTTTCATGGGTAACTACTCAGGCCAAGAACCAGCCAGAGAATACTCCGGCAAGACTCTTGGATTCAAACTCACCCGGAGCCAACCATCCGACCATCCAACGAACCAGCGAACAGCCAGAGGTTACTACAGGCCATCACCTAAAGTCCAAAGCTAAACCGACCCACCCTTCTCGCTTCTTTTTCCACTTCTTATCTCCCTCCGTCTCTTTCCCGATCAATTATTCATAGTTTCACTTCATAATTCCATAATTCCATCATATATGCACCGCGGCCATGGAATGGGAATGGATATGATATATTTTTACTTATTTTACTTCGAAGCCACCTTGCGCCGAGCATTTTCCTTCCGTTTCATTTCATTCCAATTTCAATTTCAATTTCATTTTCATGAAAATATGATTTGATTCGATTTTATTCTATTAAAGTATCCACGCATCGTTTGTTTCATATATACATGACCACTCGATAATTTCGTGGCTTATCTTCTCCCAACGAAATTTTTTTTTTTTTCCTTTTTTTTTTCTTCTTCTATTTCTCTCCACGCGTTCGATCGCTTTGCTTTTTTTTTTTTCTTTTTTTTTCTTTTTTCTTTTTTCTTTTTTCCCTTTCGAAAAGCAATTTTCATCACGGTTTATGTTTACCCTCGCCCCGGTGGTTGGTTAGTAGTACTCTACTCCACTCCGGTGTTCCATACACTGTACAGTGTACACTGTACTTACTCCCTGACTGTTTTCCTGCGCACGTGTCAAGCGGAAGCTACAGAGTACACCAATAAGCGATAATCCCTAGCGAAGAGTGCACGGAGGGTGGGAAATCGCTGCGTTCTCTATAGCCGCGGTGGGGACAGGGCCGTATTTACCGATTTTATAACCCCCGCAATTTTCAGAGATATACTCTAACGAAGTTTGAAACATCGAAAACTTCGGAGAAAAAAAAAGTTCCAAATATTTTCGCTCTATTTCTGACGGACGATGTGAACACAGAAAATAGTTCCAAAATATTCCAAAACCTTTTTACAATGGTTTCGAGTGAAATTTTTGAGGTTAAACAAAAGAGTATCTCGGATTTTATTAGCTACCTACGACGACGTGTGTAGTACCTACATACCTATTCCTATATATGTGTTCATACGTAGCGTGTGACGGCGAGGGGGAATTCTATCCCTGAGTATAAAAGAATAAGAAACGGTCAGGGGCCCCTGAGTCGCGGAGTTTTAATGGTGGGAGAGAGTCCCAGTCCAAAATGGCGGCTGCATTCCTACCTGAGCAGAGCAGGTAAGCAGGCGAGCAGGCGAGCAGGCGAGCAGGTAAGGCGAGCGTCGACACACATGCGCAACGCACGTACGCGTGCAAACCGACGAACTACGACGACTACTACGACCCGGAGAGTTCAGTTCAGTTCTCCTCCTCTTCTTTTATTTTCCTTTCTTATCCACGAGGAAATATTACACTCTGACCAACTCAGCTTACAGAACTTGTTTCTTGCCAAGATTCGTACTTGACGGACAAGGTGAGAACGGACAAAAAGGAAGGAACGAATTTGGGGAATTGTTCATTTTTCAACGCCAGTTTCGGGTCCCGGTGAAACGGATACCGGTGGAATAACAAAAGTGGTTATATGGTCTCGAAAGTAACCCCGAAAGCAGACGGTTTTATCTCCCATTGAAAAACCCCTTGATCAATTTCGACGAAATTTCATACCTCGTCTGTCGATCATCGACGCTATCTGGGCGCCAAATTTTGTTCCAATACCATCGTTAGTTCCAAAGTTATTCGCAGAGTCCTTTTTCCTGGATCGAGAAACGGGGAACAACGGTCCTACCTTGATTCCTTGATTACCTTGAGTAGAAAATGAAATTGTAAAGACTAAGCTGCGAAAAAGTGCCAGTGCTAAACCCGAGGGATCGACACGTTGGGTACCCGGTTATTACCACACTTCGAATATTGTGGAATACAACCGCGGTTTAACAGTTGGTTGTTAGATCTGAGAATGAGAGAGGAAGGAGGTTGTCAGTCGGTTTTCGAAAGGTGATTTAGAATATCGCCGATTTATGAAACCGGTTGAAATGATGAGGAAAAGTGAGAGAGGAAGAAGAATGAGATTTTTGAACGAGTTCAATATATTTGCGGTTGAAAGCTCCGGGAGCTTTTCATCGCCTAAGAGCACCAGCGACGCCCTAGCCGTTGCCACCCCGAAAGCCCAGACACTGGTGCTGGTGCTGCTGCGGCTATACCTACCCCTGAATCAATAAATTGCGAAGCTAAGCCTTTTGCCTTACCTTTACGACCGAAGCTTTCACGCTTTCGCAGGAGATATTCTACGAGACAAAGAACCCGGAACCTCAGGAACAACGGTTAATGGAAGAAGAACTCTCGGTCCCTGCAGGGTCTGGGTTAGACTGCGGAAAGGGAAAAGGAAAGGAAAGGAAAGGGAAAGGGAAAGGAGAAAGATAGATGTCATTCAATTTTTGGCTTTTGCCGGAAATCCAAAGTGATCCTAACCCACCAAACGACTCCCGTTTGTCACCCACCAGTTTTTCACCCTCCGTCTTCTTCCTCTGCTTCTTCTTCTTGTTGGACATGGTGTGCGAAAAAAACGAGGATGAAAATAAACGAGGAATAAGCATTTGTGGAAAAATCGTTTCTCGGTGTTTCTTCCTTTCGTTTTTGTTGTTTCATCGAAGTGACTGACGGTGAGGAAGCAATTCCGCCGAACGTTGTTATCGTTCGTTTTAACAAGCGCCGGAGAAAAGGAGAGAGATCCGAGCAAGGAGCAAGGAGCAAGGAGCAAGGAGTCGTGACTGGGCGTTATATTATGGAGCGCAAAAGGCTGATAAAAAGGTGTAGGGAAAATGTTTCCTCTTGGTGTAACTGTCCCTGTTTACGATCTCAGTAGGTACTGGTTGTTTGACGACACGATGGACCAGCCCGACCACCGTGCCGCAGCATCCTGTCGCCTCAGTTATCCCAAGGGAGGTAAAGACCCGGCAGTCTTTCTCCAGGAGATGGGGATTCGCTTGCGATTCTCGTTTACCTTCGTTTCCTCGGATGGTAGAATCCCGGGGTGACCTGGTGCTGCCGACGCGACGCGAAACCGTAAAGCTAGGTTTATAATCATGTTATCCTCTCACTCACTCGCCCTACCACCAACACCACCATCACCACCATCACCACAGCCAACAACGACGCTCGACGGTAAATTTAGGTACTACTACTACCACCACCGTCCCAACGAGGGAGGGAACCAGTCGGACCGACTACCCTGATTGTTAACTCTGCTTAGTTACCGTAGAATTTAAACTGCCTACCCCGAGCTATTTGCTATTGTCATTCCAACCCCCGGCCTCGCGTATAACGCCGCGTTGCGTCTTTCAAACTATTTTCATGACCTGTTCCTAGATTTTTGAGTACCCACTCGACGGGGGCTAATTATCAGGCACTCACTTTTGCGATAAAAAAACAAAACAAAAAAAAAACAAAAAGGTCGTTTTTGTGCGCTGCTATGGTTTAAGAGTTACGCTGGTACTCTGACTTTTGTGGTATTCAAATGATGAGCTCTTAGATTTGCGAGCACTCACTTGACAGGAGTCTATTGTGAGAGACGGATCTTCGGCAGGATCGAAGAAAAAAGAAAAAGGAACGGAACGGAAGCTTTTTTTGTAACCGTCATATCTTCGATACCACTGAAACGATCGATCTCAAATTTTGCACAGGCTGCTTTGGTGGAAGGCTGCCTTGACCCGATATCTCATGAAATATTTATGCTACGCGTTCCGAGATGTGTGAGTACCTAGTCTATTCATGAATTGAAAAACGAAGCCAGAACGATCACTTCCAAATTTATTTACTTGCTTTGGAGGAGCACAGAGCTACTTCGACGTCTTTCAGACCATTTACCTGTTGTGTTCTTAGATTCTTGAGTACCCACTTGCCTGGCGTCTTATACAAGAAATGGATTTTTTTTTTTTTGATTGTCAAAAACCACACGGAAGAAAAAAGTGACGCTGTTGACTATTTTTTCGATCTTCGATATCTCGAGAACCACCGAACCGATTCGCTCCAAATTTTGCGTGTATATATCTAGCAGGAAGAGCTAAACTTTCCCCGATTCTCGTGCCGATCAATGAACCGGAAGTGGCAGTAAACCCGCGATATTTCGAGAAGGAACGAAGCTATCGATCCGAAAAAAAATTTCGCCACTTTCCAGGAGCCAAACGACACGTTTCCGAGTAAAAAGAGCCGGGATCTCCAACGTCCGAATATCCCATTATCTCAGAATTGGGTGGTTAATTCACAGGCGTGCTCGGGCTCTCCTCAATTCGGGCAAATCCCACGGGTTTCCTTACGCTTCGTCATCAACTTCGAGATTTGACAGTGACGGAGGAACGCGTTGATCGATCGAACGAGCGCGCGCACACCTTTCCGTCCTCTCTCACTCTCTCTCACTCTCTCTCTCTCTCTCTCTCTCTCTCTCTCTCTCTCTCTTTTTTCATCTCTCTTTCTCTCTCGGCAGCTCCGATCTCGACATAGGTACGCGTGGGTCGTTCAAAAGTAGAGGAAAGCTGGCGGAGGCTGATGCTGATGGTGATGCTGATGCGGAGAGAACAACTTTGTACCCCGAAGCTAGATCGGCGGGAGCCCTTTGACGCTCGCATCCCACGAAATTTCAATCATTTTCTATGGCCTAATAGACGCGTATGATCCGATTCTTCGAGTACCTAGACCTCTGGTATCCCGTTGAGTTTCGCCCACGAAATCGTTTGATGTTTTCCGAGAACCTAGACACATAAATTCATCTCGTTTATATACAGTCTTAAGTAACTAGCTTCGAACAGAAAAAAAATAAAAATAGAAGGAGAGCCAACGTTCAACACATTCTCTAATTTGTGTATCCAATTAATTAGCTCAATTAAACGACTACTAAATAATCACCTCTCGACGAATATATATCTCGTACCAAGAAACACCCTGTTTAGAATTAGAATTAGAATTAGAATTAGAATTAGAGCTTATAATTATGGAGGTAAATTTCCGTAACAAAATTTCATTCAATTAGTTTCGCGCTCAGGTGCTCCCCTAAATTTTGAAACCGATTCGACTCCCTTTATTCCCGAACTCGATTAATTAATCATCGGTTATGACGCCTCGATTAATTATTTGGTTAGAGCCATTTTTCAGCTTTTTAATTCCTCCCTTTATTTTAGTTTTTTTTTTTTTAAATTTATTTTTTCGTTTCGTTCCACGGGGGATGGACGAAAATCCCTCTCCCATGGGAGACGCGGCCCTCCTTCTCCCCGCAGTTGACGTACGGTTTGAAAATTTAATCCGCATGTTGCAAAAATGAATTTGGAAAAAATTAAAACGAAACAGATTTAATCATCGGGAGTAGAGAGGAGAGGAGAACTTCTCGACGAAAACCATTACCGCTACGTATATATAACTTCCGGTTCGGTAGCCCGTGTCCTTCTATTACTCCTACTACTCCTTCTCCTCCTTCTTCTTCCTCGGGGCATATCACTCTCTCTTGTGTCCCAAATGGAATTGCTAATGGGATTTAAATCTGAGCTAGCTGGATGACGGTCAGAGCCACGTTTCGAACCTGGTTAAACTCGCCCACGTTCTAGGCCACCTAGTCTACGGGCTTCTGGCTAGATTCCCTGGTTTGGCTCGTCTGACGATCCCGAAAGCTTTGCGGTAACCGCTTCTTGGATGACTGACAGACTAAGGGATTATCGTAGAGTATGCATAATGCCGCGCATGGAATTGTGTCGTTTAGTCCGAAAGTCATCGGGCTTTAAAGTTTCCCTAATTACATCGAGTTTTTATTTATTTATTTATTTATTTATTTATTTGTTTATTTATTTTAGTTGATTTATTCACATTTCTAGGCGGGGGCGAAGGTTTCATCAATTTTTTTTTCACCATCTTGTCCTCCTCTTCCTCTTCCTCTTCCTCTTCCTCTTCCTCTTCTCATACCGGTGTTGTTGCTGATGCTGATGTAGAGCAGAGACGTGCTTTTATCAATATTTTAATATTAAAACGAACGGGAAACGGCTTTCTTCGACTGACATGAGGAGGGAACGAGGAACCATGGACGAAAGGCAGGACGACGATGATACCGAATATTCTCTTATTTATCCTAATAACGACGCTCTGACGTACTCATCTGAACAATTATCACACTTCGATGGCTCGAACTGTTTGAATTTTTAACAGTCTGTGAATTGGAAATCAAAAATTCGAAAATTCGAAAAATTTAATATCGTTTTGAGCTAAAATTAAAATATTGGATTTTAATATTACCGAATCACACTTTTCTAAAACTTTGAAACGAATAACACCGGAGGTTTAAAATTCCGAAAGCCGAAGATCCGGAAGACCTAACCTCCGAAACTTGAATTTCGCGTATCTATTCGGGCTGTATCGATCGTATCGAGACCGATAAGCGGTCAAATTAATCATCTCGAAATTTTCTTTTTGGAAAACAAAGTTTCAAAATCCTGTCAATTATTTCTGACACCGTGGAGTTATCAATCGAAGTAGATAAAATGACTCTCGATCAGAACGAACTATTTTTTGTCTTCGCATCCCGAGAAGTAGATCGAAATTTTTCGGATCTACCGGCCTTCGGGGTTTCAATATTTCAAACTTCAACGTTTCTCAAAATTCGGAACCTTCACCCCGTCTCATGAAAATCAACTGAAAATACGACGATTTATCATCCGTTTCTCTCTCTACCTCGATTTAATGCGTATACAGGGTACACCTACGTATTTCGTGACCCTGTTTCCTCGTTGCGTGTCTTTTCGCGTATATATATACCTATATATATGTATATATATATATACGAACCCTCCAGCCCTCCAGCCCTCCAGCCTCTGGGTGCCTATACCCTCGCCACACATTTTTCCAAGTCAAGGAAAAACCTCTGCTGATTTATCGAGGAGAGAAAAAGTGGAGAGGAGCACAGAGATGAGAAAAAAAAATAAGTTTCTCGTCTTCTCTTCCCGTTTTTTTTTTGTTTTGATACTTTATTTTTTCCGTTATTTTCTTCGATTCCGAAAATCAAGAGAACACACAATCGGAAGCGATGATCCGTTGTTACCGTAAAAAAGAGAAAAGGAGAGGAAGAGAAAGAAAAAGAGGGAAAATCTGTACGCAAGCATTTGGCAAAGTCGCTTATGTACTACATTCCCCTGATTAAAATCTTGGCAATTGAAATTTCGCTCATATTTTCAATCCGAAGATCAGGAATGCAAAAAGTCTCTTTCCGCGCTTTGATCAGACAACGAAAAGAGGAAAAAGAATTACTTTCCCTCCGTTATCGCGTACAAAGAATACAGATTTTTAATTTTACGACATTTTCACATTTTTTTTTTTTTTTCCTCCCTTTTCCCATCTTTTTTATTTTCTTCTTTCGTAACGACTCGCAGCGTGGCATGTAGCTAAGTAAGGAAAGTGAGATCAGAGGGGTGCAAGGGGCTGAGGGTAGCCCCTGGCAGGCGTACATAAAACTTGGGCAGAAGAGGAGGTGCGCTTGCTGGCGGAGAGGAGAACCGAGGAGGAGAGTAAATTTCCCTTGAAATGGGCGATAAAGTATAAACTTTGAACATTCGAGGTGTGTTCTAGAAGGCATTAGCACAATTCCGTCATCATTTCGCGAACTAAAGTTCCTCATTCCTCTTTCCTCCACTCTACTCTACTCTACCAACCATGGTCTTATTCTTCTTATTATTATTCTTGTTCTTCTCTTTCCTATACCACCTAGTTGGCTTGCTGACTACCCAGCGACACCTCAGGAAGTAGTACCCACCTACATTCTAAGTTCAAGAAACTTTTCCACGTTTTCTCTCATCCTCGACTTGATCCATCCTCTTCTTTTTATTCTTCTTCATTATTTCTTCATTCTTCTTTCGACTACGCGAAATATCTGTCAAAAAATATTCTTCTCGTATATTCGAAATGAAGGAGAGCACAGATCTTGTTATTCAAAAACGTGTTTTTCACCCCTTTCTTCGTTGGATTCTGTCAGGATTTCGAAAACCATGAAAAAAGAAGGAAAACGTTCTTCTTTGTACTTTTTTACATTTTTATTTCTTCTCCGATTCGTTGGGATACTGAAAATCGAGGTACAAAAAGAAGACAGAGCAAAGCACAGATCTGACGATATTAGAAAAACGTTCGTCTTTGCACTTTTTTCAGATTTTCTTGTCGTCCGAATTTGTTGGGATTAGGAAAACCGAGAAAGAAAAGCACAGATCGTGACACTGGGAAAAGCGCTGTCTTCTCTGTGCTTTTTTTTCATACATTATTATTTTCTGTCCGATATCGTTGAGATTCTGAGAAGCGAGAAACAGAATGTCAAGAGAGAAAAGCGCAGATCGTAGTATTGAAAAAAGGTCATTTATTTTGTGCTTTTTCTCTAAACATTTTTTTCGATCTTTGCTTGGTCGGATTTTGTCGAGATTTGAGGAACCAAGAAAGAAGAGCGAGGCTCTTACTCGTATTGGAAATTTCGACCAAACTTCAGTCCCGATTTCCCCGAGTTCTGAAAATGAAAGAGAGGAGGAATAAAGCAACGAACGAAGACGAAAAGAAAAATGAAAAAGACCAAAAAAAAACTGATAATCATGAATGATGAGGGCGATAGGTATAAGCGAGAACGAATAGACGGAACCAAGGTGGATGAATTCGACTAAAGCGAGGAAAGATGATTTCATAATCTTTTGTGGGAGTTTTGTGGCGGGGGCTGAATATAAATGGGAGAAAAATGAGCTTTTATCAATATAGAGGAGAAGAGGCTGTGCTGGGCTGGTAGGACGACAGGGACGCCCGATGGGCTGTGTGCTTTTCTTCTCTTCTCTTCTCTTTTCTTCTCTTCTTTTTCTTTCTTTGTTTCTTTCCTCTTGAATCAGAAACCTGGAGAGAGAGAGAGAGAGAGAAAAAGAGAGAGAGAGAGAGAGAGAGAGAGAGAGAGGGAAAGAGTGGAGCTGAGAGTTTATCAAATGTCATTTTCGTTTTTCGATCATAAATACTTCTGTTACCTTTATGAATAGCGAGTAGCACCGAGTTGGAGAAGAACCGAGGCAGAAAGGTTGTCCATCATAAATGCGGCGGTGTGCTCTGCTCTCTGCGGTACGTTCTTGAAAGTGGAAAATTCATGGATTTATTGTGAACGAACTTTTACCATGCCCTGAATAAAGGGAGGAAAAACGTAGAAGTAGAAGAATGAGAATAAGGAAGAGGGAAAATAAGATCGAATAATTCTACCCCTGTACGAATTGCAGTCGAACCCACGACGCCTTTCCCCTACCTAATTTTATCGCCGATTTTTCGCACTCCTTTTCATCAAATGTCTACTTCCTCTGAATCCCGTTCCCTCGGACGTAAATTAAGTTCAACTTCCTCAAGGGGCCACGTAGCCGTTCCCAAAGACTTTGAAACGAAGAACAATCGGAGGTTGAACATTCCGAAAGCTAAAGATCCGAAGGACCTAACCTCCAAAACTTGAAATTCTCACATCTATTCATTCAGAGTTCAATAACTCGGGCTGTAGCGATCGTATCGAAACCATTAAGCGGTCAAATTGATCGTCTCGAGATCAACTTTTCGGAAAACAAAGTCTCAAATTAGATTTTCCAACTTTCGGGCTTTCGGGGTCCCGGATTTTGAGATTCTTCAACAGTTTGTAAAAAAAATGAAACGAACGTACCCAAAGACATTTAGAAAGCTCGGTCAGCGAAGAAGTGGGCATAAGGAGTCACATGTCGTATAAGGTACGAAAGAAAGGAGCAAAGAGCGGATAGAACTTGTTCGACCGGATGATTAGAGGCTCCTGAAGTCTCGAGGAATGCCCAACTCGTCCTATCCTCTAATGGCCCTTCGAGATAAGAACCGGGGATGCGTCTAACGAAAATTTAAAATACCAGACATCCCTCTCGTTCGTTTCGTTCCGTTCTTTCTTTTCGGTCGAAGTGCCTGAGTGGATCCCCTTCGGTTATCGCTTTAACTCAAGAAGATATATTTCATCTGTCACCAGCTGTTTCGTGCTTCGTTTCAAAAAAAAAAAAAAAAAAAAAAAAAACCGGATCAAAAATTTCAGTCCCGATTCATTCCCGAGAAGAAAATGAAATTTCTGAAATTTTTCTACCTTTCATACTCCCGGATCGAAAGACTTAGACATCGGAGTGGATTTTAGTACAGAGTACAGTACAGGGCTGAAAAGGTTTACCAGAATCTAGATAATGGATATCGTGGTTAATCTACGTGTCGATGGTATCTCTTCATTGGTCTACGAACCGAGAGCCCATGAAGATACGTTATTCCTATCTACCAGCACAGGAGGAAAGAGAAGAACCGAGAGGAAAAGGGAATCCTCCCTCGGTATAGTTAGGCTTTGAAACGTTAACTGCTGTTGTTAGTACTGCACTGATCGCTGATAACGGTTTCACCGCATTTACAGTGTACCTCGATGTTCTCAGTCCTCATCCTCCTCTTCTTCCTCTCTCTTTCACCTCTGATCAATACATATGCATATATATACACATGGAAGTGGTAATCTGAATTCCAACTTGAATTCGGAAACTGCTGTGCAACTTAATCCGTGGGACCATTGTAAACCTCGAACCATTTGTTGATTAGGTCGAAACTGGAATTACTCTCCGGACTCGCGCTGGTCAGTTTCACTGATTTTCCTATTCGTCGTATCGAAACTTCTGCGAGGGAGCGAAGATTTTTATTCTTCTTCTCGTTCTCCTCTTTATTCTTCTTCTCCTTATTTTGTATGCATACATGCATAGTCGAGGGGGTTTCGATTAATTAGAAAGAGATAAGGAAGACTGCCAGCTTCCACTTCGAAACAGCCAGCCGACCATTCTCGGTCCTCTTGTGTGCTCGCATGCTGGTTGCTACTCTCTTATCTCCGGAGAAACTCTCATCGCATTTTTGCTCCTATTCTATGTAACCGAGGAACGTTCGGTGCCGAGAAATACACAGAGAGAATAAGAGAAAGAGAGAAAGAGAAAGAGAAAGAGAAAGAGGAGAAGACTGGAATGGAATGGAATGGATAGAGCCGAGGTTGAACCCCGTAGCTGGTAGGTAAGACCGGTAATTGCAATAGCTATAATTAATTAGCCGAGATAATCCCGTGGCTGGATAGCTGCAGTTCTCTGGCTCGGTGCAGCTCCTGGTTTTCCATATGCGTGACACTTTTTTCTTTCCAATCTTTCCTCTTCTCAGTCTTTTCGGAAAATAAGACTAGCCCCGAATCTGTCTTTTATTTTTTGATTTCTTACTTATTTCAAATTCTCTAGTCTCTCGTCTTCGATTTCGAATCCAAAGTCGGGTTTTTTTCTGACCGAATGCAGGGTGAGAATATAAATAAATATAGAAAGAGAAAAAAAAAAAAAAAAACGGGGTGGTATATTCGGGGGTTGCCACGTTATTATCGAAATAGTGAGAGAAAAAAAGGGTGCAACGTGTATACATTATGCATGGAGGCAGAGAGAGGCATTATACAAGGGTGTGTACCCTTACACGCCTTATACCATTACCGATGTATGTATGCAGATCGCATAGTAGCGGTTACCTCCGAGGCTACACCCTCGGGCCTTCAGACTCCGGACTCTTGCAGGCTCCATTTTTTTCCCTCCTCTTTTTTTTTTCTTCTTCTATATATATCGCTCACCGATCTCACTCGAGGACCAAAAACCCCGGTGACATTTAAATATTCCGCAGATACAGAATTTGGATTTTAAACTCCCTGACTCCGACCGCCCCTGACCCCCTGGTACACAGGACGTTCTTGGAGAAGGAAAAATTTCGTCCTTCGTAGAGTTTTACCCCAAAAGATCGGAATAAAAAGGAAATTTTTTTTTTCAAATTCGCAAATCTCGCGTAATATTTGTTGTTTTTTTTTCTTTTTCTTTTTTTTTTTCGCCATACCTCGTCTCCGGCTTGCTGCGATTTCGGGAGGAAAGAAAATAAAGTCTAAGCACTCGGTCGTGATTCGCGACAATTCCCGACGACAAAACTAACGGTTACGAATTTTTATTCATCAAATTCGGACCACTGTGTATACCTGGTATGATAGATTTTGAGTAATTGGACGATGTTTAAATCTGGGTTTCGCCAAATTAGCGAAACTGGTTTTTGCTTTTGAGTATACCTACCTACGGCCGTTTCATATATACGCTGACACGAATCCCATCGCGGTACCCGCACCCATCTATCTACGTACGTACGTAGTACATACATACGTAGTACCTACGTATACCTTGAAATTATTTTCACGCGCGGCATCAAAGGAGTATAGCGAATTACCGCGTGCTATTAAATTGCATATATGTATACATATATATACCCGATATCGTACGTGTAATACGCGATTACGAAAAAAACGAGAAAAAAAAAAAAAAAACCGGTACCCACGTATAGCTGTGTAACGACGACCTTATGGCACTTTTACATGCGAACTCTTGATTCCATCTGGCGCCACACCTTTGCACGAACTAATAATTAGAGACACCTATGCTCTCGCCTGAGCCCTCCGCCTAAACTCTTTGATCATTATTATTATTATTATTATTATCATTATCATTATCATCATCATCGTCGGCATCATTATTATTGTTATCGTTATTATCACCACTGTCGTCGTTTTCATAATCGTAACACGGAAACGAAAGGGGGGGGGGAATAAAATAAAAAAATCGTCACAGTCTAATAGATCATCGGGATAATTTTTGGAAAGAGGAGGTATCGGTGCACGGAGTCTGCGGTCATTTTTTTTTTTTTTTTTTTAATTTTCATTTTTTCCCATAATTTTAGAAATCGTACAAGCTCGCGAATTTCGGAGTCGATTTGAAATTTTCTTCGGTAGGAATTCCGTGGCAAGATTTTCGGAAAGTCGAACGAAAGGGGAAGAGAAAAAGGGAGGAGAAATAAAAAAAAAACGAAAAAAAAAAAAGAACCAGAAAAGAAAGAAAAGGCTCGAAGAGTTCCGCCGCTAAGTGACGTTCGATTGGTTCTCTATGGTTGAGAAATTTTTCTCTCTAGTACTTTTTTTTGCGAATGTGCCCGGATTGCTCGTGTCAACCGACCCGAGCCGTTTATCTTACTCCGTTAGGACAAGTTGGGCAAAAGATAGTACAGCGTGGCGTAAGACCGAGGAAAATTTTTATATTTTCTTTTTTTTGGGACGGGGGTATTGACACCGAAATTCTACACAGCGGATTTCGATAAGAATTTCAAACGTCGAAAGCCCGAGGTTCGAAATTCCGATAACTAAAGATGCGGAAGACCTAACCTCAAGAACTTGAATTTCACGCATCTATTCATTCAGGGTTCGATAACTCGGGCTGTAGCGATCGTATCGGAACCGATGAGCGGTCAAATCGATCGTCTCAAGATTTACTTTTCGGAAAACGAGGTTTCGAAATTCTGTCTATTACTCGTGACACCGTGAAGTCGTCGATCGAAGCAGATCAAAAATGGCTTTCCGTAAAGAGCGTCTCGATCGAAACTAACTGCAGTTTTCTGTCTTTACATGAGGGAGATATACCTATATCGAAATTTTGGGATTTTTTTAGGCCTTCGAAAGTCGTCTTTTTTTGATATCGATAGGAATATCTCATAGAATCGATAGAGAATTTCAAGTAAGAGATAAGAAAATTGATTTATGCGGAATACGCTTTGTATAGAATGTAGAAAACGCGGGTGGATGATGACGGGGGTAAGTGAAACGACGTTTTTGAATGGGTACCTCGTTTCCTCCAACTAAACCCCAGACCGACGTTACTTCCTCCCAGGAACAGCGGGTAGAACGGAAACGAGAGAGGAAGAAATATCAACAGTAAAGTGCTAAAATTAACGAGGTATATACATATACTGTATATACCTATAATACACAGAATCACGGGGTGATGAGGAGGACGACAAGAGAATGAAACAGGGGTGCGGGGAAATATACCGAAATATTTTATCCTCCAATTAGAAAATAAAGACCGAAATTTTATTCGGTATAGATTTATTCATTCATTGTAAATAATTTTTTGAATTTTTTATTTTCATTTTTTTTTTATTTCATTTCGAGATCGTATTTGATAAAAAAAAAAAAAAAAAAAAAAAAACGTGGTTCTAAATTATTTTCTCTTCTCTAAATCCCACCGCTATTTTCCCCCCCCCCCCTAGTGCATTAAGAAACTTGCAGAGCATCTAACTTTCGCGGAAGCTTAAGCCCGAAGCGGCGGATCCCCTGATCGAACCTAATCACCATATGCAAATTATGGGGCTACTGTTAAGGCAGGGCGCATTTATCCAATCGATACTTTTACAGGTCGATACGGAGGCACGGTTCTGGTCTTGTTAAATTCGAGGGCTGATATAGAATTCGTTTCAAAAATACGTCGATAACGAAATTATCAGAAAGTACCGAGAAAGATCGAAAGGGTAGACGGTGGTTTTTTTTGTCTTTTTTTCATTTTTCATCCCGATCTGAAATTTCGTTCGGATCACCTTTTGGACTCGAAACCATTTTCCAAAATTTTAGGGGGAAAAAAAAGAATTAAAAATATGCGACGAAGATAGAAAAGAAGGTTGCGAAATGCACTCGAGACTGCAGAACGACTCTGTTATCTTTATTTCGAGCTATACTATAGCCACCCTCTAACCTACCCCTTATGAAATATTGGCCAGCAGTTTCAGGCCAAGGCACGTCGTCTCGGCTCCTTTTCTTCCCGTGGTACCTTATGGTCTTCTCCTCCCATTTTCATCCCCTTTACTTTCCCGTCGCCCACTTCTCTTTTCTTTTCATCCCCGTCTTGATTTCTTCGCGGTACGTATCGAGGCCTTTTAATCGGATAAGAAGGGAGAAAAGAAACGACGAATTAACAACGTTTATCGGGTATCTAGACACTGCCTTTCCCTCTCGCACCACGAGTTTTTAAAATCGACGTTTTCACCTGTTCTAGATTTTTTTTTCCCCCGAATAGAGGGTGGCGTTTCGAAGCCCAAAAAACGCCCTTCATTTTGAGTACCAACATCGCTATTCTATCTCTAACCGTTCCGAAGATATACGACTTCAAAAAAAAAATTTGTTTTTTTTCTTCCGTTTTTCGGTTTTTTTTCTGTGATTAGATAGGGGCAAAGAGAAAAGAACCATAGAATTAGTTGGGACGGTTAATTTCGTACAAAAAATTGATTATTTCACTCGATTTTTTTTTATCAGTAAGTTTATTTGGACGTATTTGTATAATTGTATATACGGCAGACCCGGAAATCGCTGACTCTGCCCGGGATTCTCTTATTCCCCGATCCTTCTCCAGCCTCTTTCTCTTTCTCTTTCTCTTTCTCTTTCTTTTCCTCTTCAACTGGCACCTTGCAACACACTGTAGAACGCGCGAATGCGAATCGCACCGGAATGGAGAGAGGGAGTGAGATTGAGGAGGGGAATGGGAATGGGAATGGGAATGGGAATGGGAATTGTGGAATGGGGGAATGGGAGCCGCGAAAAGCGTCGCCATTGTGCTCAACGACGATTTAGTGTGGCCAAGCCAAAAAAGCGAGGAAGTGACAATGCGATCTTCGCCTCCGATATGGAATTGCCGGCGTTCCTTGCTGCCGCCCTGTGTATAATCGACGTCGAATCAGCATAGTTGCTCCTCTCATCTCCCACTTCTTTTATTTCCATCTTCTATCCGCAGCTTGCAGCAGCGGAATTTGTATCGCGAAAATAATTTCTCTTCGTATCGTTGTTACCGTAACGAGATAAAAAATTCGATATTCAAAAAAAAAAAATTACTAGAATGGAAAAAGCCGGTTTGAAATTCCGAATTCGTTTGGGACGATTTCGTATTTTCAGTTCAGTTTTTGGAATTTCGGAAAAAAAATAAGAAAAAAAAAAAGAAAAAAATTGAAAGAAAAAATTCGCGTTCGCTCGCATCCCTTCGCCAGGATTCAAAGAAACGATAAACTTTCGAGGGGTTGGGTTGGGTTGGGTTTTTATACCCGCGCTATACGCATTGATATACAGAAAATTTGATTTTCCCTCGACGATTTTTTTAGGGGGCGAAATCGGGGCGAAAGAGGAAAGAGAGAGAGAGAGAAGAAAGAAGAAAGAAAAAAAAAAAAAAAAAAAGGAAATATCCCTAGCTTATCTCCATTGCCCAGAAATCGAGAATAAATTTTAAAAAGGTCTCCTGCGGTGATTCAGTGCGTATATATGTGTATATACATACATACATGCGGCTACTGCAGCCCGATCTAGATTTAAGGGATGGCAGGATGCCTGTGTGTGTATTGAGGGTGTGGGAACACACCAGTGTTGTTGTTGATCGGCACGGGATCGAGCTTTTGGCAAAAACTTGAACAAAGAAAGCATGAAAAAGTGACGAAGAAAAAATTTCATCGAGATACAAAAATCTTCTCTGATGACTTCTCGAAGAATGAAAGAAGAAGAATTTACCGTATAGACGAAAATCTTCCCCGTTAAATTACAAAAAAAAAAAAAAATACTGGATGGGCGAAATACTTTTTTACCTGTAAACCAAAAAAAAAATGAAAAATTTCGATTCAAGTTTTGGACAAGGTAAAATTTTTGTGATAGGGTAAAAGCTCGGATCAAGAATGACCGGAGCGGTTTTAGCTCGAATTTGAATATGAATTCTGATTTGAATTTGAATTTGAAATTGAAATTGAAATTGAAATTGAAATTTGAAGGAGGAATTTTATTACGAATTAAATCAACTCTCTTCTCTCCTCTAAAATTTATTTATCGAATGTCTGGCTAATCAACCTGCCTTTGTCAATTATTGTCACACACACCGCGTATGGAATTGGAGAAATTTAATAGCAACTAAATGTATCGACTTGATTTTGTACCCGAAAAGTCAACGAATTGAATTTTTTTTCCAAATTTTTCAATTTTTTATTTTGTTCAATTTTGTTTAATTTTGTAAAAAATTCACCGATACAGAAACCGAACGAATAATGGCAAAGTTGAGTTTTGTAATAAATTTTTGTTACTTTAAAAATATGTTAATATTGATCCATTTTTTTTTTTTTTTTTTTCGGTTTTTTTTTCAGAGAGGTATGACACGGCTTACGAGTGCGAAGGTAAAACGCTTAAGATCGAGTGCGCCGAGGGTGAACTGATACATCTGATAAGAGCTAACTACGGAAGGTATTCCATAACGATATGCAACGAACATGGGAACACCGACTGGAGCGTGAACTGCATGTCGACGAAGTCTCTGCGAGTCCTTTTCGACAAGTAAGAAAAGATTTGAAAAAAAAAAACAAAAAACAAAAAAAACGCCATATTAATTATTACAATTTTACTTATTTTCGTTAAATTAATTAATTTATACGGAATCCGGAATTAGAAAGTAAACAAAAGTACCCCCTTTTTTTCCCCGTCCTTTTTCCCAAAATTCCAGAAGAATTATTCAGCTTTTTTTTACATTTGAAAATTTTTCGATAGTCAAAATTGAGGGAAGAAAACAAGACTTCCTATCTCGAATCATTCGAATCCATTTTATTTACTTCGATCGATAACTTCACGGTGTCAAAAAGCATCGACATCATTTTGAAACTTTATTTTCCAAAAAGTTGATCTCGAGACGATCAATTTGACCGCTTATCGGCTTCGATACGATCGATACAACCCGAGTTATTAAACCCTGAATGAATAAATACGCGAATATCAAGTTTTGGAGGTTAGGCCTTCCGGATCTTCGGCTTTCGGAATTTCTGAACCCCCGGTGTTCTTCGCTTCGAAGTTTTTCCAATCTGTAACGTAAACTTCCGGGGATTACACCTTTTCTAAAACTCCGAGTCGGTGATATTCATATTTCGAATTCTTACCGTTCGGAATTTTTGAAATTTGGAACCTGATTAAAAGAAAAATCGATTGGTTGGATATTTCCGAGTTATTTCATCGGGTTTTAAAAACTAGCCACTCGTTCAAACCGTATTATAAAAATTTTATTTTAATCGCGTAGTTTCCCGAATTTCTTTTTTCTTTTTTCTTTTACTTTTTTTCTACCCATTCTTTTTTGATCTCGATGATATTAACGGGGGATACAGATTAAAAGAGCCGAGTGCTTTGTCAGCAGATATCCACCCTGTATCGTATCTGACTTTACCATATTTTTATCTACACCCATACCTACAATCCGTTTTGAAATTCGATCGATTTTTTTTTTAATCACTATATGCAATCTTGAGTATCTCACCTCCTACCCCCCTTATACCTCCTTACATATGCACCCTGAATTTTCCCCTGAGCTATTCGTCCCTAAGATCTATGGGTTACTGATAGCTTTTGTATTATTATCAAAGAACAGAAAATTATAGAAAATCAGAAAAAACAAAAAAAAAACAGAATCGTCTCAATTAATCGCAATATTTAATTAATAATGAAAATAACTATCGTTGCTCAAATTTCACTGACTTTCTTTCTTTTCCGCTATATATATATATATATCCGATTTGAAATTTCCTGCACCACATACATTTAACTCGTATACTTTTTCGTCTTCTTTTCTTCACAATTTTTATTTTTACTTCGTGCTTTTTTTTGTGTCATTTTTTTTTTTCAGAAAATAATATACCCTGTGTCTAGTAATATGTGTGTTTGTGTGTGTGCTTCGTGAAAATTGCCTGCCGATGCGGTTTATTTCTTTCTACCCTACATGTGTCCGTCTATATATGTATACATATACTTGTCATACACATGTGTGTCATTTCTCACCTGGTATTATTAGTTGACTCGCCTTTTTCACGGTTTTTTTTATATAATATATATATATATGTATATGTTTTTGTTTTTTTTCTTCTTTTTATTAATTTAGAATGACTTCATCTTTCGTGCCTGTACCCGTGTGTCCGTATGTAGATATTTTCTCTCACTCCTCTCACCTTTCTGTTTTTCCGTATCCCCTCCCCCACCCATAAAAAAAAAAAAAAAAAAAAATTTCAACTGAGAAAATTTACGATCGTTCGTTTTTTTTTTTTTTTTTAATTTTTTTAATTTTTTTTTCTCGCTTCTTCGGATATGTACACACACACATTGAATCCTCTGTACGGTAGATATCGTCGAGGCAACGATACGTGATATATGAGTGAAGAGAAGCAAAAAAAGAAAAGAAAACAAGGAAGAGAGGAAAAAACAAAAAGAAAATCATAAAAAAAAAAAAAAAACAAAAAAAAAAAACCATAAAAATCTTTCCTTTACTACCCGTCGCGATTGACGTGCGTTCGTTATAACGATCAGTGACTGACGATGTGAAAAATTTCCAGGGTACGGATCGAGGATCGCTTCCCTTTGAAAGGGAGCCTTTGAACTCTCGAGGGAAAAGAATATTCATACTATATATAGTATATATATTTTTCTTTTTTTTTTTTTTTTTTCAATTCTTTACAGAGTTTTATATATCTATATAGTATATATATATATATACAAAAATTAAAAAAATAAACTGAATAACGAAAACCCGTAATCACGTATAACCAATGAATATATTAATGAATGAATTAATTTGCAAATATTTAAAATGATATTTGTTTTCTTATTTTTTTTTCCTCTCTTTTTCGTTTACTACAAATTCGAACTAATTGGTTATTGTCATCTCTACCGAGAGTATAGACGTAACTATATTCATTCTCGAAAAGAACCAAAATCCATAATCCAAAATCCAAAGTACAAAATCCAAATCGCATGATAAGTCTTTTGTACGTAAAATAGAAAAGCATCGTATACTACATGTTGAAATGAAATTAATTTTAGTTTGGTGGTATAAAAATGGTTATTATATTACATGTATTCATCGTTTTCGTTTGCCACTTAACGAATTCGTTATAATTACATTTTTTTTTTTTTTTTCTAATCCTTTTTCTGATACTATTCTTGATTTTAAATCCTCGATGATTTTGTTTTTTTTTTCTTATCTTACTTTTATTCAATTCCTTTTCTTCAACATCTTTATTTTCTTCCTTTTTTTTTAGTTTTTTAATTTTTTTCTTTCTGTTTTGAGATAAAGATTAATACATATATGTATGTATATTTATACGTGATTACAAAATTTGAATACATATCATAGATATATACGAATCGTTATTATTATTATGATTATTATTATTATTATTATTATCATTATCATTAGGTATATAATTAAATTTATATAAGGAAGAAAAAAAAAAAAAAAAAAAATTAATAATAATTACCATCGTTTGTACTGTCATGAATAATAATTCTACTGCTGCGGTCCTGATGATGAATAATCAACATACATATAAAGATTGAGAGAAAAAAAATCTACCGAAGCATGTATTTTTTTATTTTTTTTTTTAATTATTTTTTTTTGGTTTTGAGGTAATGAAAAAAAAAAAACCGTAACAATATATAACAAAAGGAACGGTGTTGTGCTGTTGCTGCTGCATACATATATACTGTATCATACGTACGTGTACATGTGAAAAATATCCCTTGGAATAAATTCCTGCGCATATAGGCTTTTATCCGTGTTTTGTGCAATTTACGTGATTGTTTGAAAGAAAGAAAGAAGAAAAAAAAAATAAAGAAAAAAAAAAGAGACCACAGAGAACGAGGAAATAGTGGAAAAAAATTTGAGATACGCACATGATCGATCGATCGATCGATCGATTTTTTTTACACTCGGTGAAAACGAGCAGGGGAGTTGACCATTTTTTTTTTTTTTTTTTGTTTTTTTTTTCAACGAATCTCGAACATCTTGAAATTCTGAAATTTCGTAATTTTCGTAAAATACCGAAGGGAAAATTTCGAGCGAATTGTTAGTTAATTAAAATACGATACAGAATCTCGATGAGAATCAACGAAATTTTGACGATGAAATTCTGTGGTAAATAAATCCGTAACGAGATTCAAAAAATGTCAATTGCCATTGATGGGAGAAAATTTGAATGAAATCTGAATTTTTGAAATATTTGCAACATTAATATCGTGAAATTTTGATACTAAATGACCGAAGAAAATCTCTTGAAAGTTATACCGATTCTCAAACGATTCGAATTCCCCCGCGAGGGTTCGCGATCGCGAAGATCCGATTCAGAGAATGAGAATTGTTTTTTTTTTTTGTTTTTTTTTTACTTTTTTGCTCGAAAATCGTCCGAAATCTTGAGAAAAAAAAAAAATCAATAAAATTTGTCCAGTATCGCGAAATTCGGGTAAAGAAAGAATTTCTTTTTCTTTAAAGTGGTCTACTGCTCGAACTATATTTGACCACCACCCTCATACGCATACGACGACGACACCTTACGTCTTACAATACACAAAAACTCATCCATAAGACCATATAACACGGAATAACATTAACATAACATAACATAACATAACATAACATAACATAACATAACATAGGTAAAACTGTGTTCACGCATTTCCCATGTTGTGCAGCTATACTCTGTTCTGCTGTTATGTGTGATGTGTCAATTTGTTTGTCAAAACTGTCACTAACAATTATAAGTCACCACCTCCCCACTTTAGAGCTTGGAGAGCTTGAACTGTACTTCATGGCTACTCTACTCTACTACTCTACTCTGTTGAGAACCACTCAAAAAAAGAAAATTTAAAAGAAAAAAAAAAAAATACATCTACACAAAAAGTCGAGGCGATGCCGCGTGCTCGAAGCTTTTTTTTTTTAACGAATTCGAGAAATCGTATAATGCCAAGGGAAAAGAGTATTTTCCGAGGGCGAATTTTTACTTTTCTTTTCTTTTTTTTTCTTTTTGTCAGGGGGAATCGTTTTCAAAAAACAAAAAAACGAATACAAGAAAACGTTCTTCTTCGCGTTCAGATTTTTCCTCGCATTCTCTTATCGGCTCCGTTTTTCATCCGTTCGTATCGAAACGATTCCCCTCGAGGAAAATTTGATTTACCAAATCCAATTTTCGAACGACAGAACAACGGTTTTTTTTTTTTTTCTTTTTGGTTTTTGACTCCGAATTTTCGGTTCTTCGATCTTTCAATTATACGGAAAGTATTGGTCGAAGTAAAATTTTTCGTATTCTACAAAAATAAAAGAAAAGGAACGAAAAAAAGGCCAAAGATAAAAACCGAAGGTGGCGATAAATTTCGAATCACTATTTTCTCCGTATGAAATAGAAAAAGAGAGTGAGAGAGTCGAGAGAGAGAGAGAGAGAGAAGGAATTGATTAAAAAAAAAATGGAAATCTCACTAATTTTACAATAGCAATCGAGAGAAAATTAATTTTTGGTTAAAAAAATAAATAAATAAATAAAAATCGAACCAATTTCCAAAGGGATTTTTTTCACTGAACGATTACAGGTGCGATGGGAGAAGAATTTGTATCGTGGATGTTAACAGCACATTATTTGAAGACCCGTGTCCCGGCACTAGGAAGTACATAGAGGCTCAGTACGGGTGTATAGGTCAGTTTTTGGTATCTTTGAAAAAAAATTTTTTTTTTTTTGTTTGTACGTTTGTTTTGTTTGTTTGTTTGTTTTTTTTTTTTTGTTCTTTTTTCGACAGGAAAAAGAACGTGTGCGTTTTTTTTTCTGCTTCTTCTTTTATATCGTCGACGCGTTTTTTTTTTTTGAACGTTTTTTTGGGAATTTTCTTTTCATTTTTCGCAACAGAACAAAAAAATAAACAACGACTAGGTGGAATTATTTCGCGAAATTCATGACGGTACACTCGGGTAAGGTGTGTCTGTGACTGAATTAAAGAAATAGAAAAAAATCGCTTTTTGTGTCGCTATCTTAACCAGGTGTGATCAGAAACGGAATTGCAGTATCGTTGCGTCGACTTCACAATTCGGCGATCCATGTCCGAATACTTTAAAGTATTTGGAAGCACATTATCAGTGCTTGTCTGGTAAGTACAAGTTTTTTCGTTCTTTCTTTCTTCATCCCTTATTATTATCAAATTGATATTTAATGTTTCGTCGAATCTTGGAATATCGTCGTTCTTGTTGATCCAAAGATTCGAAAAACTGCAGGATCAAAAGAGATCGGAATGAAACGAAACGTCGAATTTCATTCGTGTTTGAAATTCTTTTTTTCTTCTAAGTGAAATCAAAAAGATAAAAAAAAAAAGAAGAAGAAATTCGCGAAGAAATGCATCGCGGTGTTTATTTCGGGGCAGATGATGGCCACGAGATTCTATGGTCATAAAGTATCGGGTGTCTAGGGGATTTACGTTATCGCGAATCCGTTGAACGAACGAACGAACCCTGGGCTAATAAACTGGGTAGAAAGAATTCAGTCGGAGAAGAAGGAGAAGAAGAAGAAGAAGAAGAAGAAGAAGAAGAAGGAGATGAAGAAGAAGAGGAAGAGGAGGAAGATAGGTCGCGAAATGTCCGAAGACGTTCCATTCTCGGATTAAATCTCGAAACTTTCAATAAAGTAGATTTTAACCGGTAGATAACAATTCACGTGTACATCCGGACATGAGAACATCTTTCTGCGTTTAGTCTGCCTTCAAAGCCCTTGAGAAATTGCCTCGTCGATCGGGCAAATTTTTTATTTCACTTTCGTTTGAAAATTTTGTCAAAAAAATGTACAATTCTTATTCGTCGAAAAAATATCAAAAATAAAAAGAACAAACGTTTGCGAAAACGAGTCGGTATTTCGGAAGCAAATTAAAAAAAAAAAGAAAAAAGAACGTCGAACTTTGGGAAAACTTGAATTTCGCAGAAAAAAAGAAAAAATAAAGAAAAAACGTAGCGAATGAATATAAAGTAATGAATAAATTGCGAGGGTGGGGGGGGGGGGGGGGGGGAAATAGTTTTGCGAGGCGGTAAAACGCGGGAATTTATTTTTCAAAAATTTCTTTACAGCAGCTACGACCACCACTACTTCACGGCCCAGTCCTCCGTGGCTCATAACTTCTCAGCCGAGTGTATGGAGTACCGCTAAACCGACCGTCAGGCCACCTTCGAGAATTACGGCTCCACCAGTTCAGCCGCCACCACCTCCTGTACCACCGACGCCCGCCGTCTTGCCAACTACCTTGCCGAGGTATGTGCCGCCCTAGGGTGGGGAATGGAAGTCGTTCTACAGGGTCTTTCGTTTCGGGAATTTTTTTTTCCATTTTTTTCCATTTTTTTACCATTTTTTTACCATTTTTTTTGTTACTCGTTCAAAAAATTTCCGACCTGGTAGACGAATTTTCGAATTTTCGAATTTTTTGAAAAATTTTCGATCGTTTTTAAAAGAATGAGAATTTTTTTAGAATCTCGAGCTCTGCGAAAGGTTCGGAGTTACGGAAATTTCGATTTTTTGGAAGGAGAAAAAAAGAGCGTGAATTTTTTGCAAATGGTAATTCTGTGGGAGTAAAATTTCGAATCTTGGAACGGACTCGATTTCTCATGTTTTAGAACGATTCGATAAGATTTTGTCGACTTTTTCGAAAATGGCAAAATATTCGCAGTCTGGAAAATTGTTCGTAAATTCGTACCCTGTACTCAGGAATTAACGAGATTTATTTTCTGCCTCGACTCTGTGTACCGATCAATGTTAACGAGATTATACGTGATTTAGCACATGATTTATAATGCCGATATCCTTTTCGAGCCAAATATTTTGCCCCAAAATAGGGTTTCCAATTTATAGAATATAACATAATTTGAGAACGATCTTTTCAAACAAAAAAAAAATAAAATAAAAAATAAAAACAGAAAAGGGAAGTTTCTTCTCGAGCCAAAGAAAATTGACAAAAAACCGAGAAATGGTAGAGAAAAATGGGTTCTCGAGGAAAATAGATCTTCCCATTCCCTCGGACTTGGACTTTTCAAAAACGGGGCGATTCTCTATCGTACAAAATTTTCGCTCGGACTGAAGATTCGCGAGTTGAAATTACTTCTCGAAATAATCGTCGATCTCGCTGTGTTTGAAACGAACAAAAAATAAGAAAAGAAATTTTCTTCCTTCTGCTCGAACCGAGAATTTTTTTCTACAGTCCTACAACGCCTGTGTCGAAGAGCGTCGACGTCTTCCTCGAGGCGGATCAGTCCCTCGATAACGACGAAGGCGCCCCGGTTCCACCACTGATGTCAGAAACGACCCAAATATCACCGACCACCTCCAACCCCTGGAGAACGAGTCGCAGAACGACTGGTGAGCATTTTTTTTGTTTTTTTTGCAAAATTGTTTTTCCCTTTATTCCTTATATTTTTCCCACTTCTTCACATATTTTTTTTCATAATTCGAACATATCGGATATATTCTTGTCTTTTTTTCAAAATTCGAAAAAGAGAGATGTGTCACCGATCGTGAATTTATTTTTCAAATATATTCTCCTCACCGTTCTTTTCTTTTCAAATTTATTCACGAAAATACGCGAATATGTTATACTGCAAAACGTCGGACCCGTCCAATTTGTTTCAAAAAATTTATCTGCGGTTTAATATTGCGCAGATTCTTCGTTGCTCCGGATATTTTTTCATTTAAAAGCAATATATCAATTTTTCAATGACGCAAATGATTGAGAGAGGCTCGCAATGACGAGAGAGGAGAATTCATTCCGGACTAATTGAACATTTGTTACTTCGTTTCGGAATAAAAAAAATAAAATCATTAATTATAGGGAGAGCTGCAGAGCTGTACTAATAACTGCCAATTTATTAGATTTTAACAGACTATTTCATATGCAGTTTCGGTATGTTTTAAATTAATAAATATTCAGCTATTCCCTGTACCCAATAAACATTTATTTCAGTCAATTAAATTTTCGCTTTTGGAATATCAATTTTTATCCCAAATGAAAAAATAACTGTACAGAAAAATTTTCAGCAACGTAAAACCTCTGCGGTGGGTGTGAATATTAATAAGACTAGAATAGAGGTAGAAGTTTACGCTTCAAAATGTTTAAAATTCATAAAATCGAGTCAAACTGGAATCCCCAAAAATCAGGAAAAATCAATGACATCGAGTTTCGGTATAAGAGAAGAATTCTTTTCACAGTCCCGAGTACCTCATGGCCAGAATCGAGTTCGAACGGTCAGTGGCCAGACTACAGTCGTCACGTATGCATGCCGATCCAAACGCGAAATTTATTTTGGAATGTGACGAGAGCGGGAGATATCGCGGTCCAAACATGTCCAGGTGGAGCGACGGGTCTAGCTAGATGGAGGTGCGTTGGTCAAGGAGAGACCGCGGTCTGGTATCGCGGCACTCCAGATTTAAGCGAGTGTCGTTCGGTCTGGCTGACTGCCTTAGAGAACCGAGTGATCAATGGGGATCTGATTCTGAGTATAAGCAGCGAGCTTTCACAAGTGACGAACAACAGCCGAGTATTATACGGCGGAGACATGATGATAACTACAAAGATAATAAGAAATATGGCGGAAAAAATGAAGGTGAATCTTCGTACCTACTCAGACTTTACACAGCAGGAAGTTGCCGTCAAAGAATTACTCCAAGGAGTTATAAGGACCGGTAGCAACCTGCTGGACAAAGCTCAGCTACCTTCGTGGAGGGACTTGAGCCATCAGGAGCAGATGCAAGTCGCTACATCTCTGCTCATCGGACTAGAAGAGAACGCCTTCCTTCTAGCCAATGCTTTTGAGCAAGAAAACACCGTCGTACAAAGGGGGGAGAATATAAGTTAGTATAAACATTATTTCATCGATGTTTATCGAGAGAGTTTGAACCTTGTGCTAATTTTTCGTTCTTTTTAAAGTCGTCTCAGTCCGTGTACTCGAGGCGAGGAACATAGAGGCGGAACTGGAGGTATTTCCTAGTCAAAAATTGCCCAAGGAATGGACGGTCTCCGACGACCATGTAGAACTGACCAAAGCCTCTCTGTTGGAGAACAGCGAAAATGGCATCGTGCGTTTAGTCTTCATGGCGTTCGACAGACTCGAGGAGATCCTCCAGCCTCAAGCTGAGATTTCTTCCATAGTTTTGAGCGACGGCTCGCAATCGGTTTCCAAAAATACCACCAGGATTCTCAACACTAAAGTAATTTCCGCTTCCCTCGGTAAAGGGAGGCACATACAACTCCCGGAACCGGTTAAACTGTACTTCAAACATCTCACGGTGGAAAACGTGACCAATCCTACCTGCGTATTTTGGGACTACATAATGAGGTGAGAAATCATTTCCGGCCTTTTAATTTCACCAGTTTTACAACCAGTTTTATCATCCTCGATCTATTTTATCCACAGCGCATGGTCAGAAGAAGGATGTCAGATACATACGACAAACAACACTCACACGGTATGCGAGTGCAGTCATCTGACTAATTTCGCTGTTCTAATGGACGTTCACGCAGTTAAATTAGACACCGCGCATCAAGTAGCCCTACAAATTATCACCTACATTGGGTGTATCATCTCCGTTATTTGCCTGGTCCTAGCGATACTCACTTTCCAACTATTTCGGGGTCTAAAGGTAACTTTCCACGCGTTTTTATCAATTTTACAGAGATTACCTCCTCTATCAAGACTCTAATCCATTCTCTGATCATTACAGTCGGACAGAACAACGATTCACAAGAACTTATGCGTCTGTCTGCTGATAGCAGAAGTTCTGTTCGTTTGTGGGATCGGACAGACTGATCAGAGAATCGTTTGCGGAGTAGTCGCCGGACTGCTGCACTTCTTTTTCTTATGTGCATTCGCGTGGATGTTCCTCGAGGGTAAGAAATGGGCAATTTGAGACTTGAAGAAGCTTGTGGAATAAAGTTTTAATCATTTTGTTGAATTGTTATTCAGGATTTCAGCTCTACGTTATGCTGATAGAAGTTTTTGAGGCGGAGAAGTCTAGACTCAGGTGGTACTACTTGGTAGCTTACGGTGCGCCGCTGCTGGTAGTAGCAATATCATGTATCATAGATCCTCTAAGCTATGGAACGGATCGTTACTGCTGGCTGAGAGCTGACAATTATTTTATATTCAGTTTTGTGGGGCCTGTGATACTCGTCATTTTGGTAAGAGCTCTTATCAGTCTTACGAAGCATCTTTTCTTGGGAAATTAGAATGTGAAAGACTGCGGTTTGTCTCATCCCCATATTAACACTTCGATTATTTATCATTTTTCAGGCCAATCTAGTATTTCTATCGATGGCAATCTACATGATGTGCCGTCACGCCAATACAGCAATATCTATGAAGAGCAAGGAGCATTCGCGATTAGCTAGCGCAAGGTAAGACGTCTATTCTCAATTGACTAAGTATTTTCTTATTAAGAAAAACTAAGTCGACAGTCAATTATGTACAATACGTTTTAAGAAGCTGTATTACGAATTCTACCCATATTTGTAGTTCTGATGCTTATATATATTTGTTTCATTTCATTATTTAATTGCTTGAGAGTTTCAGTATTTGATTTTTAAACTTTCTTTTACCACGTTTAATTATAATTATTTGCATCTTTATCGCATCGTCTCTGCAACTCGATAATTTTTTGAATTTCATGCATTTTTTTAACTGAACAAAGATCGAAGGATGAGAAACTAGCGATAAAAAAGAGTTTCTTCAGCTTTGCCTACGATATTTTTGGTTCGCCGTCTTTACATATACACTGAATTTCACAGTTTTGATTTTTATCTTTATCTTATTTTTTGATTTCTGCAAAAAAAATACCGGAACGATAATGAACCATTCTTTTTTTTCCTTTTACAATGTAATTGCGTAATTATTGGTGTCGGCTATAATATGAAGAAGCAATCGCGATTCGAATTACTAAAGTTCATCGCGGCGAACAGAATTCCGTATTTATACTCCCAAATGATCCTAAATGATTTGCGACTAGATTCGCATCCGCGATGTGACTGCAGTAATACGAATCGAAGAATTGCAAACCTTGAATAAATTGATTGATATAATAATTAATGGTGTCGGTATACAGTCACTTAACTGCGCAATCTTTTTTCATTTTTTTGTTATTAAATCCTCTACCCACTTCTGTCTACACTTCTCCACATTCTTCTGCATGGCGTGGTTGGTTGGTAGTGGAAAGGAAGAAAATGCTCTTCCCAACAAATTGCAAGCGCACTTGTAAGATATTTACCATTTTTATTATTACTCTCTTCAAATTCTACCCATATTTATTATTCCCTGCCCTATTACCACGTTTATATCCTTGTTCGATCTCTGTACGAATTTCCTCTTACCTCGTAGCTTTTATTATATATAACAAATTAGTTACTCACACTAAATTACACGTTATACCTACCTCTGTATTTTAGTACAATCGCGTAACACACTAATATATACAGACTCCAGCAAACAATAAATCTTCACAGACACGTTTGCTTAGTGATAGAGTCTGAACTTTCGAACGCATGCCGATATGTAGTTGATTATTTTTCAAAGAATTGAATACCTTGTATTGAAACAAGTAGAGAAATGATCTTAGAAGCCTAAAGTTTGAAGAATCTCTTTGAGCTAATAAAATTATTCAATATCCGACCAGGGCCTGGCTACGCGGAGCAATAGTTCTAGTCTTTCTCCTTGGACTGACGTGGACCTTTGGATTATTGTACCTAAACCAAGAGTCGGTCGTCATGGCCTACATTTTCACAGTCCTAAACAGCCTCCAAGGTCTGTTCATCTTCGTATTTCACTGCGTCCAGAACGAAAAGGTAAGAATCACAAAGGATCTAGTGTATTCCACGGACTTCGGAGTTAGATACTAACTTGCTTAATCTTTGGGGATAATTTCAGGTGCGAAAGGAGTACCGCAAGTTCATAAGGCGCCATTCCTGGCTGCCTAAATGCCTGCGATGTTCTAAAACCGTGTCTGGTAACTCGGCGGGATCGTCTGGGACCAGCGGAGGCGTCGCAGGGACGAACGGAGGGAAGGAATTCGCGTCGCATAACACGTCGTCGAATCCATCCGCCCCTACGACGGACAGTTCTGGACTGTCGCCTCACGCAGCAGCTAGTGTGGGTACCTCGCCGAATAACCAGAACAATCTGACAGCGACGTGTAACAATACGAATCTTTCGATTAATGTCAACCTGAACAATCTGTCGCTGCGATCACCGGTCGGGACACATCCTATGCACTTGATGGCCCCGAGCAACCACAATAGGCACGCTACTCAGCAAGGTATCCAAATACCGCTTAAATACACCAAACCAGGAACAAGAAATATTGAAAAACGATAAAAGACCAAAAACAGATATATTGAAACCCTCGCTGTTAAAAGCCTCTCACGTTATTGCTTGATAGAATAATAATACTCGTTTCTTATTACTTTGTTTATTTAGATTCTTTTTTTATTACACACACTTATACCTTGTTAATCCTTTTAATAGAATCGGCTCTTTATTGGACTGTGACGTTTTACGCAATACCAAAGAAAACATGTCCGATGATATGTGTGTACTTGCGTAAAACAGAACTTAGTAGTCCTCGTTTTGTTTGGCTTTGGTAAAATGAGTGAATTTAGTACAAAGGCTGTTTCGCTTCTTGCTTATATATATATATATTTTTTTTTTTCAAAGTAGGCTCTTCCCTCTCCAACTGGACTAAGTATCTAATCCAATCTTCTCGTCAATCGAACAGTTTTCTCAGACTACAAATTTTCTCTGCCAATAATAATGTCACAGTCGCAAATATAAAGAAGCCCAAGCTAAAGACCGGAATAAAATTGATATAAAGGAAAGAGTAAACGATACGTTTTTTTGTTTGCAATTATTTTTCTTTTTTAAATTAAATAACGAAAGTACAGGCCCTTTTCTTTTGTTCACAAACATATTTTGAATTGAAAGTTTGTTGCAGGACATTGTATCTTCTAAAAAAAAGGATATACATCTCGCATGTTACCGTTTCTCAAATCTAACACTCTCGAATGAATTATTTATTTATTATTATTACCTATTAGTTTAAAAATGCACATTTAGATACCCGTTTCTTATTTCTATCAGCAATAAAGGGCCTCGCACTTCTCTAGATACATACCCATTTACCTATTATACTAACAGCGGTGAATATTCTAAAGTTGCTTTTTTTTTTTCTGACGGGGGTTTGGTGTACGCGGTTGCTGGCTACTTTGTCTACATACATACATAAATAATTAATAAAACAAAACAAAAAAAAAAAAAAAACGAAGAAAAAGAACACACGATATAATTACTTATATACTTAAACTCTCTACCTATGCATGTCTTTATTATTATTCTACTACACACGCAAAGTTCTTTAATTTCAGATATTTGTAATTTTTTGCGTTATCTATTCACAATAATGAATCAATTAATAATAACTATCCTAACTAGGATACGGTACGGTACGGTACGATATTCTCCGCAATACGAGAATCGAAAATATTGATAAGATATTTGAAAGATTCGTAATGTTTCACGCTATTATATCTAGACCCTAGATTATAAGACACACAACTATCAGCACCATTTCATCAAATAATTAATACTAACTCTTTACCATCGTCCTAAAAATTCCGCACTATCTTAAGTACGGGGAAAACCATCTCCCATCATTCCCATTCCTCACGAGAAGGCCTCTCCCTGTAAAATTTCACATACAGTTTAGAAAAAGACCTAAGAAACATGTGAAACAGAGCGGGAGAGACCTGGGGTAGTATTACCTTGGATAAAAAAGAATAAAAGAGAACGGTCGTACTGTCGTTTACAGTACTTGGTGTCTGGCCGCAGCTGGGTAACAACTGACAGACAACAGCAATCAGCGGTTCTGGCAACAGCCAATACCACCAATACTCAGCGCGAGCCTTCTTCTTCTTCGTCGGAGGCTCATATCATTGCGACGCTGCCTCACGCCCGACACAACTTTCCTTCAGCTCCTAATATCCCAAAATCTGCCACCGCCACTTGGGGACCTCTTAACAAAAACCTCATGTGGAAGGTAATTACTAATAACAATCTCTATTCATCGCTTGGGAAAAGCCTGCTTCATTAATTACCATTTACTAATTAATAAACGGAAATATAAAGCTAGAGCCAAAAACGACCGTTCGAACAAAAAAACGAACTCAAAACGTTTTCTAAAATAATTATTTTGGCTCCAGTTTTCTTATTTCTTCACAGATCATTCCAACAACAGAAACGTTTCTATTCAAATTTCCTGCACCCTTTTTTTCTTACCGCTATGTACTGTACAACGGTATCGCTGCATTGTCCGTCTGACTTTCATATTCCCCATTGCATTTAGTTTTAGTGAATATATACACTTTGGAAATCGTTCTTTTCAAATCTCTGGTACTCTTCGAAGATAGATTTCATTCTATTAGTTTCGGTGGTTGACACAAGGTACAGGTCGCACTGTTTATCGAAACTTCTTCAAATTTGAAGGGAATATTCAACATTGATGTAGTTTCGGTCGATACCAGTAATACATAGGATATGACCTCCAAACTTGAAGTTATTTCGATGAGTAATGCAACGTTTTTATTCCGTAGAATCAATTTATGTAATCCAAAGCTCCGTGAGATCTGATAATAATTTTTAGTAATGTCTCGAAACAGCAGTGATTTGAAAAAAAATATTCAAAAGTTAAAAACTCAAGTTTCTGGAATAGGACTAATGAAAAATAATAAATAAATGGATACAAATTTGTTAGAATTTGTCTGTTTTCGTAGTTAAACTCAGTCGGATCTTATTAACAATCCGTTTCTTTCCCCACAGAACATTTCTTTTAAATCTTGTTCGCGTGATTCTGGTCACGGAGGATCGGAGCAAGAAGATTCCCCCCGAACTCACAGTACAATGACATTGGGTCACGGAGGAAGAACCCGCGAGCGTAGAATAACGGGTGATATAAACGAGGCTGTTTCATCGACGACAACACGTTCGGGAAGGCGTGCGGCTTCCCCTTACAATCACACGTATACAGAGATCAGGGACGGCCGAGGAGGTCATCACCAGCTGCACGCTCACCACGGCCAACACGTTCACATCCCTAGAGGAGAAGACGACCCGGTTTACGAAGAGATTGAAAGAGGCAGCGAGATCCAAGTCTCTGATATGTCTGACGAGGATGGAAGAAGACAGAGCGATATGAGCAGGCAATCTTCGCGTAGCTACGGAGATCACCGTCCGCTTATACCCTACTCGCCGGCAAACGACAGGAACTTCATTCACTATGGTCAAACGATAGACAGAAATACTGCGTCTCAGCACCAGCAGCAGCAGCAGCATTGTAATACTTCTGAGTATAGTCCGGCGCAAGATCGTAACGCTGCTAATAATTGCTGGGAAAAATTACGCCGGCATCAGGCCAGGTACGAACTAGGTGAGCTGCCTAGACTCTCTGGTAATTACGGTCTCCCTCAGCTACAACAAGACCATAGTAGAACCGTCGCAGTTTTGGACGGACATACTGTCGTATGCCACTTACAACCTCAGACGGATTTGTATACCGGACGTAACATGCCTCCTCCTTCTTACAGCGAGTGTTGAGGCAAACCTAGGAGGGTTTCGACGCGAGATAATTATTTGTCGTTAAGGAGAGACGCCAAACTTTTGTAGATATATTGTGTAATAGTTAATGGCGTTTCTGGGAACAGCTCCTGTGTGTATAAAATCTCGAGATTAAAAAGAACTAGAGGCGGAATATTTATCGAAGAACTGTAATTATTATTATTAATATTATTATTATTATTATTATTATTGTTGTTATTATGTGATAATAGGGAAGTTGTTTAATTCTTTTCTTTTCTTGTCGTTTGTATATCGTTTTCGGACATATCTTTTTCGCCGTACATTATCTTCGATGATTTTATTTTTATTAAAAGCATACATTTTTCACCCAAGCCTTATGGTATCTAGCCGATTAGCCAATTTCCCTATTAACGAACGATGTAATGAGACGATTTATCGTTAGACGAGAGGAAATTAACTAAAGCGCGTGGCATTTATTGTTTTATATTGTTTTCTTCTCTTTTATTTTCTTTTATTTCTTATTATGTATGTACAGTGACAGGGACGAGTGCTAAAAGACTGATTATAGCTCAAAGAAAGAAAGAAATAAACAAACAAACAAATAAATAAATAAATAAGGAAAGAAATAAAGAAGCCCGTCGGCTGATTACAGATTCGCTGCTATCTGCTGGAGTCGAGGTGTTTTTTTATTAATTCTTTCGTGACAAATTCTGGAGAATAAGGAGAGATAATAGAAAGCATTATTTTTATGTATCAGGGATGAAAAAATTGATATGGACAATTTATGGGGAAGTATTAATGACAAAGAATTCATCGATCTAATGTGTGACGAATAAAAGATGAATGAGAAGGAGAAGAAGATGAAGAAAAAAAAGAAACAATTTAAAAATGAAAAAAAAAGAAGAAAAACATTGTTTATAATCATTCGCGTTGTGTGTCTGTGATTAATACACCGAAACTTGTATAATATTATTGATAAAAAGAAAAGAAGCAGAAGAAGAAATTTGAATAACTATAATTATTATTGTAAGTATAGTAATTTAAGTAATTGAGTAAGTAATTAAGTAAGTATGTAATTAATTAATTAAATAATTAATTAATTATTCAATCGAATAATTAATTAATTAATTAAGTAAGTAAGTAGTTAACGAATCGATCGATGAAGAAGAACAAAAATAATAAAATACCTAATAAAATACATTAGATGTTTTCCCCTTTAATGGACGAATAATAAATACCAGCTATATATTATTATCATTATTATTATTATTATTATTATTATCATTATTATTATTATCATTATTATACAGAGCGATGCGGACAAATCATATATAAATTTTTCATCAAAAATATCACTAAATTAATAAGCGGTATTATTAAAAATCTATTAAAAAGAAATGATTATTAAAAACTAATTTATATAGATAATAATACATATTACCGCAGCAGTCCTCGTCCTATTTGAAAGACTATAGTTTTTAGATAATTTCGAAAAGTAAACAATATGTTAATTATCACGAGACGTATTTATTATACTGCGCTTATTGAAGAAAAAGAAAAATAACTATCGCGTAGAATTCTGAAGTTTAGAAAAAGTTTTTTTTTCTTTAAAAGAAATAAAAAAAATAAGAATCACACTATTTCAGTTTCCAGATATATTTTCAGACGGAAAGAACACAATGTAAACTAAAGTCCTTCTTAATTTTTATACGTCGCTTGATCAAATATTTTTTTAAATCAAATATTTAATAAACTAAAATACCCAGAGTCTAAATATATTATCTTCGATCTGTGCAAATTTACAAGTCTAATTTTTTTTTAAACCCATTCTCTTTCTTTCATTAATTCATTTATTAATTCATTCCACGTAAAATTTCCAAGCTTTTAAAATTGATCCTTGTTCTATTTCGAGAAGTAAAAACGGAAATTTATTTTCAATCTACATTGATTGTAATTCAGGAATTTGCGCAGTGAGATTATAATTGTCTCGGCAATCGTACGTTTCTCGTCAATCGTTCAATCTCCGTTAAATGTGAAAACAGAGGAAAGAAGAAAAACGATTAACAAGATATGTATTAAAGAAAGTACAGTAAATAAGCACCATTTTCCATATATACATACATAATTCTATGATAAATAATTAAAAACAAAAAACAAAAAAAAAAATACAAAAAAATACAAAAAAAAACAAGAAAAAAAAAAACCAATACCTAATTGAAATCTTAAGAATGAAAACACTTAGTCACTGTTTTTTGCTATTTTTTTATATACGGTATACATATTAAATAAATGTATACGTAGGCGGTATAGGCGTATATGTATACATAAAATACCTATAATCAGTTGTATGAAAAACGTTATGTAACTACCGAATAATTGTGAGCTATTTATTTTTTATTAATCGACCATGGTATGTGTTATTATACGATACTAATATGGTAATATGGAAGAATACCAAATTAATTAATTAATACGTACAAGAAACAAAAAAAAAAGAAGAAGAAGAAGAAGAAGAAGCGGCTAAAGAAAGTTTATAATACATATTTGAATCAATTCTTAAACTATTTGCAGTTTATAACAAAGAAACAAAATCTTACATTACTACTACGATATTTATTTGAAGATCATTTAGTATAGTCTAGCAGGATGAAAAAGAAGAAGAAGAAGAAGATAAATGATGATAAATGAATAAATAAATGAACAGGGATAAATAACAAAGGAATACAACAAACGAACATGAAAGTAAGAAAAAAATAAAACAAATGAATAAAATAAATAGATAAATTAAAGAAACAATTTTTTTCTAAATGATTATAGCAATATTAAGAACATCAATCATCATCCCTGCGACAATGAGACATATTTCATTAATAAATACGATCTACTATAACTTATAACTAAAATTTATAAAACAAACTAAAAAGAAAAAAAAAAAAAAAAAAAACCACTAGAACTGTATTAAATGTATAAATGTACCCCAGATAACAAAACATTGAAAATATTATTGCTGTTTATACCTAAAGTCAAAGAGAAATGTTAGATTGAAGAAAGTCTGTTTTTATTATTTTTCATTTTATTTTTATTTATTTGACAATTACACATGTAAAGAGATATAGATAAAGAGAGAGAGAGAGAGAGAGGCAAAATGAAAGGAATCTTTATTTCGAAATGGTGATGATATTTTCAAGAATAATTAACAGTTTTTCTCATTATTTTATTTTATTTTTCACAAATATCGCATTATCAGTTACACTACTGTGAAAAAATGTTATTCTAACGAGTGTCCCCTGTACAATATTTTGTCCCTATAATTGTAATTATAATTATAACAAGAACTGGGGCGGCGTTAATATTATAATTGATTCGTTTATGTTATATTTCTAACGATTATAATTAAATCTATCTATCTACGTTATTATTATAAAGAAGATGAGGAAGAAGATGATTAAGAAAAAGAAGAAGAAGACGAAGGAGAAGAAGTAAAGGAAGAAGAATAAGGATAAAAGAACGAAGAACGTGAAAAGACAGAAAATCTTTTTGAATCTTTGTAAATAGTGTATATAGTGCTTTGTACATGTTGAATACTATTGTAATATGTAAATGAAACCGAGAAGAATATTCCTCTCACACAATAAAATGAATAAATAATTATGTGAAAAATTCGAAGTACGTATATGGTATATATATATTATATAACATATATGGTGATATACATAGGTATAATGAATAGCAAGCGAGAGACAGAGAGAGTTGTACGATGCATAAGATTAATCTAAAGTCTTTAATAATAAATTCTCTTAAAAAAAAAGACGAAAGGAAAAAAAAATAGGATGTGTAAATATATAAAATAAATATGAAAGAAGAAATGCAATGTGTTGAATAGGAGGAGGAAAACAAAAAAAGAAAAAAAAAAAAGTAATTATATTGGATATTTATAAAAAATTTACTGAAGTACGTATAGTTGCTGATAAAAAAAAAAAAAAAAAACAAAAAAAAAAAATTGGAGAATTGATTGACGACGATGAGATATTTCAATGAATTGTATGAAGAAAAAGATAGGAAAAAAAAAGACAACGTAATAGATCACATACATTATACATACATAGTTAGTTGTTTATAATTGACAAAGTGATATATTTCTCAAGATCAAGATTTTGTTAGTTAAAAAAAAAAACGAAAAATAAAATACAGCAATCGTATCATATTTTGAACTTTCACATTTTTTATATTTTAAAACTAGTTGTTCTTGCCGCAGTATCAATTATGCATATACACTTATATATAGATACGTTACTCGACGAGTTCCCGGTTTACTCACTTTCAGTTCTGTTCAATTAATATCATTGTTTTTTTACATAAGTGAAACAGAAAATAATTGAGAATACCGAAATTTCATAATAAGTTTAGTTTTTCATTCTGAAAGTTAATCTCTCTTTTTTCTTTTGTTATAGAAGTAGAAATTTCGTTCCAAGAGGCTGTGAGGATTAGATATAGTACGGTTTTTAAAGTTATAGATTTTTATATTAAATATCTTTGTAGATATATTCTGTCGATTAATTGATTATTCATGATTTTCTTTATTCGAAACAATGATATCCGCTATTATACTCGTCGGTAACTTATTAATATACATAAAATCTATAATTTGTCGTATCAGCATCTGTCCGGATCCCTGATAACTTATACTACCAAATGGAAATGGAAGAATAATGTAAATTCGATATTTTTCAAATCGTCAAACTGTTTTGTATGCTCCTCTAAGACTGTCTGATAAAAAAAAAAAAAATGATAACTGAATAAATATGTGTATCAATCTGAATATAACTTCGAATCCAATATCTGAACGAACTTTATTATTCCTTACATTACAATTCTTTCATTCCTTTTTTATTATCAATGTCTCATAGGCAGTTTATTAAACAACAAATACTAAATTCAAATATTCAAATTTCGAACAATTTTATAACATAATTTTTATTCACATTATTGCTGTACACATAAATAGATACAAAGACAAACAAACGATGATATCCATGATAGTTTAGTTAATAAAAATTCAGTTTCCAGTCTAATTCCTCATGAAAGATTTCAGAACTTCAACGGCTTCGAATTGTTTGTTCTTTTCGGCCAACATCAACGGCGTTATTCCAAGCGATGCGTGGGAGTCTAGATCAACAAATTGATTTTTAAATATGAATCTTATCATCCCAATGTTCCCGGACTGTGCAGCAAAGTGTAATAAGTTCTGTCCCACGTTGTCAACGGCCTTAAAATCCGCTTCAGAATTAATTAACTGCTCTACAGTAGGGAGATCCCCGCTTTTTACAGACTCCAAAAGCGGAGTGGATCCGGACGAATCTCTGCAGTTTATTAAACCCGGTTCTACCGACAATAGGAAATCGATAATGTCTCGATGTCCGTGAAAAGCTGCAATATTAAAAAAACGAGACTCAACGAATACATTCATTCATTTAAATCCGTCTTAAAAACCCCTAAATATGAATAAGTTTACCGGCAACGTGTAACGGACTTCGTCCGTTTTTACTCTTTGCAAATATCGCGATTCTACCGGGCGATTCTTCGGTCAGAATTTTCACGGCTTCTGTATTCCCAGCGCGGCAAGCTATCATTAACGGTGTCCAACCGTCTTTATTTTTAAGATCGGAAGCTGCGCCGTGTTTCAATAGAGTATCGACGCACCGCGAAGCTTCCGGTCCGGTTTTTGTGCAAGCCAACATCAGCGGCGTCCAATCCGCACGCTTCAGAGGATCCACCGTTGCGCCTATTTTGTAGAAAAGTTTTTATTCCCTGCCTCAAACCTACTCTTATCATTCTCATGCAAAAATATCGGAGCGAACCTAAGCCCAGAAGATATTCCAAGACGTTATGTCTCGCGAACTGAGCCGCATCGTGTAACGGTCTCTTCATATCTTTGTTCGCAACTTCGATCTTGAAACACGGCTCGACCCATGCCTCGCACAAGTACTGAGTCACCAGTGAGTGGCCTTCTCGCACTGCCAAGTGTAACGCAGTATCTCCTGATATTACGTGACGATACGTTGTCCAGTCTTTCACATTGTGTCTCGACGAGAGATCTTTCAGGCTTTCCAAATCACCTTTTTGACTAGCTTTAAGAAACTCTTTGCAAATGTTAGAATCCGGGGTATCGATCATTGTTTTTGAGACTGTTACTCCTCCTTTTCTTTTATTTTCTCTGTCGCGTGAATATCAGTCAATGAACTGTCATTCGATTCCCTTGATCGTTACCCTGAGTTGACAGGGACTTAATCGTAATAGATATTGTAGGAAAGATGCTGCAGCAAGTGGGCAACTCACTCTAAGTACATTCAAAGTCGGTTTTCAACTACGAGAGAAGTATAACGATCCACGTGTTCGACACCATTTTGATTATCAGTGCGCCTTGCTACAAGCAACTCGCAAAGCACGAAACAACCTATCCACTCTGCGCAGGTCTGGCGGATGATTTACGAACTACTTTTGCCGCATTTGAGCGAGCGGGAGTGTGTTTGAATTTGCAGTATCGTTGAATGAATTGCTATGCTGCAGCATTGATGATTAAGACGAAAATTACTAGGTGTGGGAGTTGTTCTTTCTCGTATTCTGTATAAAATATTGTATAACATGGAGGAGAATTAAAGTGAAAGATTATTATTATTATTATTTTAGTAACACATTTAATTTCTTAGTAAAATCGGTACATTTTTACAAGGCAACTTATCATATAATACTTAATAAAGACAATTCAGGCAATTTAATAAAGATCTGGCTATAATGATAATAATAATATAATATTAATATCGTTAATTTCAATTATAGAATTGTGTATTTAAATATATCTATAAATTATCGCGGATGAAAATTGGGCGATAAAATTCATAGATATCATAAAAATAAATGAAACAGCTGTAATGGTCGTGCGCTTTTTGCAGGATTTATGAATTTTCTTTCTTTCTTTCTTTCCTTGTTATTATTATATTTTTTTTCTATTCTTTTCTTTATCCTTTACGATACACTACATACATAATACTGGAAGAGTGCGGAATTGTCTGGTCAAGGCAAGCGTTTTCAATCCGATGATAGAATATATATATAACCCAATTATTATCTGCATCGATCATATAATATTAATATTGAATAACACCCGAAGATAACGTCTTTCCACGACTAGATCTAATAAATGAATGAATATACGCTTCAATTTCAAATCCTCGTTAGAGAGAATTGTATCCTTTGAAGGAAGAACAAAAAAAAAAATAAGTACGTACCTATTCAGTACCTTGGATTTCGAAATGGATTAAGATCGTAAAAAAACCGTGTTGTTTATAAAAAAAAAAAAAAAATAGCAACCAGAAATAAGAGACAAAAATTAATTTTTCCCGATTAATTATATAGTAATGTAAAGACGTTTTCTCGCCGGGGGATGATCTTCGCCGCAAGTTCAACCATTTTGACTATTTAACTAGAGATAATACATATAGTGATGGGTGAAAAAAATTAAGTTAAAGGAACAAAAAGAAGAAGAAAAAAAAAAGAAGAAAAACACACACACATGTGAGAAAAAAAAACTATGGTGTTTAACGAAGAAAAAAATGAAGGAAAAGTTGAAAAACAAGAAAAAAAATTACAATTGAGGGTGGGGCTCGAGGAACTATAAAATTAGCTATACAAAAAAGTTGCATCACTTTGGCACTATTTACTCAGCTCTATAACGTGCTTCTTCTAAATGATATGATCGCGTATATATATATATATATATATAGATATATATATATATGGGATTATTGTTGACAAATAATTGAGGAAATTTTTTTTTTTCTTTTTTTTTTTTATATGTTTAAAAAATTAATATAACACTATGAAATATATGCTTTTACGAGATAAGCGCCAAGTTGGCCAATCTATGAGACCGCAATTCCGTGTTGCTAGATTTTGGCAGGGAAAAGGAATATATCAAGAACCAGAAATTAATGAAAAATAATTTAGAATCAATTGAGTTGGGAGAAATTTTTTTATGATCACGGAAAAAGGAGAGAAGAGAAAAAAAAATGGAAAAAGAAAAAATTACGATCGAGTATATATAACAATGAAAAACTCCCGAGTC